>JAVTVY010002757.1:0-350023 GCA_036873755.1 Hanleya hanleyi | reverse complement strand
ATCCTGGGTGTGTAACACGGCCGACGTGGCATCATTTGACGTTTGTGCAGGGTACTGAGAAGATGATGTCACAGTTTCTGCATGATGGGGTTTGACAAGAACATTTACTGGAAGTGTATGCGTACCGGTATTCGTCTTTCGGGTTGAACCCATCGTGTCAGGAAAGGCTACTGACGCAACCGCGTGGCCCATTTGCAGTTTCTCGCCATCACTTACTCGCTGGTAAACCGACAGCGACGAGACAGATCTGTGACCTGTGACAGCCATTATTTGAGATGCTGAATAGTTGTTTCTACCAAGGATGGTGATGCCGGTTGCTCGTATACTGTGGTTAGCGTATGGTTCAGAAAGTTTCAGACGAGTGCCCAGGTTGTCATGAAGGCTGCCAAGCGGTGTTTCCTAATAGGTTTGTTATAATACTAAACTTTATCGTCGTCGAGGAAACTATCAACCGGGTACTGCCACAAGCGATCACATTTCGGATGGAGTTTGGAGAAATACCTTTCGAATGAAGCAACAGGACAGAACGGGGAACCTTCTTCTTCAGGCATGAACCCTCTTTTTGCTGGGCCCGGCGATTTTTTGTGAGTTCATCCTCCTTTTTTTCACATACCTCTGCCCAGTTTTCGGGTCCCGCTTGATGATGAATGTGTTTTTTGTCATCTTTTCCATATTCTCCACTCCCCTTCTAAAGAAGAACAGACGTACATCGAACTGAACTTTATTTGCAAGCCCAGTTGGGTTTTTGGGGACATGAGAACAGACTTGTAGAGTTTACAACGATCGGACTCGTTTATGTGCTCATAATGGTCGGTGTCGCCTTTTCCAGATGCCTTCAACTCTGCAAGTGCGGTTTTGAAGCACTCGTTGTCTTCATTAAACTCCGAATTTCTAATCAAATCAAAAGTTTTCAAATACGGTGGGGCCTTCAGGTAACGATTCAGAGAATGTCGAAAGTTTTCGAGAGTGGATGTTTTTGTACAATTCTCCGTCTTGTTTTCGGGCATCCAAATAAAAATGACTGAGTACCTCTGCTAACCTCTCGGCCGAGAATCCTTCGAATTCTTCACTCTGTCCCTTCTCTTTCAGGTAATACTTCAAAGTTCTGGCGGACGCTTTGTTCGATTTTTTTGTGTTGCTGGGAATAATATTAGCCCGCTTTTCAGCAACTTCATCGTCCGTGTGAGACGCGAAACGTTTGCCTGATTCAGCCATTTTGTTTAGCAGACGATGGAATCTAGTGAACACCTGTTCGTTGCCCTTGGCGACGGGGGTATACGATATATATTCGACCAGCAAGTTGACAATACAGCATCACACATGGGGTCTGTCAGCCAATCAAAAGTCTACATGCTTCTCTGAGATATGATAAAGGCCTATATGCCTGTTTTTCTTTCGAGTTGGTGATATACGTTAAACCAACCAGGAATATATCTCTTCAATGTGATAAATTCGTTATACCAGTGTCTTGCGTTGGCATACAGGCTATTATCATATCTCAGAGAAGCATGTAGAGTTTTGATTGGCTGACAGACCTCATGTTTGATGCTGTATTGTCAACTTGCTGGTCGAATATATATCGTATACCCCCGTCGCCAAGAGCAACGAACAGGTGTTCACTAGATTCCATCGTCTGCTAAACAAAATGATTGAATCAGGCAAACGTTTCGCGTCTCACACGGACGATGAAGTTGTTGAAAAGCGGGCTAATATTATTTCCAGCAACACAAAAAAATCGAACAAAGCGTCCGCCAGAACTTTGAAGTATCACCTGAAAGAGAATGGACAGAGTGAAGAATTCGAAGGATTCTCGGCCGAGAGGTTAGCAGAGGTACTCAGTCATTTTTATTTGGATGCCCGAAAACAAGACGGAGAATTGTACAAAACATCCACTCTCGAAAACTTTCGATATTCTCTGAATCGTTACCTGAAGGCCCCACCGTATTTGAAAACTTTTGATTTGATTAGAAATTCGGAGTTTAATGAAGCCAACGAGTGCTTCAAAACCGCACTTGCAGAGTTGAAGGCATCTGGAAAAGGCGACACCGATCATTATGAGCCCATAAACGAGTTCGATCGTTGTAAACTCCACAAGTCTGTTCTCATGTCCCCAAAAACCCCAACTGGGCTTGCAAATAAAGTTCAGTTCGATGTACGTCTGTTCTTCTTTAGAAGGGGAGTGGAGAATATGGAAAAGATGACAAAAAACACATTCATCATCAAGCGGGACCCGAAAACTGGGCAGAGGTATGTGAAAAAAGGAGGATGAACTCACAAAAAATCGCCGGGCCCAGCAAAAAGAGGGTGTTACCGGATTCATGCCTGAAGAAGAAGTTTCCCCGTTCTGTCCTGTTGCTTCATTCGAAAGTTATATCTCCAAACTCCATCCGAAATGTGATCGCTTTTGGCAGTACCCGGCTGATAGTTTCCTCGACGACGATAAAGTTTGATATTATAACAAACCTATTGGGAAACACCGCTTGGCAGCCTTCATGACCAACCTGGGCACTCGTCTGAAACTTTCTGAACCATACACTAACCACAGTATACGAGCAACCGGCATCACCATCCTTGGTAGAAACAACTATTCAGCATCTCAAATAATGACTGTCACAGGTCACAGATCTGTCTCGTCGCTGTCGGTTTACCAGCGAGTAAGTGATGGCGAGAAACTGCAAATGGGCCACACGGTTGCGTCAGTATAGCCTTTCCTGACACGATGGGTTCAACCCGAAAGACGAATACCGGTACGCATACACTTCCAGTAAATGTTCTTGTCAAACCCCATCCTGCAGAAACTGTGGCATCATCTTCTCAGTACCCTGCACCCACGTCAAATGATGCCACGTCGGCCGTGTTACACACCCAGGATGTACGAGCAGAAGGCCATGCCGACGACTTTGATTTTGATCTTAATCAACTGTTTTGTGAATTCGACAGCACCGCTGTCCCGCCCACATCGTGTGACATTCCCACAGCTATCCTGGTCGCCGCAAATCCCTCAGCGCCAATGTTCAATAACTGCACAATAAATGCAATCAACATCATCGTGCGAAAATGAAGCAAATACCTATACTTCTGCCAAATTGTGCAGGACAGTTTGATTTTTCCGATTTTTCTCTCGAACTGTAAATTTAAGTCAGTTCATGTTGGTCCTTCTCCTGTGTGATGTTATGGAAACATGACACAAGTGACACTGTCGAGTGACACGGTGTTGAATTATAGACAGAATGGAAATGTAACAGTTCACACGTGTATTTGAAACTTACATATCCACGCAACAGATGGTATATAATCTAGATATTATACTCGTCGATGGCTATTAAATATGAAATTCAGATTAAGCTTAATGTTCCAGTATTTTATACGTTTCTGATTTTCAGAATAGAACATAAGAGATGAAGCTGAATTTGAAGTTAGATTGTTCATTCTTTATCACCGAAACCCACCGGTATTTCACACGGAAACCGGGTTCATTGTTCACGGATTACAGTATATGTTATCGTTATCTTTGCTCCTCCCTTAGTACGTTTAAAGATGAGGATTGTAAAAATGATACATTTGTCTTTGTGTTCATTTTTTCCGGTGCATGCTGTGGATCGTTCTGAAACCAGTGCAAGTCCGATCGATGTCCGTTCCATTATGTCGGCCTGGAAGTCCAAAGTGATTCTTAATGCTCTGAGATATGATAAATTCGTTATACGTCGCCCTTCCGGGGTAATACGGGATTCGATTTGGTTTCTCTCGCCATATTTTTCCTCGGCTGCGCCTCGGAAAAATATGGCGAGAGAAACCAAATCTCATCCCGTATTACCCCGGAAGGGCGAAGTATAACTAATAATATTTCGTCTCGAAGATAAATATTTATCTTCTCGACGAAATATCAGCCTGTATACCAACGCAAGACACTGGTATAACCTATACTGTCAGATGTTTGGATGTTTTCACACCATGCCCGATCACTCATAGGATGCAGAAAAAAGCAATGCGCATGACAGAGGAGAAATAGACTGAATGGATAACTATGCTTTTCTTTTTACGAAGCCAGATTACACTCGTGAAGTGAGGCACAGATGTAATAAACATAACGTTTGTACATGTATGAACAAACTGTAGTTCATATGCCTTAGACGCAAAGGTTAATCCCATAATTGTTCTATACATATAATGTGGAGCCAATTCAGCGAACCAAGAGATCATGGGAGGAGGGGGCTTTTTACTATACTGGTAGTGTGTGAGTGAGTGAATAGGGTTTAACGTCGCTTTCAACATTTTTCATCTATATCGCGACGAGGAAGGGAAAGGAGGGGTGGGCTGGGGTGGGGGACGGAGATACCTACTTGTAACAGAGCAGATATAATGCTGCCATTTTATAGTGCTGTCCCGCTGAAATATCATGCAGTAGGGAGACATGACACCCAAGTACCAGCTATATATGAGTTACGCTGGAACATACGGCCACTGTACATATTCAAAGACACTAGACAACTATAAAAATACTATTTAAATAGGAATGTCGATATTGCGAATTCCTGCGATAAGTAAATCTCGCAAAAAACATATACGTTCACTGGTATGCTCATATCCATATTTGCTTTTTCACCCATGCGAATTACGGTTTTATGCTAGTAACCTCTAATAAAGGAGTTTCTCTGGCAATGCAGTTCGACAGACAACCGTAGAATGTCCATAGAATTTCCCAGCCGATAATCAAAAGATCATTTTCCTATAACGATATAAGCCCCAAATGAAAATTCTGCTTAAACAGAAGCTACTTTTCTATAACAGAGAAACGGTCAGCCATTTTCAGTGGTAAGGTATCGCCATATATCTTTCATTTGTGTGCCGAAATCCTTGTTATGATTTGAAAATACAACAACATTAAAGGTTTGACAATAGGAAACGCAGATTACAAAGTAAGTGGATGATACACAGCTGGTATTTGGCGATTCTGAACACTGAAGAAAAGCATTCGAGAAAATAAACCACATTTACAAAATATCCAGATTGTAACTAAATACAGAGAAAACTAAAGCAGTATGAATATGATCTGTGATTGGATGTGAAATGCCTGTAGTTCCAAGACGTTAAACTGTATTGGTTTACAGACTCCGATCTCTGAGGGATAAATCTGTCCACCATGAATTTCGTGAACATTTAAAACATTTGGCTAAACTCGAAGAAAAAAGAACTTTGTAAATAACAATAATAATATCTACTGCTCGGTCAAAACGAACACATCTCTTCCTTGCCTCGCCAAATCCACCCAACTCTTAAGAACTTAACACTATTCTATTTAATTTATATGGAACAGAGGCTGTGATAGAATTCAAGATCATCACTCAAAGTCCGGGATGTTAGGGCATCCAAGGGACTGTTTGGTTCAGATTCTTCCAAAAGCACCAAATTTGACCCATATGTCGCTCATACAATAACTTTTCGATTTTTGATGGGCGCCAAGGTAGTCGCACCCCCCTGGGGCCGCCATATTTGCGAAATTCAATATGGCCGCCACCCAGGTTAGAGGCCAATCGTATTTAAAAAAACAAAATTGCTAGAATCATGAACAATACCCCTTTTTAGTGGTTATCCGTGTCGCGGAATCTGATTCTGATCTTATTTCAACCATTTGAGATCAAGGTCACCCTAACGGTCATTTTTGGGTCAAATTCGTCACATTTTTAGTGGTTTTTAGGGGTTGAGTAAACTGAATCTAGCCATATTTTGACGATTTGAAGCAATACTGGATGTGAGGTTCAAGATAGAGGTCAACCGAACCAGAGATCAACCAGAGATCAATTATGGAAAACACCAAAAGAGCTAGAATCACAAATAATACCATAGGGCTTTGTGGCATCAGAGGATTAGATTTTGACCTTATTGTGACGACTTGAGGTCATGATCACCTAAAATCGTTTATAGGAAATACGCTATGATGGTGGTACTCGGTTGTCGGTGTGGACACCATCATATATAAACGAACTTAAAAGAATGATGTAATATCAAGACGTTAACAAGAGAAGATTAGGAATGTTAATTGTGGCTAATTTCAAGCACGCCCTTTTACTGCTTCTAAAAATCGCAAAAAATATACTACAGGGAAGTCAATAGCCAGAACGTACATGAATATGTCTAAATTTACTTTAAAACTGGACGTCCGTAAAAGTTGATATTCAAAAGATTGTTCATATGCGAGACAAATCAAGAGACTGGAATGTTCAGGAATGGGAATGGTTAATTTATTCTTCTAATTAAAATAATGATTCTATAACGTTTTCTACGTATAGTACACGTGTGTTGTTCTTTGCGTAGGCATACCTCCTAATGTATATTGAATATTTGTAATTTACGATGTAAATATGATGTGCCAATAATTGTAGAAATATAAAAAATCAAAACAATTCAGTGCTACCATTAAGACAAGATTCGGACGGAAAATCGTGACGGTAAGCGATTTCATTTGTGACCAAAATTATGCTGCCCATTGATTGCCGAAAAATGACGATCACATGATGGGTTATTTGCTATCACGGCCTTACAAAGAAGCCACAACACATTCGTAGAGGCTAATGTCCCTTTTGAAGTTGCCAAGGAGCTGACACCAAACCTGGTTACCTGTTGTTTCTCATAAAATACATATACATGTACCACAAGGGCAAACGGAAGAAGTGAAGAGTTACCAGTCAAAGCAAAGGACGTAAGTGATACAGTCTAAAGTTAGAATAGGGTTGAAAGTCTCTGAACACACTCAAAGAGAAGTCTATTAAACATGTATAACTCAAGGTGTATGTTAGACCGAAGTTGACACCAAAGCTCCTCTTGATGACAGTAAAGCCGGAAACTACTTCAATATCTTCACTTCTAGGTGATTCATGCCTAGTTATTGCGAAGGAAACCTTCGAGACAAGGTGTTGGTGGGTGGGTGGGTTTATTGGTGATAGCATTAACGCGACGAGAGTGGTCTTTACTATGACACAGTGCAGTATAACGGATCACAGTAACACGCGTAGCACATGCTCGCGGTCTTATTTTAATTAAACGAAGTTTATTACAACACATATAAGGGAAGTGGGAAGAGGTGCCGACATACTGACTGAGTCACATGACTTCACAGAATAGTCCTCTGGTTAACCTATTCTAAAGCACATACCAAGATTCTAACGATTAGTGATATGTGTTGTATCTCAGGTACGCTTTTATTGTACCTGTTCATGTGGCAACTTGGATGATATGACCACACGGCCCCTAGCACCGGCATAAGCAGTATTAGATACAAATCTAGAGAGCTATGATGGAAATGCTCTGACAACTCGTATATTGGTAATTGGTGAGCTGTTTCGCTGTGACAACTCGTACACTGGGGATTGGTGAGCTGTATCGTCGTCAGATGAAATTGACGGAATTTAACACAAAAGACTAGTCTGTAAGGCCCGATGTCGACCCAGCATCAACTTCCCACAAATGCCAACATATATCAAAGACCAGAAGGTCTGTACAGGGGGCGAGCCTCGGGGACGAAACGTCCACCAGCAGAATCTCGCCATATACAGGTAAAAATTACAACACATATAAGGGAATTGGGAAGAGGTGCCGACATACTGACAGAGCCACATGACTTCACAGTATAGTCTTCCGGTTAACCTATTCTAAAGCACATACCAAGAATCTAACGATTCGTGATATGTGTTGTATCTCAGGTACGCTTTTATTGTACCTGTTCATATGGCAACTTAGATGATATGACCACACGGCCCCTATCACCGGCATAAGCGATATTAGATACAAATCTAGAGAGCTATGATGGAAATGCTCTGACAACCCTTACAAACCAATAAGCTGGGGAATTGGTGGGGTGTATGTGGGGCAAGCTGTGTAGGGATCATGTGGGGAATGTGTAGGACAGCCAATGTGGGGAATGTGTAGGGATTTGGTAAAATCCCCACATTGGACTTAGTCATGGAAAAGGAGTTTCTTAATGCTGCTTAGCTGAATTAAATCCCCGCACTATCCCAACCTCAGCCCCACGTGTTCCCTACATGTGGGGATGATGCGGGGAACTATATTTAAATCTGGTATGGAATAGACCCACAATATTTCTGCAGTAAGTCAAGCATGGCACAGAAAAGCCCACAATATCCCCACGTGGGGAATCTGCGGGGCAGAAAAGCCCACAACATCCCCACGTGGGGAATCTGCAGGGCAGTAATTCCAGCATGGGACGGAAAACCACAATATCCCCAAGAGGGGAATCTGCGGGGCAGAAAACCCCACAATATCCCCACATGGGGAATCTGCGGGGCAGTAATTCCAGCATGAGAGAGAAAACCCCACAATATCCCCATGTGGGGAATCTGCGGGGCAGTAATTCCAATATGGGAGAGAAAACCCCACAATATCCCCACGTGGGGAATCTGCGGGGCAGAAAACCCCACAACATCCCCAGGTGGGGAATCTGTGGGGCAATAATTCCAATATGGGAGAGAAAACCCCACAATATCCCCACGTGGGGAATCTGCGGGGCAGAAAACCCCACAACATCCCCACGTGGGGAATCTGCTGGGCAGTAATTCCAGCATGGGAGAGAAAACCCCACAACATCCCCAGGTGGGGAATCTGCGGGGCAGTAATTCCAATATGGGATAAAAATCCCCACAATATCCCCACGTGGGGAATCTGCGGGGCAGAACACCCCACAACATCCCCACGTGGGGAATCTGCGGGTCAGTAATTCCAGCATGGGATAAAACCCCACAATATCCACACGTGGGAAATCTGTGGGGCAGTAATTCCAATATGGGGCAGAAACCCCCACAAAGAGGTATGGCAAAGTCTCCACAGTAACCCTAGGGGATGGCTCGGGGTTGTCGCCCCTGAATGTACCAACAATGGGTTATTTTCGGGGTAGTTATTTGGGAGTGGGGAATGAATTGGGCAGAACACTCTGCAGTATCCTCACAAATGGGGAAATTACGGGGGCAGGGGGCACAAAACACCATCTGTACAGAATTTCTGGGGTGTGGGGGAGGGGGCATCTTCTATTTGAAAGGGCATGTCATTTGTACAGACTGTCTAGTCTGTCCCGATTCCTCCTGCAATATCATCCATCCCTTAAAATAACCACCAGCAGAAGCAAAATCCACGCGTATTTCACCTTTTATTCTTTAACAGCATAAAATATATAAATATTGTACCATGTCTTAAAACACCCGAGCACAAAATAGGAAGCACAATGAAAGTCTGTGTCAAGCAGAATGTTTTTTTTTCATCCCTCAAAGGTTTAAAAAAATCTGTCTTGGTCTTTTCCCACCTGTTGTGGGATGGCCTTTAGCATTCCTTGGGGGACTGTCGTTGTCATCGTCAGAGGATGACAAATCCACGGCAGATGAGAGTGAAGCTGAAGAAGAGTCCACCAGTTCTTCTGACATGTGGAGATCATGCTTCTTCATTGGTGTTTTCTGGCGTACTCTACCTGACCTTGCTGCATCATGGCATTTCTGAGTGATGCCTCTCCTTACTTTGGACCACAGTGTGCCCTTGAACTGGCTGCAAACATAAGCTGGAAGTCAAACAATGAAAAACGATTAGTATATTCTGAATGCCCGAGCTATCATAATAAATTAATACAAGAAACAAATATGGTTGAGCATACAGAAAACGTCGACTCAGCTCAAAAACATTTGTGCACATCTACACATGGTACCGACCATATGTACCAAATTTCAAAAGACTCCATCGAAAAGTCTGAGACGAGTTGCATTCACGAGGATAGTATGTGGCAAATAAAAGATTTCAGACCAAAATCAAGGGGAGTAACTCAAGAAACTGTTGAATCAATTCGAAATAAGTTTGGCACCAATCATGTGCACCTAATTTCAAAAGAATGCAATGAAACCCCCAGGATGAGTTTCGTTGACGAGGACTAGGTGCCAAATAAAAGTATTCCAGACTAAAATCAAGGGCGGATAACTCAAGAAAGTATTGAATTGGTTCGAAAAAAGCTTATGCACATCTACACATGATACAGATCATGTGTACCGAATTTCAGAAGAATCCATTGAAAACTCTGGGAAGAGTTGTGTTGATGAGGACAGTAGGTGCCAAATACAAGGATTTCAGACCAAAGTCAAGGGGAGTAACTCAAGAAAACATCGAATCGGGCCGAAAAAAGTTCGTGCACAATTACACATGGTACCGATCATGTGTACCAAATTTCAGAAGAATCCATTGAAAACTCTGAGAAGAGTTGCGTTGATGAAGACAGTAGGTGCCAAATACAAGGATTTTCGACAAAAATCAAGGGGAGTAACTCGAGAAAACGTCGAATCGGGCCGAAAAAGTTCATGCACAATTACACATGGTACCGATCATGCATACCAAATTTCAGAAGTATCCATTATCCTGTTACCAATGCACACAATGAGAGTGGGGTCCAGTATTTGCCTGTTCCTATAGATCATTGAAATACAAACACAATTAGATAAAACTCAATCAGGGCAGTATACATTCTGTAGCAAATTATTGTCACTGCATGAACTGGTTAGGGATACTACCAAAATAGAGTACTCTCGCTGAACAAGAAAAGACAATAACCAATAAGCGGTTCCATCAACTTTTAATGACCCGCACAACTGGGATGAAAATTCAATTCTACATGGTCTGGTGCCAATTTTATTTAATAAATTGATTATGTATGTCAAAAAGTTCTTAAACTTTAGTACAGTGTATTTTGTGAACTAACTGTCCTCAGATAATTACTGGAGGATACATTTTATTTCTTTAAATTTTTATTCATAGCAATTTATCTGTATTTCCTAAAGTTATAATCTTATGAAAGTCAGTTACGGGTAGGAACAGCTCGCTGTGAAGCTGGGTTGTCTGAGACAGCAATATCGCATATTTACCTATAATCGTCCTTGAATTATACTAATCGACAAATTAAACATATTTAACTCCATGTACACTGCAAATTTATCTCACAGTTATAACAGACCTGCTTGTATCTATATAATCCATAAAATCTGATTAAATTCAGCCCTAGTACAGCGATAGGACGAATAACATAAACATGTGCAACTTAGTTTACAATTGTTTTGTGACTAGGTGGAATAATTTGTCAAAACTTTACTAGTTCATATCAGTATACATCATGTATCAAATAATATCTTATGTTCATTCAACTACCTATTGTTTGATTATCTCCCATGTATGATCACTGTGGGCATTTTATGCAACACATTACACTGGACATGTAGGATAACAGTCCCTGATAAAAAAAAGTGTTTGGAAGCTTTGCATATAACTCTTGAAACTTACTCAGGTTGATCAGGTTGGAGAAAATACCTTGATCGAGGTATAGACCTATAGATACCTCGAATGGGGTATAGGGCTATGTCAACTTCAGTTTTTATATATTTATGGATAATGTGGACATCCACACATACCACGGACTGCATGAATCTTTCAACAACATCTATGGCTTCATTGTCCCATGTTTTTCACATCAATTTATTGCATCGTTTTATGCGACTAATCATTTAAATTAGCCACTTCAATATTTCAAAAATGAAAGATGGCTTCAAATGACATATTTGGTGAAATTTATTCTGTAAATGAAAATGGCATGTGATGGCATACTTCGATGTCCGGAAGGTCATGCGCAAGTTGCAGGATTTGAGAGCCAATGCCTAGTTAATAAATCAAGATTAATTGACAGACCCATAATCTAATCTGCTAGCATGTGCACATAAAAAACAGACCTCTGGTCTGGGTATTCTGACCCTGCCATGTATGTGCATGGTAGGAAATTGTGCATTTAATCTAATTTACTCATCAGTCAATGCATCTACATTCATGCAACTTTGGGATGGAATTATCTCATAGCATGCTATTTAGTTACATAATAAATTTCCCTGAATATGTCATTTGAAGCCATGTTTCATTTTTTAAATATTAAAATGGCTAATTTGGATGATTAGTCGCATGAACGGAGAAATAAGTTGCTTTGAAAATCATGGAACAATGAAGCCAAATATGTTGTCTTAAGATCCATGCAGTCCAGGGTATGTGTGGATGTCCACATTTTCCATAAATAAAAAAAAACTGAAGTTGACATAGCCCTATACCCCATTTGAGGTACAGGCCTATACCTCGATCGAGGTATAATACCCTGATCAAGGGATAATATCCCGATCAAGGGATTTTCACTAACCTGTTGATTATGTATACTTACATTTAGTCAACACTTCTGTGATACCCATACCCTCTTCACTGACGACTGTTTCACCAACTACATACAAGTATTCCGGGTTTATTACCAACACTGGGTCAATAGGTTGTTGCTCATTTGTCTGTACTGGCACATGAATTGGATATTCTGCCTTTATTGAGCTGTGGAGCTGGAAATAATGATAATAGATTTATAGTCTCAAGCCACTATCACATTAGATAGTTTAGTTTATATTCAATTTAATTTGTACCCCCTTTAAAATTAAAAAAAATGTCTTTCAGGCTCCCCTGATTATTTTTAAAAATTTAAATAAAATAAAAATACTAAAGTTATAATATATAAATATATTTAACTTGAAGTTGATAGAAGTCCGTTATTTAAAAAAGAATGATGTGTAGAAGTCGACTCACTCAAGCCCCTCCTCACCCCAAATCCTCAGATTGATGACAGTTGACAACACAGTTGCCTGGCCTGTAGAATATTGGATGGTCGATGTCTACATAATTATTTCCAATAAATTATGAAAATTAATAAATATTAAAAAACAAAAAATTAAATCGATTTTGTTTTTTTAAATATTTTTTCTAAGTGTATTTCTCTTTCATCTTTGGCTCAATTAAAGTCATTCCCTATAATGTCAAGCCGAGTTACTACAGTTTTTAATTATCTACATGTACCATACCCTGCCCTCTATGACACAGAATAAGAGAGAAACCGGGAGTAGTAAAGAATAGGAGCCATAGTAACCCATGTGTGGAATGAGTCATGAATGAAATTTTCCTCAAATCTTCACGATTGCAACTGTTTTCCAAATGTTCAATATTGGGAGTAGTAAAGAATCATTCGCGGGGGATAAACGGTTGCAATTGTGAGGATTTGAGGAAAATTTCATTGATGACTCATTCCACACACGGGTATACTATGGCTGTACATGGCTCCTATTCTATACTCCCAGAATGTTTTGAAATGACCGTGTTGAGCGGTTCTATTCCCAACTTCTCTTTTATTCTATGTCATAGAGGGCAGGGTATGGTAGATAATTAAAAACTGTAGTAACTCGGCTTGACATTATAGGGAATGACTTTAATTGAGCCAAAGATGAAAGAGAAATACACTTAGAAAAAATATTTAAAAAAAAAATCGATTTAATTTTTTTTTTTTAAATATTTATTTATTTTCATAATTTATTGGAAATAATTATACGTAGACATCGACCATCCAATATCCTACTGGCCAGGCAACTGTGGTTGACAAGCAGGAAACTTGCTTCAAACCGCCCGCAGTGTTTTGATTGTTCAACAACGTGCAGCCATGCCGAGTTGCGATAGAGCTAAATATAACAACAATGATCATTGTCTACGGCACAGGGAAAGAAACTAACCGTCTCTTGGCGTCCACCTTCCATGGGAATAATGTTGGCACCGGGTTATGCGAAGTTGGACCAACACCTCCTCCAAAATGTAACTTGTAAGGAGCAAATCCGGGTAAACTTGTTGTTTGGTCCCCATGTCGCTTCGCGTCGAACCATTTGAACTGTTGAACCAGTCCCAGTTTCGACGCAACGCATTCTTCTCTCGGGTGGGAAATGGGTGAAAAGTTACATCAACCATGGATATTTCCTCTCTTTGTTCCGTTTTTTAACAGCGGCATTGTAGCCCGGAACACAACAGATAAAGTTTGGCATTTCATCGCCGGCCCGGTGTCAGATTCTGGGCCCTTCCGCTTTCACTGGAGTGCAAACAAATTTACCCACAGGTACAAAAGAGCTACAGGACAGGGGGCACAACTCTTGGGTTATATGATGCTTTATTGCATTTTGTGCATTGTTGGAGCGCATTAAGATAGACTTATTACTGCGTCTCCCACTTTTACATAGTTTGAAATACACAGCATTAATTACAATCTTACATACATATAGAATACAGCATGTGACGGCCGGAGAGAACAATATCGAAACATAATTCAGCTAATTGCTGGGGTGGGGGGGGGGAAACTAGAGATATTTATGTGGTTATTATGCTAATATCGGTCGCTTAGGATTTGCTAGGGGTAGTTACTTTTTCTTTGTTGTTAGCTTTGTGTATAGTTATATTCTTATTCAAATCGTATTGTCGTTTTGATAAACTCACCTAAACATATCTGAGCTTCAATGTTTAATTTTGTACTTTTTTCATCGTTTCCAAATAGCAATGCCTGGGTTGATGGCATCAGCTCGGTACCATATATTCTATTAATAATTTCCAGAAGGACAACTCCTTGATTTCTAAACACAACTCTATGCGTATTACATAGACTTTCCAAGTCAAATCTTTATCTTTCTGGTGAGGGGTAAATAAATTTTCCATTAGTAATGCAAGTGAATGAAAAAATAATCTTTTTATACCTATTACGTGTGTCGGGTAAAATTACAAATTATATCAATTTACAGTATAATGAAACTGATATATTACAGAAATTTTGAAGAGGTAAATATATTTTAGGAAACCAATATTTATTTGGATATAGCTGTTTATAAAGGTGATGATCTTGTCTGACCACTCATCTGTCATCACCCTAAAAATGAGATTTCATCAACTTCTTAGGGTGATGACCAAGGATGGCCACTCGTCGTTCATCATGACTGGATCTCATCACCCTTTTATGGTGATGGCCTGATTTCATCACCTTTTTAGGGTGATGGATTTTGTCGTCACCTTTTCTCATCACCCTAAAAGGGTGATGACCAGACCCCATCACCCCATCACCACAAAAAAGTGATGGCCCATCACCTGTTTTCTGACTGCGTGGGGTGGCGTATCCGTCTTTTTGACGCTACTGAACTGAAACTGGCCCAAAATCTTTACTGTTTTAAGAAAACAGAGTTCACAGTCTGCCTACATGATCCCCACATCCATCTCACACTATATGTGCAAATAAAATATCGCCCCACTTCAACCCCACTATCGTCTTAGGCTATGCATGAAAAAATGCTTGCCCAACAAAATCCCCACGTTTAACTTAAGCTATGAAAACGGCGAGCATTTTGCCCTACATCATCCCCACGCCGGACTTAAACTTTCAGCACAGCCCGGCACATTCCCTACATTGGACTTTGTCTACAAGCGCTGGAAAAAATCCACCCCACCTAATCCCTACAAACAACTCAGTCGATTAACTCCGAAGTTCATTTTCCCTACACCAACCCCACGTTACACTTTGAATATTTAGCAGATAAAGTTTTGCCCTACATCATCCCCACGCGGACTTTGAATTCTCGCCCATTCACCAGGCATAATCCCCACATCAGCCCTACATAATCCCCATATTTATGCTAAATTTGCATAACCTTGGGCAGCTGCCCCACACAAACCCTACGTTATCCCCACGAGGAAAGTTCCAAACCACGCTTCGCCCCACACGAACCCCACGCGCCCACCAATACCCCACAGTTTCCCTACGCAATCCCCACGTTTATGTTTGTAAGGGAACTCGTATATTGGTAATTGGTGAGCTGTTTCGCTGTGACAACTCGTACATTGGGGATTGGTGAGCTGTATCTCCTGCTGCTTCGAAAATATATTTAATCCAATGTTATGTGCCTTTAGAAAAGGCTACAACTGTCAGACTACCCTGTTGAAAATTACGGAAGATTGGAGACGTGCCCTTGACCAAAATAAGTATGTAGCTGCTATTATGATGGACCTATCTAAAGCATTCGACTGCCTTCCCCATGACTTGCTGCTTGAAAAAATATCAGCTTATGGTGTTTCTAGCACAGCAACTGTGCTATTGAAAAGTTACCTTGAAAATCGCAACCAGAGGGTCAAAATTGGCAACAATGTCAGTAAATGGGCACAAATTATCAAGGGGGTTCCCCAGGGCTCGATCCTGGGGCCCCTTCTATTCAATGTGTTTCTAAATGATATTTATTTCTGTGAAACTATTAGTTCTGTCCATAATTTTGCTGATGACAACACAATCTCTTATGCAGATGAAAACTTTGAAAAAATGATGAAAATAATCACACAAGATTGTCAAATTATCACTACCTGGTTCGAAAACAATGAAATGAAAGCTAATATGGAAAAATACCAGGCTCTGTCCATCGGACATAAAACGCGCAGCAAATGTCCTGCGTTTCTTATAAATGGCGTAGAAATCAAATGTGAAGAAACTGTCAAATTGCTCGGTGTCAACATAGACAGTATGTTAAATTTTAGTGAGCACATTTCTGTTATATGCAGAAAAGCATCACAGCAGCTGAGCGCTCTCAAACGTATGAGCAGGTATTTAGATATTCAAACAAAACTTGCCATTTACCACTCCTTTATCATATCAAATTTTAATTTCTGTCCGCTTGTCTGGCACTTTTGCAATTTGAAGAGCTCTAAAAAGATGGAAAAAATCCAAGAGCGTGCTCTTCGTTTTTTATACACCGATTTTAATAGTAATTATGCTGTTTTACTTAGAAAGGCAAATCTCCCCAGTTTACATGTCCGAAGACAACGCCTTATGGCATCAGAGGTTTTAAAAGCCTTCATAAACTAGGGCCCGAAATTTTATCTCAAATGTTTACTCTTATGCACCCAGCCTATAATTTTAGAAATGAAAACCGTTTCATTTTACCTAGAGTCAAGACAACTAGATACGGCTTACGCTCGTTTACTTATGCTGCATCCAAACTTTGGAATGAACTCCCAAATGAATTTCGGATATGTGAAAATATAAAGATTTTTAAAAGAATGTTGTCTAAATGGAACGGCGCAAATTGCACCTGTTCCGTTTGTAGGTAATTTTTATCCCTTTGATGCATGTCTTCTATCCGATTTTCTTCTTTTTAATTAATACTGTTTTATGCACTTTCTTTACATATTGTATATTTCTATTACTCTTTTCTAGTCGATTTAAATAGCTCATCTGAGCTAGTGTTACAATGTTTACTATTGTATCGACTTAAAATAAAGTTTGTCTATGTCTATCGTCGTCAGATGAAAATGACTGCATTTAACACAAAAGACTACTCTGTAAGGCCCGATGTCGACCCAGCATCAACTTCCCACAAATGCCAACATATATCAAAGACCAAAAGGTCTGTACAGGGGGCGGGCCTCGGGGACGAAACGTCCACCAGCAGAATCTCGCCATATACAGGTAAAACTAGAACTCGTGGACTTCGAAAGACGTTATCTGTGTGATTTTATGGTTTTGATGTTTGACTGATCTTTAGAAATACATAGTTTTTCTTATTTCCCAAAATTTGATCATGTGTATAGGTTGTGTTATGTGTAATGGTTTAGTTACCTTTGACAGTCATAACAGGATGAAAGGTACGAAGCACAATAATTTGATAATTTATCCCATTTATTAATTTGATGCTTCTGAGAAAATTTTAATGAAAATCAGAGCGTCTGAAGTCCACCGACATTGAAACTACTGATTTGGCTTGGAACCTTAACAGTCAGTATCCAGCATGAAAAGCAATCTCGAGTGATATCCTCGTTATCCACATACCAAATCTGCAAAGAATCCGTCCAGGTTTTTGATAGTTACCGTCCAGAAGTAACTATTTTTTTACTTGTCTTCCTGGTACTTCAGCTTGTCACCCCTTCTGAATTTTTTTCTTTATCACCATACTGTCATGTATTCCAGCTAGTTTCTCCATTTTTTTCATGCATTGTAGAATTTAAACACACGTTTTTCTTCTCTCGATCGGGAGACGTTGACGACACTGACAGAGTTATCTCCTTCCTCTAACTCTGCATTGCCAAGATCAATGTCCTCACTTCATGATGTTGATCATCATCCTAACGCATGGCACGATCAAACGTAGAAACTTCTGCTCATAGCCATGCAGTAATGGGTGATATCCGAGTATATTAGGGCATTTCCCAATTGGTCACATCCGATTGGTCCCGTGAGATCCGACAACGGCACAATCACATTCATGAAACGAAGACACACCTCCAGAAAGCCATCGACTGAAATGATCTCTTGGTGGGCCTCGTAATGCCCCTATCACAAAATAAAAAGCATATCATTTTCCCGTGAACTGTCGCCGATTTTATTTTTTTGAAATAGGTAAGGTCGTTTGTAATATGATTTTTCTTAAGAAAAACAAATAAGCATGCTCCATTAGAGTGAGAACTAAAGTAGCTGATTCGCACAACTTCGTTTTTGTCTCGCATAGAATCCCCCAGTCTTGCGCCTCTGCACTCAAGTGAGACTGACATGTCTGAGATGCCCAGGTCAAAATATTTAAATACAGATAATTTCATTGGCTCGTTTAAATGCGGCGGGCATGTGACTTGATGCTTCAGGAACAACTTTCGAACAGGATTATGTCCCTCCAGAAATATATCCTTTGCAGCCGAGAGGTGGCATCATGTGGAATACATGCCGAATCATAGCGTTGAGCTCAGGGCAGTCTTAAGCGAAACGTGAAATCCCCTCAGCATGCTAAGATGGATGTTGACTCGGTGGGCTCATTTCTCTCACCAGACTGTTCCACTATTAGGGAGTTCAGTGAAACATGTCAACAAAAGGTTCAATTATGAGATTAAATTTGTTGGAACGATATTTTCTTAAATATCATAACAGCAGGGGGGGGTTAGCCACTTTTTCATTTATGTTAGTATTAAACCCAGAATAAAAACTTGAATTTGAAGAATTGAATTTTTGAGAAATTTTGAAATTGAGTTTTGCCCCAAACAATTGTTTTTTATCGATGGAAAAATGCGCGCGAAACACGCGCAAAAAAATGTGTTATAGTGGATAAATATTGAATTCTTCAAGAGATAAGTCGAGTTCCCAAATGAAAATGTCGTGACAAATAATCAAGCAAAATAATTGTTGTTGTTGTTGTTGTTGTTGTTGCCTTCACTAGATCAACTCGCGAGTGCTACGTTAGCGTGTCTGGAGCAAGTCAAAATCGGCACGGTCAACGCAACGTTCATGTTCATGTGTTAGCTGCCCGTGTTGGCAAGCACGATTTTCTTCCGATTAAAATACTCAGTGACAAAGTTTAATTCAGCTTTTATTCTCCGCAATAAAACGATCACTCCGCTCGTTCTGGTTATCGAATTGCTGTTGCCAGGCATGAACACTTGATAGAAATACAGGCCAGATCGTGCCATCAATCTGGAGCAGTTCTTTTTATTTATCCATTAGTTTTGCCTTTCAAGCTTCGCTAACCACAGCGCCCTCAACGAGAAGATTAATTACATAAAGGGAGATCACTCCCAAAAAGCTGTCGTAAAAGTCTCGCGAGAGCCCATTTTACAGTATGCGCAAAGACATTTCCGCGCAGTTTTTTCGGGGGGATTTTGGATTTTGAGCTTCCGGTTCAGAATTTTACACAAACAATTTGGGCTTGAAAAACAGACTTGCGTTTATCTGAGATAGCCCAAATTGGTACGAATTTCTAGTTCAATATCTTCTCCACATTTGGCCCTGTGACGGTAAGTCTCAACTCTGCTTTGTTTTTTCGCAATCTTGCAGACAAAGCGATTTTGGCCCCCATGAGACCAAGCTGATTCAATAAGACTGCGACGCTACGCGGCAGTCTTAATTACAACACATATAAGGGAAGTGGGAAGAGGTGCCGACATACTGACAGAGCCATATGACTTCACAGTATAGTCTTCCGGTTAACCTATTCTAAAGCACATACTAAGAATCTAACGATTCGTGATATGTGTTGTATCTCAGGTGCGCTTTTATTGTACCTGTTCATGCGGCAACTTAGATGTTATGACCACACGGCCCCTAGCACACAGCCAGCAACGCATGTCTTTGAAATTTTAAGGAGGATGGGGGGAGGTCAACTCAGATATGAACGACGGTGAAGGTGTGCGATGATTCAGGCTAAATGATTGTGGCGTAAAGAAGAAACCATGGTAATAAACGAAAAACTCCCTTATTTGTTAAGTTAGCGAAGCCAAAAATTAATTTCTTTAATTCTGTGAGAAATTCGTACAGACAAAATAAGCGTGTTTTATATTAATAAAGTCAAACCTGACATAAAACAGCGTCGATCGTGGATTGAAATTGGGCGTTCGTCTGTTTTCGGGTTGTTCTATATATTTTAGCATGGATTCTTAAACATATGTTAACCCTATCAGGCCTCGGGGAGCCATTATTGTCCTCCTACCAAACTTTCTTCCCTATCTCCGGAACGACAAAATATTTAGAGCCGACACTCGGTGACTTTGTAGTTTATCACATTGGGGTCATTTTAAGCCTATTTACATAACCCACAGAGCAGAGGAGCATGGGTAAATTCAAAATGGTCTCTATATGGGGTACAAGAAAAGTGATGTTTTCGTCATATTCTTTAAAATTACTGCTTTTTCGTAAGGAAAAGTGGGCAAAAGCGATTTATCACATCAGATTAATATTTACTAATTTATCATGCAGTTTTCACGAGGAAAGTACATAAATAAAAAACTCGAAAAAAATTGACCGAAGAATCCACCAAAAATGTCTTTTTGAAAATGACGTCATCAGAGAGGACATCTTGGATTTTTTTTCCACATCTTCCGGTAGAGCTTGACCCAAGTGTAGGGTTTGATAAGTTTCAGCACTCAAGTTCAAGAGGTAAGAAAAATAATTAGGGGGTGGAGGGTGGGGGGCGAAATGCCCCACCCCAGGCCTGGAAAGGTTCCAAAAAGCCCAGACCAGATACGGTTAAATAAGACACCTTGAGCCAGAATGCATGTAGTTTTCAAAGTCACCATACGTGCCGTGATATTAAATCGAAATATTATTTTGGTTGCAGGCGTCATATCTATGCTAAAATGTGTATGAAAAGGCCAAAATAAACACATAACAAAAATCATTGTCATAATTCTATCACCCTGAGCAATGGCGATAAAATACCTCTCAAGATCAGTACATAGGGTGATACAGCTTTTTTATCAGCGAAGGTCGAAGGCAATAATACTCTAGTTGAAATAAATATTTTCGGGATCAGTTATCTGTGTAAGATGAATCGGTTGGAGACAAGTGCAATCATTAGGGGGAAATATTGAGTACATAATTGTAATAAGCTACCAGTAAACTAGCAAGGTAATCTAAGACGATGTAATATTACATATAATATGCCATCTTTATAAATGTGTTGTAGAGGTTTTCAATAATTTCATCAGGTGATAGACGTACACTAATAATGAGATGAGTCACGTGAATATGCCAGTCATTAAATAGCAATGAATGTCTATAGGTGATTCGCTTGTATATATTTGCCGTAGTATTGCGACACACATTGGAGCTAAAACATTGGCAACACACATCTATATTCTTCTCCGATATCGAGTGTGTGTGTTCTTGCTATTAATAAATTCGAATATCCTGTCATCATGAAATTGGAAATTTCGAAGAACGATACTCGTCTACAAGTACTTCTCCATACATCGAGGACAATAGAAAAACTCAGAAACAGAGTATTACAGCCCACGTCTCATACAAAGGAACAACAGAGTTGATGGATATTTGCTTGCCTTGAAGAAATGAGGTGTACCGTATCATGTGGATGGCTCCATTATTATTATTGAACATAAACTGAGAGATGAATGGTTTTCGCTCAGACAGGTAAATTTATTTCTCGGGCTGATCGTTGCTTCCAAATAAGCCACCAGATGTTCGAAGCACTCAAGCCAGTGTGAATAATGTTAGAGCTCACATCAAAATATTGATGAAACAATTATGGAATATGTCATCCGTGCCACATATTATTTCTTCAAGTGTTTTTGTTCTGATCAATCAAAGCAAGCGATATATTTTCTGAACAGCTAACAAAAGGACAAAATTCGCCGCAAGCGTAAATGCGACGTCAATCAGAAAAATGTTTTTTATTCAAGAAGTCCAATATTTCTTGCTACCAGCCAGCACGTTCAATGTGACATCGGACTGCACTGATATACTGGATACTATTTTATATCCAAATGATGAGTTAAAAGAAAATCCCGACTGTAGTAAGGTAGACATTTTCTACGGTCTCATTCCAGTTGTTGAAAACATCATGTCTGATCAAGCCTGGGCTAGAGCGTAATGCGTGCTAAGCAGTAATCAAATTTACCCGTGACCAATTACCCGAGTGAGTGGGACGTCGGTTTAAAACGCACGACCATGATTGTTACTTATTCTGTACGACTCATCCTTAATTTCGAAAGAACCGTTGGTTTTCGTGATCCACGGCCACCACAGGAAAAATCATTCGTGAGTCCGTGGTTGATAAATGACCATCGATAACATCTCAGCAATTAAATTCTGTAACGGTTGATAATCCGAGATTATGTAATAGAATTTTCGTCTACTGTCCACTGTTCTACCAAATGCATGATAACCACGCAGATTATTGCGGTTGTATATTCTTCGAGACAATAATATATGTAATTCTAGCTAGAGATGTTTCAGTCGAAGGCAAAATCACTGATGGGGTCTATATCTAAGTGTCTTTTCCCAAAAGTTCATACTTGGGCTCAGTAAAAGATTAGAACTCGATAATATGTGAAAATAATAAGCGCAAGCTTGTTCAAATGACAAAGTGATGTATGAACCGCCTCTATGTGTCGTCCAAAAGGGTGAAATATCTATATTGGTTGACTGCCGACTGAATAAGTTGACAATACTATTAATGAATGTCGTATCTAGAAATTTCGTCCCTCGAGCGAGATATCAGTCTAATGGTCATCATCCATCAAATACAGCCGATCTAACAACGGTGTATAACAAGGGTGCAAGTCTGTAAGTGGATTTGCCGTGTGATAACCTCAAGCTACTTGACCCAAATGAATTTGCAAGTCATGAATATCTAGAATGCATTTAGTTGAATGTTGATCTATGCCTGCTTGGTTATTTGGAGCAAATAATGTCATTATTTGGAGCAAATAATGTCATGTGAAAGAGGTGGTTCGATTATGGACTCGTGATTTCTTATGGAAGACGTCTGAATGTTGTTCCGTACAGAATACAAGCGTCTAGGTCGGCCATTCAATATTCAGCCGACGTCAATTAAAGAATTTCTGTGTCCATAATCTAAAGACATATTTCATATAACAACATTTAGTACTAAATTAAAAAACAAAACATTCATAGTATACATAAAACATAGTCTAGTTTCCTGCAAGAGAGAAGAGGTCAACAGTTTTCAATGATGCCGGCAAGATATCATGATGTTCCAAAAATATCAAATCCGTACCGCTCATCATTATTCTTAACCGATATGAATTTCGTTGTAAAGTCGTTATCTAGAGAATGATGAATCTCGTAACGCTTTGATTGTGTCTCTTTAGATGAACACCGGGAGGATCTTGAAATACATTGGTTCATACGGCCCCTAGCCCCGAATTACTTACAACTTACGAAACGTAATGACATATATTTTTCACGTTAGGCTCTATTTTATTATATGTACACCTGTACGAATGCCAAACCCCAACATTTCTCATTGATTCCCCATTTGGCTTGAGGTCAGTCGTAAATGTCATTGGTCCAAGAAGGCACGTTCTGTGTCTGCAATTACAAGCTGTACGGACTTTCCAACATCTCTCTGTCCATCAGAAGCGGAATGGCAATTCAAAGAATTTGTCAAATGATTACTCGCGAAAGAATGTTGTCGTAGTCACTACGCATTTGACCTGTTGACATTTCACATTATACACTGTGCGGTTTCATAAAAAAAGCGGTTCGCAAAAGCTTTATAGCCTTGGGCCTGAGCAATTAGGATTTGATGATTTCATTGGCATCGGGCCACGTGGGGCATTAAAAACTTAGCCGTGTGATATTATACAACGATGCGTACGTGGATAAATACAGTTGTCGTGGGTACATATATACATATATTCTCATAAGTTTACGTGGATCTTGCTATAGGCTATATCAGATAATTTCTGAACAATAATGTAATTCAGCTTTTATTAACACTTTTATCAGCTTGAATACGGACCTCCCAAAATCTAACACTCAAGCCATGAAACGATGAAGATATTATTGTCTCGGAGATAAATAGACATTTCCAACTTCCTCACATGACTAAATGAGCGAGTATATATTGTGAATAACGCGTCCAATTAAATATTTTAATACAAAATATAGTATATGAACCCTGAAGGCGCTTGAGCAAATTAGCGTTCAACGATGTTAACGATGTCTGGTCCATTTCATTGAATCTGTTTCCCGTTTCTTTCTCAGTTTACGTTTATAAACATTGTATTTCATGCTTTTTTGTATGGGATTAAGCGTACCCCATATAGCTTAACTATCCCGTCGTGTACAGACATATCCCTGAAGGGTCTGCATATGTCGTATACATATTTCGCAACTTGTGTCTAATTCCGCTCTAACAGGGACTAGAAAACGATTAACATCGTGCAACAACGATCTCAGGTGTGTTCATATGAACTTTCACAATCAACGCGTGAATCGGATACAATATACTCGAGTTCACGAGCATCATGATTTCTTGCCGGCATTATTGGAGCTGTTGATCGATCTCTCTTGCAGGAAGTTAGCTCATATATATTGCGTACTTGGAGTTTTTGCTAGCATTGACGCGGACATTTCTTACGCACAATGGGAGGTTACTATATGTTGGATCTGACAACAGTATTGCACTGTTGGCGTATATGATCGTTGTGGATGGCATATATCTAATCTCTATAAATGTCAGCTCTAGAATATACCTGTATGGCTCGTCCTCCTGATTAACATGGCCTGTTCTTGAGATTTCCACCACTGCTGTCAAGACTGTCGAATTGTATTTGACTGATGGCGGTCACCTTTTAATTATCATCGGTGGTTGAGGTAGGATTGTTTTTTTAATAACTGATGAATGAATCCAATTATTCACAGATGCACACAAGTGCATTGTGTCGTAATCCGGATTTTCACACACGTTTCATGCCTCATCTTCAAATATCAAGTGAATAATGCGAGCAAATTTAGCAAATAATCGGGACCATTGCCTTCATTATTTACAGAACAAATGGTCGCGACAAAGCTAGGAGAACTTGTATGATTCATCGGTAAAATGGCGGTATAATAAAGGTCACATCAGCCAGTGATGAAATCATCGGGTCTTTAATAATCCACTGCATCAACCTGGTACCTTGTAAATATTGTGCTTCAATAGGCGCTCAATCGTCAATGCGTAATAACGACTTTTCAGAATGTATCAATCTCTACGCTGAGGTATTCATGGCATAAAGCTGTGGCTGAATAATTCATCAATTTCCAATCAGAACCTTTTTGAACATGTCAGCCTTAGCTGGAAGAAAAATAAATGAAAATTTGATTTTTTTATGATCTCATTCGTACCGAGTTAACGGCAAGACGAATGGAATAAAGTACGAATCTTCGATGAGGCAATACAATTCACTCATATTGAAGGCATCGCGAAGTATAAATACAGTTATATATCAGAAAAACATACATGTAGTTGCACGCCTGTCAGCGCATTTGCAATATTGGCAAGAATGACTATATATCGTCTTTTACTCGCGCGCCTTGCTGTACTACCTGTAGTATATTAATTTCTACATGTACTGTATGCAATGACTGTTTCCCTGCAGTCGTTTCTGCAATATATGCAGCTAACAATCTCCAGGTCGCCATCTAATATATTTTTACGGTAAAAATATCCCACGAAACTGAAATTACAAGGAGGATATCAAGTTGCCCGCTTCGTAACTCGTCCAATTTAATATTTTGTATTTAGGTAATCATTTGTGTATCTTGGCTTCTCCTGTCGACGAGTTTTCGATTATGGTAGTTGATGCAAACTGTTATCTTGAATCGAATATACCCACTGCATGGTCTTGCGTTAAAGTTGACCCAAATAGCTCGCCATTTATACATGTATCTCTATACCTACTAAGTGGACTTTTCAATATTCATTTTTCCGTTGAAGCCTAACGATGCAAATCAAATAACATAGCAGAAATGTTGGACAGAGTTGGTGACTCCTAGGCTGAGAATGCAATATGACTTATCAAGCGAAAATGAGTATAGTGTTTCTGAAGACACCATTTTACAACAATATACACGGCCGTGAATGTGGGCAGTCGCAATCAAAGCGTGACTGAGATACATCATACTCTAGATAACGACTTTACAACGTATATCATATTGATTACCAATACTGATCAGCGATACGGATATGATATTTTTGGAACATCATGATGTCTTGCTGGCATCATTGAAAACTGTTGACCGCTTTTGTCTTGCTTACAATGTACATGCATCATGTCTAAACGTAGTCCCTGAAGAATTTCTGCGTCCATGATCCAACTAGAGAAAATTTTTCATTTGCTAGTGAATACATTTTAGCAGCAGCAGTTTATGGCATTTGAGATGAATACGCATCTTTACGAAATGACGCAACATTATGCCTCGAAATATTTTTTCTTTAAGAAGCCTGCTACCACGGGGTTTTTGTCCGTGCTATTTCTCATGTAAACATCGCTTGAGGAAAAATAGTATAACACGAGAAATAAAACTAATACATAATCTGTTCACAGCTGTTGGAACAAAACAAATAGAGTGTGACATGCATACACGTATATTGCAGTGGCAATCAATATAGGTATACTTGTGTCGGTAACCTATGGATACAAATTGTAGGATGTGTCTGTACATTAGCTAGGAAACAAGCATCGTCTCCACTCTGCTACTGTAATTTGTGTTTCACATTGTCGAGAAGTTCCCGTCAATTATGTAACCAAATAATTTCACTTGATCACTCATTAAACTTGAATATAAATCTACACCAACGTACTTTTTGTTTGTATGATGATTATTACTTATTTGACTGACTATTATTCCATAATACAAGCGTCTCGTTTCGTTTCTAAAATGACACTCCACTTTTGGCGATACATATAGCATGTTGATAGCAAACTACGAGCATAGCGTGCAAGATATATATGGCATTACGCTTCTCTTTGGCAGGACACTAGCCTATGTTTATGTAGAATGTTTTTCTTTACGTAAATGCTGTTATATGAATTAAGTCTTTGGATTATGGACGCGAAAATTCTTCAATGGACAACGACTGAATTTTGAATGACGGACTAACCGCTTGTATACTGGTATTTCCTAGAACTCATATTCACTGGGGATACGGACTGTTTGGTCCGCGTTGGCTGCCGGAACACCAGCAATCACGCTGTCAATCAGAACCCCTTTAGCGTGCCATGTTTAGCCGGAGGATAATTCTCGAACAACTTGATTTCTCCTGGACTCCATGCCTTGTAAGTGCGTCACATTAAAGCAAGGAGAATGAACAAAATTACATAGATTCTGAGGAGTGTTTTCTGTTTGCCGCGAAAGTCTGGAACACTGGGTTCCGATCTCATTATCGACATCAAGTGGGCAATAAATAGTTTTCCCTTAAGCGATCAAATTCAAGACATAATCAGACCACAGCTTTTCAGTAACGCAACAGATGGCGAGGAATGACTATTAAATGACTAGAACAATATATTGGTTGTTGAATAGTAACCTTATTAGAAAGCGTGACGTCACTAATGTACCGCACTATTCGAATGGAATGGTAATGTTCAGCTTTAATAGACACACGACGCAACATTTTTTGTTTTTCAAGCTAAGACCCCTCCCTTCCCCCATCACCACATACAACAACTTTCACAGCCGGAGTATACTTTCATTCATTGTGGTATTTGACGACCATAGTGTACCTTTTTGTCTTCAACATTAGGCTGTTCCAGGCGAACTCTGAATTCGATCAATTCGGCAAGTTATATACATGCATCAAAAATGACCAAAAACTTTAATGGCCTCTCCATCGTAAATTTCCATGTTGCTTCAGTTCCATGCGAGAAGTAGTTTTTGGCCCTTTGAAGATAGTTTCCCAGTACGGTACTTCACATCAGTCTGTTGACATTTAGCTTTACAGTACCAACTACCTAATGTATACTCATCTGAACAGCCGGAAACGTTTCGATCAAACCATGACCAGGCGATGTAGAATCGGGCATTCACGATTAACTCACGAACACTTACTAAAAACAGAGCCAATCCCAAGGCGTGCTCCATGCCATGAAGATCTCACGATGAAACATATTCTTATCGAATGCATAGATTTTAAGATCGTAAGAAATACTGTTTATATCGAACGACTACGTTGGAGGATCTTTTTAGTCGGGTGAGGGAGGATTGCGTCTTGGGATATTTGAAAGAAATCGGGCTGTTACATAAGTTTTAATGTGTGTATGTTTTAATGCGTTGGATTACTAAGTTAATGACTTAAGTACATGGAGTACTTAGAATTTTGTTTGATCGTCGCTATATAGCTAAATATAGCTAATTCTCTCTCTCTCTCTTCCCTATAACTAATGGGAAAGGTGGTCGCATGATGCAATCATGATAAGCTAAAAAGACAATTTTCGACACTGCCAGTTGCCATTTGTTCGAAATACCCTTTGAGAACTCACGTGATTCTCGAAGGGTGCATTATGTACAAGTAACCCTACCTGACCTGGGGGGGGGGGCACTTTCCGCTCCCCGGCCCCCCTCCTGGTTGTTTTTTTGCTCCTATCTCCGGAACGACAAAAAAATTGAGAGCTGAAACTCTGTGACTTTGAAGATTATCATATTAGTGTCATTTTGAGCCTATTTGCATGACCCCCGAGCGGAGGATCATGGGTACATTCAAAATGGCGGCCATATGGGGTACCATAAAAGTGATGTTTTGTCAGATTTCTTCATTTGTTTTGCTTTTCTGCATGGATAAGTGGGTAAAGCATGTTTTACTTCATATCAGATTATTATTTACTAATTTATCATGCAGTTTTTCTCGAGGAAAAACCAAAAATAAAAAATTAGAAAATCCTAACCGAAGAATCGTCCAATAAGCTCTTTTTCAAAATGACGTCACTGTGACGTCATCATGTCGGCAATCTTGGATTGTTTTACATATTCTTGTAGAGGTTAACCCAAATATGTAGTGTCGTAAGTTTCAACCCTCTAGCCTTTGCGATAGCGAAAAGATATAGGGGGCACTTCCCCCCCCCCCCATCCTCCCAGGCTGCGGTCGCCCAGGCCAGATAGGGTTAAAGGATAATCGCGTCTGTGCCACGGAAACGTGCTTTCGTCCTTCTTTGGAATATATACTGATAACTACAGACCAGTAAAGGATTGAATGAAAGAGAGAGAATCAAGGTTTAACGTCGCGTTCAGCAATATTTAGCTATATAGCGACAATCAACCAAAAATCTAAGTATTCCAACAAAAACAAGTCAAGAACTCAGCAATCCAGAAGTAATCAACATAACAAACTCTTCGTGCTAGAAAAATAGAGATCTATATCTGGCAAGAACTAGAGAGTATTTTCATAGTTATCGACTTCTTCAACAGGTAAAAGTTCTGCTTAACAGAGATCAAGTTACCAATATTTTTCCATTTGCGACAATTTTAGTACATAATCGCGAGGTTTTGATCTGCAGTGGCATGAACACGAAAACAATTCTTATGGGTATAGACGTGATTATTGGTGATAAATTGATGCCCTAACGTCAGCCCAACAGAAATGCGCTGCACCATCTGGATAGCTTGATGATATTCTGATTGACTAAGGACTCAATACAAAACCCTGGCTACTTTAGGCATACCGTCATGGTGATCACACGGGACGCAACTACTTGACTGTTCTGAATCTAAAATTTTAATATGCCTCTATAGCAGTTAACATTGGTAAGTTAAACACGTTCTGTAGCTTGCACAACAAGCATCGCTTCCAAAGGTTATCAAAGCTTCTCCATTGTGGTTATATAATCGATAGTGAGTTAGCCTGAGTGCGAAATACGGGATAAGTACAAGCAATCTTTTCAAACTATTCCAAAAATTATCAGTCAGTGAACATGGCAAGCCTTGAGTTGAGCAGGCGATTATTATTTATTTAGAATCTGTCTACAGGATAATGGTATTGTTCGCACGCCACTAGTCATGTAAATGGAATCTTCGATCAGCGGCGGCAAGCCTGACAATCATCATGTCAATCAGATCTCCTTCAACTTGTCATCCTTTCGCTTAGATATAATACAGGGACAAATCCGATTTCTTCTAGATTTTATTCACTATACATGCGTGATCATCAGCTAGAATGAAACAATTTGAAGCTTCGACGACGCGTTTTATCTCAATGAATGCTAGTTGTTCAATGAGAAAGTTCCACACCTTAACTGTAATAAGAAACATAATTAACTCTCTTCGCTGTGCCTGTAACAATAGATATATGAGTTTACTATAATACCTCTTACCAGAATTCTTCGTCCTGATTGGTCAGATTTTTGTAAGAATATATTTTTTACTTCTTCAACTGCTTATACAACTAAAGATAAAAGCAGAGGTCTATCCGCAAAAATCGAATTTCCGTATCATATTGTTGTGTATTTTATTTTTGATCAGCTTGTACTATCGATTCGAACGTGGATCTTTTGATACCGGTGCATAGACAAGAATCTATATTGATTAGAGATAATTAAGAAACATTATAACATAGTTTTCGCGCATTGTAGGGTGTGACACCAGGATTTGTCAGGTCTAGTCTGGCGACTAGTGCTTCGCTCTCGTTGAATATCACATTGTCGAGCTGACATATCCTGATGCCACACCCCATAGCGTTTAAGAACTGTATAATTTATACATCTAATAGCATCACGCGTGCAACTGACATCGGTAGAAGCTGTGATTTTGTATTGTCAAGCCTATCTGGCCTGGGCGATTTGGATAGTATCCAGGCCATATTTTTCTTACCCCAAGAGCTAAGGAGTTGAAACTTATCACACTATACCTTTGGGTCAAACTATACCCCTGGGTCAAAAGATGGCCGCTTTTATTACGTCACGGTCACGGCATATTTTGGACGATTCGTCGGTCATATTTTTCGAATTTTTTATTTATGTGTTTTCTTCGTGATAACTGCATGATAAATTAGTAATAAATCAATTTAATTTGAAACAAATTAGCTTTCCCCACTCTTTCTCGCAGAAAAGCAGGAATGTTGAAGAAAAATGACGAAAACATCACTTTTCTGGTACCCCACCTGATCGCGATTTTAAATTTGCTCATGATCCTCTGCTCGGAGGGTTATGTGAATAGGCTCAAAATGACAGGGTAGAAAATATGGTAGGGGGGGGGGGAGGGGCATAATGGCTCTCCATGCAGGCCTGGTAAGGTTAATAGTATCAACAAAAATATACCCAAGCTGAAAGTATATCACGTAATGGGTTACTCATATGCCTGTTATGGTGACCGCTAGCCTCACACCGCTGAACCGGCACGGATTCGAGCCCAGCTGGTCCATGTGTGAAAGTTTGTCAGTTACTTGCCGAAGGGCGGTGGTTCTCTCCGGGTACTCCGGCTTCCTCCACCAACCAAACTGACTGTCACCATATGAGTGAAACAAACTTGAGTGTGGCATTAAGCCAAATTCCCTCCCTGTTATGTTTAAAATAGATCATTTTTATGTTCCACTGTCCTTTCCTCTGTATCATCTACTGGCAGAAATGTCATGTGTTTGAGGTTAGAAGTTTAACCTGTTTTAACTGACATGGACGAAAAACCATCGGAAACTAAATAAACTCTCAATCTTTCCATTAGACTTGCAATAACGGTGTGATGCAAATCGTGCAAGTTTAATGTATGACAGCGTAACATTGTAACCATTATCAAAACCAATTACGAGTTGAAGTCAATAGCTTAGAACATAAAAATATTCCGAACTGTGTTGCACGATATATTAAATTGATAATAATCTGCTTCCTTGCAAGTTGTATACATGGTTTCGAAGTTCCAGCAGCCAATATTTAAAACGGTGCTCAGATAATAACTGGGTTCAGAATACTTGTCCCTTTAAAAGTTGACGGCAACGAGGAAAATTTAGGCACAATTAACGTTTGGAACACACAAACTCTGGCCATGGATTTTTTCCTCCATTTACGGGCGAAATTCAGGCAATACCTCGTTAAGAATTTGTTAAATCTAATAATTCGTTTGGTTACTAGTTCCCAAACTTGTAAAATGCCCCTGAAAGAAATAGTACCTAGTTTGGCAAAATAGAATTTCTATGGCTAGCCTTTGATAACCTGACATCTGACTGATCACCCGAAAATGAGACCACGTGATGCACGAAATTTGATTTCCAGACTGCTTAAACATAGAATGGGAATATATATTATCAGCATGAGATGTTTGGTTAAATATGTTCAATCCAACTTCAGCGATACATTGGATAATGCCGCCATTGATGATGCATGGCAACATTCCCGAGAACTGTGATATTATCTGTTGTTCATGAAATTTTATCAATATGATTCAGCGTGGCAACTTTTGTTAAAATATCCACAAAATTTACATTAACTCTTAGATAAATAAGACCGATCTCACCCAACATGATATAATCAATTTTCTTATCCTTAGACAAAACACGTAATAGAAATACGCAATTCGACGGCTGATATTCTGAGAGATTGAAATTGATTATTTCCACACTATGCAAGCATGGGGAAATGCAACTACTGTGACACGTCCCATTGTAGGACAGATTTTAATTATATAGAAAACTATGCAGTTGCGTGCAACCGGTCCAGCCGTGTTGTCTTTCAATATTGAATGTGCCTTTTCCCCACATCATTCGAGATAATTAGATTTTTATATTCCCCGAGAGGGCTATGACCGAATCGAACATTTATATCGTTTATGGTCTCTATTATGTTAATTGTGAAACTTGACAAGGCTAAATATTTCACAAGTATTGGGAAATATTGTTATCGGCGTCCCAAATTATGTCTTCTGTATTTTTGGCATGTGTTCATCATGCATTTAAAACATTTCTTGTCGTGTCTCCGGATGAACAATTGTCTCTTCGGTTGTCTCAGTTATCCATTCGTCTGGTTTGCGAACGAATCAGTAGCTACACGTCAATGAGTGACCTTAAATTCAGAAATGTTTGTTCGACGTTGAACAATAGAGGACAATTAACGTCGTGGATTTATCCACTATTCGCTAATTTCCGGCAATGCGTAGCAAAATATGGTGTGAAAACGAGTCAGTGGCTACAGGTCAATGCGTGACCTCAAATTCAGAAAAGTTTGCCAGGCGTTTTGCACTTTTCTTAAAAAATATCTCATTGCCCAATAAATATATAGGATCGTTAATATTTTGGTGCTTTTTTCACGTGCATTTTTCATGTCAGAAATCAGAAATTCGTGTAATTATACTTAATACTTACATCGTTACTTAACCAAATGGCAGACGACAACCAGAGGGATTGAAATTTCGAGACACTGCACGAGTAGTATTTTAATATATTGGATTGTTAGGTGGATTCATACGACTGTTCATACAAACAGATGAGAGAATGTATAACACAGGGTATGCAGAGTGAAGATTGTACCGCATCCCGTTATATATGTTTCGAGATTAACCGGAGTTAACCCTTCCAGAATTACCATAATATTTATCAGACCAGATAGCTACTATATCCAGTGCATGACTCTAACCTTTCAGCAATGATCGACCACGTTCAGGCATAGATATTAAAATGAACTTGATAAAGTAAGACAATACAAAATCTGATTAGCATATTTTTGACCTGCCATTAATGAAACTAGTTTAGTCATGCCACACAGCTCTGCTTTAACGGACCATCTATAAAACCGAGGATTCAATTTTCTCCCTTTATCGGCCTAATCCGATATTCCAGTGGGTCATGGATAAGACATCCACTCTCTAGCTTATCACGAACTTAAACACCATTGTAGAGATATCATTTATAGATGGCATCATCCCTAGAAGATCGACCGCATATCAGGATCGTTCTAATAGATAAGACGACTGCAGAGAGCATTTATGTGCCTGATATCCAGTATTTCGTTTCACATTCTACTGGAGGAAACAGACAATCAATATTTACCCGTGCGATACCGACTAATCCATCAAAATATAGTAATATTCAATTCTGCAAGTTTGTCATGGATTAAATTTTTATTTCAAACATGAGTCTATTGACAATTTGCTTTAATTATCAGCGGTTATCTCAGCCTATAGGCAAAGTGTGACTAACGTACTCGTCTGATTCATGTCTGAAACACGAACGACAAAGAAAATATAACTGTATACTATTCATTATGGTATAGACAGTGTGGTATTAACGCAAACTACGCATAGCATCCTTTGTCCATACTCACACTTAATTGAATTATAGCGGAAATATTGCTGAACGCGACGTTAAACCCTAATTCTCTCTCTCTCTCTCTCTCCTTGAACTGACTTTTAAAATGGATTAATGTTTTTGGCCATTTCGCAGCGTCTTTATACGTTTACATGAAACATATATTGCTTTTCCACATGAACATTGAATTAATCATGTCTATTTGAGGAACTTTGATATTCACATGTTTATGAATGTACTACATTTATGTGTGTGGTATTTGTAGCATTATCAGTAATTCAACAAACTTATCCAAAGTTGAGTGTTTTCCCCTATCGGTCGGGACGATTTGGAAGATCAAAATAAAAAAAACAATCATAACATTCGTAAATATATTAACCAAACTTCTTTGTTCATTGGCTGGTGACGTTCCGCTGTAGTTACTAACAGCGTTAGTTTGAAAATTCTGTTAGCAGCGGAACGTCACCAGCTAATAAACAAAGGAGTTGTTATCCATAATAATTCGTTTGGTAACTAGTTTTCAAGTTCTGAAATGCCCCTCAAAGAACGTACATAAACATAGGCTAGTTTACTGCAAGAGAGAGGCGGTCAACAGTTTTGAGTTATGCCGACAAAACATCAAGATGTTTAAAATATCAAATCCGTATCGCTGATCAGTATTCTTACATCCATACGATTATCGTTTTATAAACATCGTTATCTAAAGAATGCTGTATCTCAGTCAGGCTTTGTATATCGGGTTTTGTGCAGCTCTAGCCCCGGGCTAAACGGAATTAGACACAAGTTAGGAAATTCTTCGCTGTCAAGACCAGAAGATATATCCATCTTCAAAAAATTTGAATTAAAGAAATATATGTATCTGGATTACATCATTACAAATGTGAAGTCGGTGATAATCCAAACGCCTGAGGAGGTATATTGTTGACGTTCATCGCGGATTTCTTGTCAGCACGTTAGAACGAATCGTTTGAGAGATACAGAATGAATGCAGTTAATCATACATACATACAGGAAGTGTTACGTCATAAACGATAATATAAAAACGTAACAGAAAACTTTTGTGAAGTCAAGGATTAACAATCAAATATTTCTTTACAATATTAAAATCATAAACAAATTAAGTAAGGTTAATACAGCAAATAAATGTCAAATATAGTCTTACTGTTCATGCTATACCGGTGTATATTTCACAGTCCGTATTGTCGTGCAAATCTCTCCGCAGTCCGTGCCGACGCGCAGATATCGCGTTTCTGTATTTTCATTGTCCAACACCGCTCAGCCGTTTACAGTTCGAGCAAATGTCTAATTTCTGACAGTTCAATAGCGCCAAGAATCAATTCACAGGAATATACAATCCAGCAGGCCGAAATTTCAGACAAATGTAAGACAGTATAATGCACCCACAGAAAAGCCGTTTGAATTTCCTCCCGATCACCGAACATCGGGCTATTTATACTCTACGGCGCATTCGAGATCATTCCACAACATACAGCATTGACGTATGATCTGACCCAGTACATTCGACCAAATCAAGAAGCCTCTCGAATATGCATTACATCATCTGGCCTAGATAATCTTCTAGAAAGATCGACGTGATTAACCCACGTAAACAAGCCTACGTAACTCTACCATTCTAGAAACATCCCCAGTGTATAACAATAATACCATGACAGGAGAGTCTAAAAGAACTGTCCTTTTCTTTATCAGGAGAGTCCAAAAATGCTGTCCACCTTCTACCAAAACATGTTTGGGAGGGGGGAAGTTGTTGATTGAGGAACAGTTCTGCTTCAAGCTAAATAGAATACATCAACTGAAAGACCTTCTCGGTGGATATTTATAAATCAGGATTACTTCCGTACAGTAATTTGTCGCAGATCTTCTACGAATTCAACATACCAGCAATACTGCGTTGGATCAATGCACAGTTTTCAAATTTTCGTTCGATATTATAGAGCCTGGAAACCACAGAATGCACAGTTGCACAATTAAATACCCCACTTCCACTCAAAGGAACCATTTGTGGTCATTAATGGCCCGTAGGTGTGTGAATTGACAGCTATGAAGTTCGTCAAGAAACATATAAGAAATGAACCCACAAAAAGTATCCAGTTTTCGGTGGTGGTATCTAAGAACCCCATTAAGCCTACCTGGCCTGAGTTTTTCGGGGCCTGTCCAGGCCTGGGACGGGGCTAACTTGGCCCCCTAATTATTCTTCTCACCCCAAGAGCTAGGGAGCCTGAACATACCACATCATAGCCTTGGGTCAAGCTCTACCAGAAGAGGTACAACAAATCCAAGCTGACCTCTTTGATTACTTCACAGAGGCGTCATTTTCAATAGAGGCATTTTCTGCTCGATTTTTCGAATTTTCTATTTAAGTAATTTCTGCGCAAAGCTGCATCATAAATAATAATCTGATGGGAAATCAAATAGCTTTTGTCCACCTCTCATCACGCAAAAGCAGGAATATTGAAGAAACATGACGAAAACATCACTTTTCTGGTATCCCGCATGGCCGCCATTTTGAATTCACCCATGCATGATCCCTGCTGGAAGGTTATACAAATGAGCTCAAAATGATCCCAATAAGATAAAATATGAAGTCACGGAGTGTCAGCTCTCATTCTTTTGCCATTTCGAAGATAGTACAGAAAGTTTGGTTTGAAAGCCTGGTAGGGTTAATCCTCAGTCTATTGCAATGTATATAATCCGAATGCTAGCATCCATTATAGCATGTTCTTCCCTCTTATTTCCAAGGCATTATTCTGGATGCAAGACGACGTTCGCTTATATTTTGTCACGGACCTCTATTAATATTTTCGGCGGAGACTCCAATGTTCACCAAATTTCTGGCGAGTGAGTATTAATTTTGAATTCCAGTTCTAATTTCAATTCGAATATGGGAAGCAAGCGGCGCGTTGTGGCTATTTTATTATTCATCAAAATTGTGAAGTTCGTCAAGCAGATAAAAGACTTCCTCGTCAACACTTGTCTTGACTGAATAGCCAGGCCTCCGACCAGGAAACAAAAAACATTCTAATTCAGCAGCGCAGATGAACTGCTGAATTAAACAACCTCGAACGGAAACACGCACTACAAAGCCTGCTATTCAGAACGGTTTTGGTCGATTGCCGTAGGCTGGGAATCGTTACGAAATTCTATCGATAACGATATTACGTATCACTTCACCAATAGATCCTGTCATGCTTTGATATAATATGGAAACTGAATAATACGAACGAAATATTCAACAGCATATTACGTGATTCCCAGAAGTGAAGAAAAACCGTTTCCGCAGTTGGAAGACAATTACACCTTTGGAAAACACGTAATCGGTATGCCCTCTGCGACGTCGTTTTTATCTACATCATTCCACCGTATGATTTGGCAATTGGTCATTAGAATGCAACCACAGTAGGTGGGAGTCCACTCGCCTCAAAGATTCAAATATTCGAATTTGCCCTCTTTACATCCCTCGCCTGTTTAGAGTAGGCGCCCTTTAGCACTGAACCCAAACAAACATAATATGAAAAACAACAAAAGAAATTGTTATCCGTTTCTTGCTTGCAAAGTTTGATTAAATAAAACTGCCCAGAGAGTGTCTACAACAACAAAACATACGCCCGAGAGCAGTTCCTATCGCCATAACAATCATGACATTATTATCCGTAGTAATCAATTTCCTCAGGTATATATTAGCAACAGTTTAGATCAATGCAGTCAGTTTTCGAAATATTACACGTAAAACACACTCCATGTTTATTTTTCACGATCATTCCCTATGTGAACGTGCACTGGGGCATATACCATATATTGCCATGTATTTCGTTGATCTATATTATTCTAGTAGTTTCACTAATACATTTTTACTTCCATGACATAGACCTCAACCCTGAACTTGACTATGACATGTGATGTCATAGTGATGACGGTCCGCCGTTTTATCGTGTCAGATCCGATATCAGCGCTGTTTTCTGCGCGTGTATCGGTAATAACGTCGATAATTTTATGCATATTGATAAAATGTTATGAAATCACCGAAACTCGGCCCCAACGTTGGAAAAGAGATGACGGCGTAGTCACAGGTCTGGACCAATGTCAAGCAAAAGTGTCAATGGAGGTTCAGTGAGCCGACTGAATCTCGAGCTCTGGAGGTGAATGGCGTAACGTTCATTTCCATCATTTTCTCACCTCCCGCACTCATGACATATTCATTACTAAATTTATACCACTTTCCATTCGGTCCACACCTATCTGTATGCGAATTACAAAAAAAAAACTATCCGCGTGAGGGAAACACAATAACTCTACTATCTGCAACAATAAAAAAAAACCACTGTTACCTCTCCTGAGGTACGGTGTATTTCCCCAACACAGAAGACTAAAGATGTTGTAAATGACTTGGTAGAATATCAGCTGAGCGGGTAATTTCAGTCAAGCAGGTTAAATTAGGTTTGACAGTGCGGGACAATTTGAGAAATATCATGTATCAGGTATAGCCGCCATATAGCTGAAGTACTGCTGCACACGACGTTAAATCTAATTCTCTCTCTCCCTATCTCATGTATATCATAGCACATCCTAGCTAACAACTGCTTAGAAATAATATAGGGAGGGAGTGAATAGTAAGTCATATCACGGCGGTGCCTACATGTGCCAGAGCACGAGAGTGCTCACAGTTCCTATTACCCTGGACACTGATCAGCCCAGCCAGTACAGCACCCGGTCACCCATCCAAGTATTGACCGAGCTTAACGTTGCTCACACTAACTTTCAGTGATTCAGTAAAAGGTTAACAGATCGTAGCAGGCTGCTAAACCTGGACAATTATTGAGCCCGTAGCGACTGATTAAGAAATATTAGGTTAATTAAATGGCAATGTATGTGTTCTCAGCGGTTGTTATCACCCCTACTAGCTGGCAAATGTTATTTTCTGTATGCAGATTACTGAGGTGCTTGATAATACTTAATTATGTTTAAAAACAAATCATGCGAGCATAATGCATCATGATCAGGAGTAAAATAGTGGGCATCGACAGTTAGGTAAACGGACAACTAAATGAACAACTAAATGAATAACGTCAAGTATTTACTAAGGTGGGGTTTTATCTGGGATTTATAATCAAATTTACCCTATCTGGCCTGGGCTTTTTGGGACCTGTCCAGGCCTGGGGAGGGGAATTTCGCCCCCCCCCCGATTATTTTTCAAGCTCTATCAGAAAATATATAAAAAAAATCCAAGATGGCTGCTTTGATGACGTGACAGTGACGTCATTTTCAAAAACGGCATTTTTTGTTCGATTTTTTCGTCAGATTTTTCGAATTTTTCATTTATGCAATTTCTCTGCAAAAACTGCGTGATAAATATTAATGTAATGTGAAATAAAATAGTTTTTGCTCACTTTTCGTCGCGGAAAAGCCGAAACTTTGAAGAAAAATGACGAAAATATCATTTTTCTGTTACCCCAGGTGGCCGCTATCTATAATTTACTCATGATCCTCTACTCGGGGGGTTATGCAAATAGGCTCAAAATAACCGCAATATGATAAACTATAAAGTCACGGAGTGTCAGCTCTCAATTTTTCGGCGTTCAGAAGATAGCGCAGAAATTTGGAAGGGGGGGCCAGGCCTGGTAAGGGTAATACAGATTCCGTGATAGAAGCGAACAAACAAAATCCCATCGACATAGGATTTAGCTTTGCATGAGTGCGGGTCTCAAGGAAAATGTTTGTTATCCAAAAATCCGATTCAGATCGGCCAGCCGTCGTTCATATAAAAACTTGAGCACATCAAGTGAAACGAATGAAATTCAGAAGGCACCGTTGTTTTACCTCAAGTAATCATTTCCCAACTTCTCTATTATGATTACATCGACATTAATACATCAAAAAATAGACGGTCGAAGAAGCCAGTTTTTGGTTATTTTGGCGTCAACTCTTCGCTGACTGCCATTGTTCGATTTCTGCAGCTTTGCATTACTTTCCATTTCGTTATATACCGTACATTTCACTAAACGACTATAAAAAGGATTCCAAGGTAAAAACAAATTAACCAACAGCAAATATTCGTTCTTGGCTTCTGGAATATCGCTAAGAGATGTGATGTAGGATATCATTAAAGGAGGGTCCATATATCGGAATAAATTCATACAAAGCCCATATCAGACAGGGTATTATATGCGAGAGACCCAGTATTTAATTTTCGCATTACATTGGTGTGAAACGAATATCAATATTTGCTCTGCTGATACGGACTGAGCCATACAGAATAAATACTCCTTTGTTTGGTAAGTCTATAACCGAGTTATTTTAGTATGGAATATCGATCAAGCACATTTAATTATCAGTATTTAATCCGATCATCACCTGAGAGTATATTAAACAGCCGCTATTTGGACGAGGTTGTTATAAAATTAGCCATTTTCCGAGGTTTTAACATAAATTCCCATTTAACACCATGACTCTTCCTTATTGCTAGATGATATGACACTTATATTCGTTCTCTTAAATGACAAAATGTGTTATTGTCAGCCAAAGATAAGAAGTAAACACAACATTAAAAGGTGATTGAAAACGATGCCGACGTATTCATGACCCCAGAGAAAAATATACTAACTGCATATTTCGAAAAATATCACAAGAACCAAAAGTGATTCCTGCAAGGATTTGTATTCCACCTACGCTTTTTTGTAGCTTCTATCATGTGAAGATACTGAATGGCATGACTACACGTCCCCAAGCACCGGCTTGAGCGGTGTTAGATACAACTATTTCAGAGTGATACCTGTTGGAAAATGATGAATAATGTGGCCACCAGATAGCAAAAAACGGCCGAAACGAGGGAGCATAACCCTGTCCAATATTTAACTAATTTTGTAGGTAAATCATTAATCGATCGTCAAATTCTGTCCAATATTTAACTATTTTTTATGTAAATCATTAATCGATCGGCAGATTCTGTCCAATATTTAACTATTTTTGTGTGTAAACCATTAATCGATCGCCTGATTCTGTCCAATATTTAACTATATTTGTATGTAAATCATTAATCGATCGATTCTTTTCTACTTCGATGATTGTTGATATATATGCGTTTTTGTAACAGCAGAAAAGCGTGTAACTTGTTCCGTAATGTGTCGTGCAGTTCTACTACATACGAGGGAATCAAGACATGTTTCTTTGATAATTTGCTTGCTTGCATTTCGCCTAAATAGTATCTTTGTGAAAACTGGCAACATTATATACCAAAGGCATATAGGTATTCAATGAGTACGAATTGTTCCCTCCTATTGGCTGAACTATATTTTTCTCTATCTCGACTACTAGTATAGGGAAAAATTATTGAAATATGGTCAATTAGAAGAACATTAAATGTTGTATAGACGATCTCCTTGCTCGAAGTAATCCCTATACAGATGACTCCGTGAAAGTGCTATACCCAGCTTCACTCTTCGACAAGAGACGATTACACTTTTGATATTATTATCTTAATCCTGGGCAGCAACATCACGGAAAATTTTTCGCGTCGTAGCATTTGCTAAACCCTGTGTGAATACATATTACAAACATTTTTTGCTGAATTGATTCGACAAAGCAATAACACCAAGGCCCGACGTGAAGCTTCTGATATTTGATGATAAATATTACACACGAATCGCGAAGTGAATTGCACGGATTGCTGTGCAAAGGTCTTTGGCGCTATATTTCGCAACTTGTAGTGAAGAAGCCAATACCTAAATATGAGCTTAACGGTAAAGTTGCGAAAAAATAGATTTTTTTTCTGTTCCTCCAAATCATAGTTGGGCATGTGTAGATGCAAATTATGACGGGTGCCACCCTGACACCCTAAGGACATTTTGTTCAGGCAACGCCCCATTTTTATTCATATTTCAGAAATATGTCAAATTTGAAACCCCTTATAAACATATCAAGTTGTGTATCAAATTAAGCTAACAAATTGAAATATCGATCGTTGACACCACTCTCTTGCAAAATTTCGCCTGAACACATAAACTAGCCTCCATCAATTCAGGTTTAAATGTGTTCGTGCGTAAATTAGGCCCACCTTTTCATTCTCGTTATTATGATAAAAGGATCTCAAGATTCGCTCCGGGGATTTCATAGTATGCGAACAGAGCGTGTTGAAAATTATGCAGAACCGATGTTGACATTTTTTTTCTATAGGTCTTTCCTTGGACGGCTCCAGCAGATATTAAAATGATTAAGTCGCCCATGTGCCCCCCCCCCCCCAAGCCCCCCATTTCGATGCCACATACTTACTGGATTCATTGAATATAATTCAAATGGTGCTTGTTAACCTACAGTTGGCCATATTGAACGTTGCAGTCATTCAACCCTACACGACCAGCTGGGAGCATTGTGCTCCACACCGCCCCCCCCCCCCAAACTTTCTACTCTATGTTGACAGCAAAAACTCATTGGGGCCATTTTGAGCCCATCTGCTTGCCACTCCAAGCAGAAGATCATGACAAATTCCAAAACGATGCTCAGTAAGGCGTGATTGAAAATTGCCTTTTGGTCGTTTTCAATGACACATATTAAGTATATTACAGACAATTAAGGACAAGATCAATATGCAAATAGGGGAAACATCGGTTTTAGGAGCAAGTGCTGCAAGTACTTCGTCACCAATTACTCTCAAATATTCATGTGATTTTAGTCGTAATCTGTTCTCTCTATGACATACAATGATGAGCATTGTCCCAGCTCGTCAGTGAGATTGGAAGACCTTGAATGACATCAAAATGATACAATATTAAATATTGACCTAAAATGTAGCATTGTGTGTATCATTATACCTAACTTATGTTTATGCGACGTTTCAAATGCGTCCTAATTCTGAAAGTAAAAATGGGCATGGCCTAAAAATAATTACCCAAGGGTACCAGGGTGGCACTCATAATAGTTTGCATATACGTATACCCAACTATTATTTGTAGCAAAAAACGTTACGGTTCTCGCGACTAATTCCATCTAACCTGGAGCCTGTGATCGTATGAACATCAAGTGATATAATATATTCACATCCTCAATGATAGCGAGACTGAAATATAGTAATGTCTAAACAACTTAGAAATTCATTTTGGAAAGACCGCTTACTTTTTTTGCACGAAACTAGTTTGCGTTTACATATGTATATTATCATTCTATACCTGCGTGGATTCTGGTGTCAACAGTATGCCACCAATGAAGATTTTTCGTTCACTAGTTCTAAGATCTAACGATTGTGCTGCATTCTAATCTTCTGATTCATAATTTGTAGCCTGACCTGGGTATTTATGAAGCAAAAACCACCTCCTCACACCATATATTCGATTCTATTCATCTATTCAAACTACTTATAATTTTCCCGTTTCATCTATCTAATGTTCCTGTAGTTCAACAATTTCGACCAAATGACTTGATAGGGCTATTATATCATTTTTTTAATCTAATACCACTCCAGCCGTTTAACCTGCATTACCTCGTCAAACTCCCCGACGCCTATGCCGTCTCTGGATTTGACTGTGTGTCAAACACACGTCAGCAGTGAGTGGTAACGAAACAACCAACAGAAGTCGGTGTTAAACCCATAAAGCTGTGAATTTTATATGATATTCAGCAGGTATCAAGTGGACACTGCTTTCTCTTCGTCACTGGTCAATCGTTAGATTGAAATTGAATTCAAAGTGCATGATCTGCGTACCTGTCATAGAATTTTCATATTTGATCCGAGAATATTCATTTGTGATGGCGATTCACATAAAGGGGCATCAAGTTGGGTTGCGAACATAACTGAAGACTTGTCGATCCCCAAGTATTTTACTAGCGTGTGTGGGATATTGAGAAAGGTTCAAAGGAATATAGAACTGCATAACCAGATAAGACAAACATGGTTATAATAAGGGATCACTTCATTTCAAAATCCTGGCATTGAATGAACCACGAGAGTATTAACATCACTCGTACTTCCAAAGTGTAGTGTGGATAAAAAGTGGGATAACAATCAATAGCTTGTCAGAGAGCTATGCAGCAACTCGACACACCGCTTGTTTGCTAAAGTCGGAAAAAGACAACTTAGCTGTACGTTCTATCTGATGAATTATTAATGAAAATAACGCAAATCGGTGGATATGGGTGAAGAATTGTTATTTTGATTCATGAGTATGTCATAAGAAATATCGTTTCGCAAGGCTTATATTGACTTGTATATGGCGTATAATTAGCTCGCCTGGTAGTATTTACTAGATCCCGTGAAAAGGGTGACGATTTTAACCAATGTCATCACGAGATATTATTGCTGAAACTAGCTGGATACTTCCAAACATTTTCATTCAAAGTTCACGATTATTTTTACAAATGACGCATTCTGATATCGAAGTACAGTCGCGGAGTACAAGATCTCGAGTACTATATTTCGTTATTTGTCCATGATTCCGCTTAAACCGAGAATACCGGTCATATGAACAACTTAAGCGTGGTAATCTAGGAAACTATTTGAATCAAAGAGTCCTGCTTATTGATACGGATTTGACGATGGGAAGATCAGGAGCAATGTCTTGAAGACATCATTGAAACTGTTGACTAATTCTACCTTGCTAGAAATTTTTATTTTTATTTTGACATATTTTTGCTTGGTGAGCGACTGTTATTCCCGATATAATCAGCCACAATATTCATCGCTTGGAAGTTAATTTGTTGGAATTTAGAAAAGCAAAGCAACGTTCATTCCCTCGCAATAACACGAAATTTTCATTACATACATGTAATACCTAAATATACGCTCAATTTCTCGGCTGGAATTCCATCTTCACTCAGAATGGGACATCACAACCCTCCCCCGTTCCAACCCTCCAGAAGAAAGCGCCATTATGAGAACGTCAATTGTGTGATTTGTTGGGCATTGTTCTATTTCGTATGTACCCAATGGTTAGTGTATAAGATGAAAAAGGCGCCTATCGCCGGAACCGGTTAATTCTATGTAGTTTTGGTTTCTAATAATGTATAGTTTTAACCTTCATCTCTCATCCGTGCATTGTTTCATTACTGCGGTATTTCCTTGTATGCATTGAACGAAACTTAATTGGTCGTTATTTCCGAGCAAGAAATCACAGCAGGCACAGTCACAGAGCTAGAAATGAACATGAAATGCACCTAACTCTAACCTTTAGATGTAACTTAACCTGATACCCCGAGGACATCGCTTCGATATAGCCAGAAACATGTCAATATGGATAGCTAGAAAATGATAATTTCATTGCCCACACTCGTACTTGAACTACATCATAAATGTTCGTTATTGGGCGGTCAAAGAGCCCATCAATCGTTGAAAGCTTGCTGTACATTTGTTCTTTCGCTCATCAGAAACGGTTATGGTCTGCCTTTCCAGGGGTTCGGTACCAACGCTCTTCTCCAAACGCATGAGAATTACAGGACCCCCTTAGACTAATGAAAGTTACGCCCTGTCCATCTAACAAGAAATAGATTCATTTCTCTCTCGTCGCCGACTACCCATTCTCCACTCATCTGGCATGAACCTCCTCCAATGACCATGGTTCCAACTCAACCAATATAACTACAGACTCAACTACAGACAACTGTAGGTAACAGTAAATATGGATTGATGGAGCAATGCAATTTGAGAGCATATAATTTTTTTGGTATTGTTTAACATCTTCATTGCATTATCTAAGACTGAATCACTGTGGTATGCAATTGCATGACATTATTTTCATTTTGCATGATATTGGTTTATTCCGACATTAATCATATTGATTAAATTAAACACTTATTTTCCTCGCAAACGACTATGTGATTTCATTAATCAAGTCATAGGCGGCATTAGATAAATTATTATGCCGTTTTTTTTCTTTTTGGTTAATTTGTGTATGAGTTGCGGTAGACAATTTGATGTATTTTCAATGTAAGTAATGTATTCATTCCTACTTGTTCGGTTTTAAACCATTAGTATACAATCTTAATGTACACCTGTGCTGTCTTGCCGTTAGTATACCACCTTAACGTACACCTGTGCTGTCTTGCTGTTAGTATGCCACTTTAACGTACACCTGTGCTGTCTTGCTGTTAGTATACCACTTTAACGTAGAACATGTGCTGTCTTGCTGTTATTATACCACCTTGACGTACACCTGTGATGCCTCGCTTTATACTATTGACAGAGAAAAGTACCAAATCCAGTAACGCTAAGAATTTGAGTAACGAAATTCCCACTTCGACTGTTTCGTTTATGAAAACAATAACAATGCTCTAACCGTGTCAATATACGTTATTGTTAATGCTCAAATCATTCCCGATTTTTTTATATTTTAAAATGGTTTTCCATGAGCCATACCTAGGCGTCAAATAAAGGTATGTATATACATTTCCGTGTTTCAGTACGTGGACTTATTTGGTTAATTAACATAAGTGAAAACAATGAGATATTTAAAGTTGTGTTGTGCTGTTTCTATTTTGAATCGCAGTGCTTAGCCTACGCGGCAATTGCTGGACATGCACTCCCGAATTTATTTATGGAGGAATATCTTTTCATGGTTTTCTCGCAACTTGTCTTGAAACTCTGGTCCCAGATTATCGTCTCCAAACAAACGTCAGCTCCGTCATTCAACATCTAGTCATCGTCCATGGGAAATTTCCGATCACTTGGATACTGGCAACACATACCATTTTGTAAACGTACATTCAGCTCTAAACAAATAATAGCAACTTTAATATCTATCTGTTGGACGTTCGCCAAGAAGCGTCGAACCATCTCTGTTGAGACATCGTGGACGCATGCAATATACTCTGCTATTGTGATGGGAGCATTTAACGACGTAACTATGATCATGATGATTGCATTGTACCCAAACTCCCAAGAACCCTGAGTGAATTTCAGATGATAAGATGTTGATTGTTGTTTATTTGTGCACCTTGAATGACCATACCATACGGTCCGTTGTTACGGCTTCAGCAGAATTTGGCAAGTAAATCCTAATGCGGCGACGATAAATAAATCTGCGAACCTAGAGGATAAAAACTTTTTGAGCGTGAGACGTACGTGGTGGTTCAAAGTAGGCGAAAATGGAAAATGCGAATGTGCTGAAGTGTTTATTAAGTAATCCAATATATAAGGCCCAACTCCGCCCGTGTGAATCCCATCTTGCTACCGTTTGATCAACCGGTTAGGTAGAGGTTTGAAAGAAATACATTAGCGACACCCTCTTTAATCTAATATAGTTCAGTTAATATATTCGGGAAGGTAATATAGCCATCACAACAAAATCGTAATTTAGATGACTGCATATATGGCACAGCGAATATTCTCTGTTGTTTTGCAAACAAAATCAAGAAAATGTCCACGTGTCATGTTAAATATGAACCATATCATTTTGTTGAAGAAGATTAAGTTGAAGCCGGTCAATGGTAATGACAGATAAAAGGACAAAAATACTATGCCTGATTTAATTCATTGGTGTGTATTTTAACACTGCTAGTCGCACGAATTGTCAAATATTCAAATCATCAAATATTTTATGAAGCAAATAAGTTAATCAGAGACTTTCCATCGTCTGGCTAATATCTCGGGCATAACTACAGCTCTGATGGCAAGCTCTATACCCAGATTTTCCTTTCCTGTGACTCATTCTTGGAACAATTATGATAAAACTGAAGGATGAATCACTAATCACTGTCCACTAAAATTGTCGACATAAACTACGTTTCAAAATACATGCTTCAAATAATGAGCTGGTATCAAGAGATCAACCTGGTTAGCACCCGTAGTGAAGTCCTACGCGGATACTCTTTAATGAACGATGACTGAAAACTGAATGACGGACCAGACGCTTGTAACTTATCAAGAGATTAACCTAGCTAGGCCTGGCAGTAGGTCCTACATTAATTAGAAATTTTGGACAATGTATACTCACATGCACATATTAGCAAAATATATGCCGCCTTCGTGCACGTTGTACCTCCAAGCCACTGTATGATTCTACCTGTGGTATCCATTTGATTGATTTTATGCTTTACCCCGAGAAGCATCACATCACTTCAGTATCAGTGGCATGACAATCTACAAAGAGAAAACAGCTCAATATCATAGCAACTGCTGCACGCGTCTCAGCTGGCGCAGTAATGTAGATGTAATTGACTGGTTTTCTTGATAAGACTATATTTATACTGTAAATATAAATGCAAAAAAAAACCAGAATGAAACGTTTGTTATTATAATTATCCCACATGACCACATGTTCACATAAACTCGAGTTTGATACTTGAATGTCGAATAACAACCGCTTTATTTCATACACATGCAATCTGTATACACCCTAATATATCTGTGTTGTATTTAAATGAGTACATATGCATGCTCTCTATAAAACCTATATATTATTCTACACAGTCAAAGCAATCCAATGTACAGGTAACATCCTTCGCAAAGCTGCACTTTTGATCACATCCCGAATCTACGACGTCAAGATATATGATAAATGAAAAATGTGTCGAGACAGGTGTGAATTTGACAACGAGTACGTGAAAATGTAATGCGAACAGTTTCCCCTGTGCGGGAATGTTTCATCTACATCGCGATTATGACCAGAATATTTGTCAGACAGCATCGGGTTTACCTGTCTTTACTCAACATTCTCAGGACTATTTAGATAAAGAGAATAGGACAATCTCGAGATCGCACTCTCTACCCGTGAAAGGCGCGCCCACGTGACATCGGTTCAAGGTTAGGTATGGCGCAATGCTTTAACATTGGCAATACCGAAAATATCGGAGAGTAAACTCCTAAGAACTTTGAACATGTTAATCACCTGCAAAAGTCCGGAAATATAGTGATACAGCATTGCAACAATCCTTGCCTAACCTCAGCGTAACGTCACATGGGTAATATCGGCGTTTAGCGTCTTTTGTGACTAAAGAGTTCGATCTTGGGGCAGTCCTATTTGGAAACAGTTCCTTAACAACTTTCCATCACAAGATAGTGCATTTTGTCGCGTCACCACGATACTACTATGTGATCTCATACAAAACGAGAGGCTTTCCGCTCCAACGTTTCAATACATCAATTCCACAACGACGGTCGATGGATCAGTTCCTCGTCTCCGTCCTCTTTGAAATCTTAGCCGTGTTTCCTCGAGAGTGACCCTAATACGTACACCAAATATTGACTAGCGGATATCAGTCACTAGCGCCTAGATAATGTACTCTTGCTGGTGTGGATCTATTCTCGGTTTGTGAAATTAAGCACGTTTCCTCACCTACAGGAGACCGATAATCGATTAATTCTATGCAGCCATGTGAAAGTATCCTGATGTACGATTTCAGTTCCTTATATTCTTAGCTAACACATATACAAAAGTGAGGTCTGCAGGATTGCAATATGAGACGCATCCCATAGAAACTTTCACGTTAAGTGCAATCGATATCTAGATAAGTGAAACTACAATACATATAATAATATCTGATATCTAATACAATAAGATACATGTATGAGTCAAATAAAAAATCTGGTTTTGATACGTTGAAATATATTTTATCATATCCATACAAACGGACCGATGAAGGGACCCAGGGAACTTTTTTATTACTTTGCTAAGAAACTAAGGAACAATAACTTGCCAGATATGTGTTCTCAAAATCGGACCCGAATTGGAAAAATAGCATATTGGAGGTGGAAGGAAGAGAGAGGTTTTCCCCAATTTTTTTTACTAATGCAATATGATAAAAATAGCAGGAAATGGTTGTATTTGTAACATCGGAAACTAAAAGAGTGACACAATTTGAAAGATTTGAGCACAGTTACCTGCATGGTAACACAAAAATATGCAACGATTGTACGAATGAAATTATCCCGAAGTGATATATATGTATCGGCAACCGCTGATAAAGGATTTTTGAACAGTTTAACAGTCGGATGTATAATTACATGGACAAGAATATTTACGTCAGACTACTGCTTTGTCAACCACCATGCGTTTGTGTTTTGTCCAAGTAAGTATTACATTCCGCGACGATATCAGTTCGGGCGTATTTGCCAGTTATGCGTGGTGTAAACAGAGAACAATGAAACATAACAGTTCACAAAAACTACAAGCCGTCTCTTTCGCTGATGTTCCAGATCCTATACAGTTATTCTCAGATATGCTGATTGAAATTGCTAACCAAACCATACCTACATCTTCAGGAGTTGCACATATTAAACAACCATGGTTTAATGATGACTGCAAAGAAGCAAGAAAATGTAGGAAGAAAGCTGAACTATATTTCCGCCGACATCCTAATCCTGAAAATTGGAAAGATCTCAGAGTTACAAGAGCTAAAGCTCGTAGAACCATGAAACAGAATAAATGTGATTCTTGGAAAAATTATATTTCTAAGATCAATACACATACACCCATAACGAAAGTTTGAAATATGATCCAAAGAATAAAAGGTAAAAGCCCCAAGTCCAGCGTTCATGATCTGGAGACCAGGTGATAACTGACCGAGTAGAAATTGCAAATAAATTAGTCGAAACATTTGCCAAAAAGTCTTCGTCAGATAATTATGTACCTAAATTTCAAAGTTTCCAAAAAAGAGAAGAGAAAAATGAAATAAAATTCCCGTCCGGTAACCGTGAAAGCAACAACGCTATGTTTACAATTGTATGGTAAATGTTCGATATTCACTGCAGAAGCAAAATACGAGCTCTGTTGTCGGCTTTAGAAGATATTGGGCCCACTAAAAGGATATGTCATATTCTCAGATTCACTGTCATGTCTTCAAGCGATTGAAAGTGGAAATTCAACTCATCCCACAATCTTGAATATTCTACAATTATATGACTGTAAATTTGATCAACAGATTGATATTGTGTTTTGTTGGATGCCTAGTCACGTTGACATCAAAGGTAATCCTGAAGCTAATAAATAGCTAAGGCAGCCCTAGCTGATGAGGTTGATCCTGTTGGAATCCCATGCAGTGATTTCAGACCATCTATCTGTGCTTATGCGAGAAAGTTGTTTCAATCTTTATGGGGTGCTATATGGATAATAACAAACTTCACGAGTTCAAAAAAACTGTAGGCTATACTCATTGGAACAGCCAGGAACTTTTCGATCAGGCCATGATTAGACGATGTAGAATCGGCCATACACGATTAACTCACGAGCATTTGCTGAAACAAGAGCCAGTTCCAAGGTGTGTTCCATGCCACGAGGATCTCACGGTGAAACATATTCTTATTGACTGTATAGATTTTAAGATTGTAAGAGATAACTTTTATCGAGCAGCTACTCTGGAAGATCTTTGTAGTCGAGTAAAAGAAAATTGTATTTTAGTTTATTTGAGAGAGATCGATTTGTTGTATAAATTTTAATGTATTTACATGTTTTAATGCATTAGTTTACTCAGTTATTAACTTGAATACTTAGATTTTTGTTTGATCGTCGCTACATGTATATAGCTGAAATATTGCTGAACGCTACTTAAGCCTTAATTCTCTCTCTCTTTCTCTGTCTCACACACACAAACTCTATGATTGGCTGGATTTCCATCCAATTTTCTCCACTGGCCAATGAATAGCCAGGATTTGAATTTGAAAATTTGAATCGCCTAGTCATGTGCTTTAAGACGTGAAGATAACCAGTACTGCAATGTTTTGTCTGTAAAATTCAATATGGAGACTTCATAAGCTATAGCAGATATATTTGCAAGCATACGAGCGTTTACCTTACGAACATTAGGACGCGAATGATGAAATCAAAGCACTTACATGTGCAGTTCGTGTTCCTGTGATATGTCCACGCTATCTGAACTACGACGATTCCCGATTTGCACGTAGCCTCAAACATGATTCTTGCCTATCGACAAAGTCCATGATATATACGAGCTAGCAAAAATAAGCTAACAGTGCTGATGGAGGATGCTATTGGTCCACCTTCCATTAAACTACACAATGAAAATGAACGCTGTTAGCCGAGTTCCATATCATATTTTAGAAATAGTCCACCGAGCAGAGCCTGAAGCATTTTTTGATAAATCACTACTGGTACACAATCTTCGGTCTTATATTTTTCATCAAGTAAGCTTTTATCCCGGGTCCCCGTTGGCTACTATCCTCGCTGTCTTGTCATTTAAAGCGCACATCTTATTAGGGATTGAACCGGTCGATCAATATTCGGACCGCCAAAGTGGAACTGTTTATACAGCACACACCGAATGTCGTATCCCATGCTATAGATGTAGCCTCGAAAATAAAAACACAGATACAAACGTCATGTCCAACATGCAGTACCCAGCAATCGTTCATATAGAAGTTTATCGCATTGACCAGGTTAACCCATGTTAAGGCGTTTACGCCATCAGACGTCCAAGATGCTCATCCATTAACATCAGATGAGTTGTTTGAGCTGATCTGTCATCACAGCTACCGAGCTAGCGTATCTAATTCCGCTTAAGCCGGTGCTAGTGGCCGTGTGGATACTTCATAGTCTCCACATGAACAACCTCAATAAAAACGCGGCTGAGATACTAAGGCTACATCCGAGAATCCACCGTATTCTCGCGTCTGAATGTTAGGTGTCGACGAATACTTTCCTGTATAGTCATATGGTTGCTTTTTAGTCGCCAGACGTCGTCAGTTGTTTCCACCTCTTGCATATCGCACCAATCTAACATTAACATTCAGCTAACTGGTGATCTAACAGGCACAGTTTGCCGGTGTGATGGATAATAATGTCCTGGTGATTAGTGTCCGATAAGAATGTCCTGGTGATTATTGTCCCTTTTCATATCCTTTTTTATTGCAACCAAGGACGAATACTTGTCCCCAATGTGGAGAAAAGTGTCCTAGCTGAGTTACAAGAAAGGGACCGGATACTGTAGCCACCGGACATACTTAACCTCCACACCGAGCCCGATACTGTCCTGACAAAGTTCCATGAAATTTCTACCAAATCGTGTCCGTGTCCGTGGCCGTCCGAACCGGATAAATAAACAATCAGGCGGTTACATAATAGTAAGAAGGGAAACACAATATATTATGTATTCCCAGAGGGCATATGGTGGGCATGGCAATACGTACGGCGTAAATAGTTAGCTTGTAGAATTGTTGTTCTCTCTGCAGTATCTTTGTGCAATACAGGTCCGATTCATCGAACTCCAACTCCAGGGATTGTCGCTGCAGGATTATAATCCAGTCTTTCTGGTTCACGCTTACACCCTTCGACAGGCCATATAGATGTTACCCGTTTTGTTAGAATGCTAGCATTTTTTCACCACCTTTATATGTTGCGTTTAACGATTGACTAATATGTATGTTACCGTCACATACCTACCAATAAAAGTGGCCTAATGTTCACCTGATACATTGAATCTTAACGGATATTAGCTATCATGTTAGCTGTGTGTTCAATGATATCGGTCAAAACATTAATTTCGCGAATATAAAAAGCAAACTGCACTGAATGTCATTAGACTGGCAGATCGATGACTGATTTCCAAAGACTGTTGCCTGTGACATTCATACTCATATTTGCTCAACGCTGATTACAATAGCGATAGCAAATATTGACATACGGATATCCCTCAATGTGGATTCCGGTTAATTCAGTGTCACGTCTATGAATTCTTCATAAAATCGCCTGATTGCGCACGTTTCCATCGCTTTGTGCTGGTTAATACTGCGATAATCGTCGACAATTAACATCTAGACCTGCCATTAGCACATTTAATACATGTACATGTAAGTCTAGCTTGTGCCATAGCCTATTTCTATCTTCTATCCATTAAGTAGAACTGAGATAGCTAATTCACATTTCTTTATATATTTTGTTATTCAAAAATCTAAATCATTTCCTGCTTTATGTTATCTTGTTTGGCGGTTTAAAAGTTTACAATATATCTCACGCTCTTCTACCTTCGCAGCCGATAGGAAGTTGTATTATCATGCGTTAGAGGCAATGTCCACTGTAGTCTTGAATACCTTGAATACACTGATACATCCAATTGGCTGATGGGGTTCGATTATAAAGTCTGCTTTTACTCTGCGAGTCAATATTGTGGGGTTGAAGTGCTTTGATCAAAGAGAAAAGTTCTTCTCTGAGATTGATTCATCAATTGGTTATTGGGATTAAGGTCAGTGTTCGGTCATTCTGGGTTAATACCAGGGAATTTGATAAAATCTCCTTTCTATCAAGGGATATCTTCAAAACACTTAATTGTTAACATTAAAATCGCCGAAGTTATTTGTTGATTTTGTTTGTTGACCGCTTCTCTCTTGTAGGAAACCATCTTGTGTTTTTTGTTTATTTCATACACATTTGAAATTGGCTCTGTCATACGAAAAAGTCGTTCGTATTTATGAACGCGGCTGAATATTGAATGTCGGATCTATCGCTTGCTACACATTCATTATTTCTCGATAGTCCTGTACAGTACTACGAATATATCACAGCGACAATGTCAAAGCTACATTTATGATATGCTAATACTGTTATGTGGAAAATGGAATAGGTCTTTGGATTATGGACGCGGATATTCTCTAATGGACGACGGCTGGATTATGAATGACGGACTAGACGCTTGTAATAAGGATGGATGAGCAACACATGCGTATATCCTACAGCTGTAATAATGTGTACGAGTTCCAGAAACGTTCACGATATCACCGTTATCGGAAAATATATACCCATACTGATGAAGCAATAGCCTACAATCAGTTCGTATAAATGTCATTTCATACGCCAATGTCATATTGAAATATTTAATTGATAACATGCCATGATGTAGGTTGTATATAATTCACATCAGCCATCTGTCTCGGATATTATCTGTCATGTTATTAGTATTGCATTGCATGATATAAGCTGCCTCTGTGTACTGAAACCTGGAGATCTTTACTTCACATCAGTCAAAATAGGACGAGAAGAATATTAATTGTTGTAACCTATATATTACTACTCCGCAGATTCAAAATTATTTTGCAACATACCAACATTGTTCATCCCGATTAGTTGTTATTGAGTCACCGGATATTATGTAATACTCAACACAAAATTGACCTATAGAAATAGTATTTTCTGCAATACATCCAGTCATATCATACGATCACGCGTACCTCGATGCAATATATGTCACTACATAAAAAAGCTATAATTACATGTGCTATACATTTAGTATAGTAGGAAATATTTGCTTAGCTGTGTGATGAATGTATAGTTCCGGCATGGTAAAGCCGTGTTGGTCACATTTGATAGATAGACCAGACATACATTTGAGCGGTATCCGCAAACATTTTTGTCAGTACTAGATACATGGAAAATAGAACTACGTCAGCTTTCCTTGGCGAAGTCATTATTGAATACACGTTCCCATTCTCCTTGTCATCCTCTTTGTTCTTACTGACTTTCAATATTTAGTTCTTTAACTTGTCATCAAATTCACAGATTTCTCTCAAATTTCAACAGAATAATTGCAGGATAACATAGATTTCGCCTACGACATTTGAGGTCAGTATGTCAATGTTACGGTGCACTAAAATCACGAAATCATTCCAATTCAGTTGTTGATTCAGCGGATACATCAGTGAGAGACGATAATGTCAGATACTAAAACTATCGACGGTCATGTAGGTGAAAGATCAATATCAGGATGCCCCCTCTCAAACAGGAAATTATTGAAAACATTTTCTGTGCTATTAGTCTAGTCCAAGGATGTGGGATGTGATCAATTCAGGAATACCTTAGCAGACAAAAGCTATTGACGTCCAAATGCCAAATGTCACTATGGATCAACACAGATCAGGAAACTATTGATAATCACATTTAGTGAGGGAATGCACTTGTAGAAATTGATGCGGCGGGTACCAAGATTCAAGTCAAAAGATCAACGATCAAGGTTGTTGATCCCGGCAACCCACTATAACACGTAAAGTTGTCTCCCGACATCTCTCTGCCATCCATGGATACAGTTCACGCCACTTATTGCAGCAAAGTGAGAAAATCTTTTAGGACCTGCAACAATACATTTAATAGTTGATTCTACGACGAAGGAAAATTTAGATCGGCCCCGAGGCCCGCCCCCTGTACAGACCTTTTGGTCTTTGATATATGTTGGCATTTGTGAAAAGTTGATGCTGGGTGGACATCGGGCCTTACAGACTAATCTTTTGTGTTAAATGCCGTCATTTTCATCTGACGACGATACAGGTCACCAATTCCCAGTGTACGAGTTGTCACAGCGAAACAGCTTACCAATTACCAATATACGAGTTGTCAGAGCATTTCCATCATAGCTCTCTAGATTTGTATCTAATACCGCTTATGCCGTGCTAGGGGACGAGTGGTCATATCATCCAAGTTGCCACATGAACAGGTACAATAAAAGCGTACCTGAGATACAACACATATCACGAATCGTTAGATTCTTGGTATGTGCTTTAGAATAGGTTAACCGAAAAGCTATACTGTGAAGTCATGTGGCTCTGTCAGTATGTCGGCACCTCTTCCCACTTCCCTTATATGTGTTGTAATTGAAACAACAAATTCTGTCGGAATATATCGATGTCACATTGCTGTTTTTGATGTTCATCATGTTGCATCATCCGACGTTGATCATTTGATTGCAAACGATATCATTTATTGCAATTGGAGAAGAAGCTATATTATTCAGAAATAGTTTAGAAACATTAAGTATAATAAAACTAATATTCCACAGATGCAGCTGTGACATCATAACTGGTCAACTTTTGACAATGCGTCGCACTCACTGAATATCGCCAGTCTCGTGAAGACAAATACGGAAGCGAAGTGGTAGGCCTACGTTTAAGTCCTGCAAAACATTGCAGAATTCTACCCTAAGGCTACACATCAATTCGATTACTTCGGTCGATGAATGATCCACCCTGAAATCTTAGACTTGTTCCCTTGAGAGTGACCTCAATACGGAGACTAGCTATTGACTGGCGGATATCAGTCACTAGCGCCTAGAAAATGTACTTTGACTTGTATGAACACGTCCATGTTCTGTCGAATTAGGCGCGTTTTTTCCCACCTATCGCAGACCATGATCGATCCGTTTCGTGCTGCAATGTAAAACATTCTGACCTATAGACAAATACATTAACTAGTTATACACTTTGAGCTTGCAACGTAACATTGTGCGAAAACGTGCACTGATTCCAACTATTTGTGAAGTGAATGGGACGTTCCTTGAGCACACTGTGCAATAATAGTTTGGTGCACCGCACTTCCCACAACACGCAAAATCTCAAAGAAAATTGCTCGACATCTAAACAGTGGAATCAAAGTCAGCCGAAGGATATCTGATGTATGACAGCCAGTAGCCATCCGACGTTCAACCGCTGTTCATTCATGGAATGAAAGCCTTGACCTGAACATGAGAGATTGTGAGAGCAACCGGTAATGAACCTAAGATTAGCACCAAGCATGCCAAGCTGGTGTTATGAGCACACAAAGTGCGACACATGATATCAATTATCCATGGTTCATCAATCATCCTGTTTTCATCTCCCCCCTCCCCCCCCCACCCGAGAGATTGATTCCAAGAAACCGAGCATCTTACATATGAAATTGGATCTCGATATGCGTTGCCTTTTACGACGATAAATGATGATGGTATTGCAACGCTGATTGTTGAACATGGGAATAAGTGAGTAGGATTTAACGTCGTTCTCACAATTGTTCAGCCATATCACGACGATGCCAGAACATGAGAGCGCCAACGGTTCCTATTATCGTAGACACTGATCAGCCCAGCCAGTAGAGCACTCGGGTTGAACATAATTATCGCAGTTTATATACTTGTTTCGGCAGAAATTGTTGGCGCATTGTTGAAGTTTTCAAACATGGGAATAATGTAATACTCGCTGATATCTACCGTCATGCAAAATACAAAAGTAACACGCACATCAGTATTTCAAAACTGTTGACCGCTTTATTCGTGCACTTGCCTGTGTGTGTATGGGATTTTGATTATGAACGGGGAATATTTTCTATATAAAATGGCAGGCCACTACAACAACCAACTAGTCTTAATATTCGTATGTCATTACAAGCGTCTAGTCCGTCATTCATGCGTCGTTGGAATTTGGTTTTCCAATTATGTACTTGGAAGTGTGTTATGTACGATAGTGGATCTTATCCTTTTACTAATGAACAGCAGTCTTGTCGATTATCAGAGTCCGCTAGCTTCTTGTCATAGCATGTACATGTGACTTACTCGCGAAAAAAACTTTCAATTAAGTCTTTATATATCTTATATGTGCTGTGAATGAGATTAATAGTTAATTTTGCAAAGCGGTGAGCAGAACATAATAGGGCTTCTTTGTTGCATATTCACCATCACCTGGTGTTCACCGATGATCAAGAGTACGCTTTTGTTGACTGACCGGGGCCTCGAATACATTTGAATAAGAATAAATGGGCGAACTAATTCACAGACAGGTTCATTTGACGTATTACCGTGGCCAGCAGATCGACAACGCTTTCTCTTTCTACATATGATGCTCGCATTTTGGAAATTGAAGGCAACTCGCTTGAATATTTCAAAAATCAAAAGAATGGCAAACATGGGTGTTCATATTTTTATGTCGACCGTACATTTTCATGTACGTTGCCTTCCCCCAAGAAATGTTTCGGTTGAGGTTACTGCGATAATTGTCTGATTATAAACAACACTGAGTCCAATTGGTATGGTGGGTCGATAGGCCACTTCCAAGACCTCCTGCTTGTGGCATCTATACTCGTATTTGCTCAATGCTGATTACAATAGAGTTAACCAATATTGACACTGAGATATCCATTTCGTTCGCTTCCAGTTAATCTAGTGTCACGTATGTGGATCTTTTATAAATTCACCAGCTTGAACACGTACCCATCACCTCTGACAGATCAATACTACACAAACTGTAATCGATAATTTGTCATGGAAATGTCTGACTTTTCCAACCACACTATTTACCCTGTCTACATCAGAGTAATTTATCTCGTTTTATCCGTTGTTTTTTTCTACCACAAAGTTCCCCTCGTCCCATATGTCAAAATAATCCTGTGATGCTCATGACATGAAACTCATGTTCCATTGCCCATTAAAGTTGGCTAACAAATTTCCTTAGAATGCAAGAGCTGGGTGTATTTCGAATTTTCGAGATATAATTTTATTTATGAACAGGCGAATACCTCAGCTACAAAGGGGATTGTATAAAACATGATAGACAATTACACGTATAAGAAACATTCAGAGATAAAATAGGAATGGATTGGAATCCATATGTCAAGATTCAAATTGATCCACCTGCCAAGTACATTAAAGTCAGCTTGACAACAGTGTATTATGAGACGAATCTGGCATCTCTATGTTGCTCATTATATCATAACTTCCTTGCAACTAATGTTTCTACCAATCACAAGATTTTGCCTGTTGGACTTCGTTGATACGTAGCGGAGTGTCAAATATTACTTGATCAAAATCTAGATGCGTTCTTGGACAATGGCGTTTTATAGAAACAACAGTGCATCACGGGATATCTTCCTGTTTTAAAGTACCTGATTGGTCTATTCAAATCTTTAAAGAGAAATCCGGGATTTCCATTGGTCTGATGAAGCAAATGGAAGAAAATCTGCCCAATCGAGTTTCGGCCCCGAAAGATCGTAATCACACCACTCTATTATACATTCAAACATAGGCTCTACAATCAGAATAAAAAGATAAGCTCATTTCTTACCACAGAAAAGTGAACGACAAGTTACATCAACATCAATAACAAAATGCTGATTTATCATGAAAACGCATAGCCACTGGATGGTTGGCGAAATTTCACCTTCCTTGCTGAAAAGTGTGTTGCCGTACCCGTTTCATAAATCCGTTCCATCGAGAAAATAGCTGGTATATCTTCGCAGCTGGTATGGCTGGTTCCGGCCCTAGTTACAATTCTCCACTAGAGCACATCGCGATAGTCCAAAAAAGCTTGCTAGTAAATTGAAAATAACACACATCTGCTTTCCGCGATACGTAGAAGAATGAGCGTGGGTTTGGTAAGCGAATTTATCTCGAGATATTTGTTAACCACACTGGTTAACTGGCGATATAATGCTAATCACTGATTCTAGTTCAGTCAAACAGAATAGATGTTATTAGTCTAGCGATAATACGATTTTCATGTACGTCGAACATATCTGCTGTTCTGGTACATTTCGTATTGTCATTGCGCTCAATTATGTTTTAAAAAGCTATTTGTGTCTTGTAATTATTTGTAAGTCATATCAATCCATATTCTCTTGTCGATTGTGTATACATAATATTCATTAGCGAGGCTTCATCATAGCACCAATTCGTGATAAGCCAAACGTCACTTGTTGCAGTCTCCAAGCATTCTATTTCGGGCGACATGATCTGTTGAAGGACTCGCAATTGAATCAGCGATGTATGGAATCTATATTTAATAATGCGAATCCACGGTCTGAAACACACCGAGCTTGTTTGTTCTGTTAGTCACTCCACATCCTCGATGACTGCCCCGAGCGCCTGTCGGTTACCAGGTTTTACGCCGAACAATCTCATCTCGCAGATAACGAAAAACACATCATAAAACCATTATCCACGGAGACTGCTCGTCACCCAGGTGCAGATAGGTGTAGTGCTCTCCACGTCTCCATTTTCATATTCTGAATGTAACCAGTTACGCCCGTATCTAAAATGCAGACGAAAGCTGGTTCAACTGTCAGAGTACTGACAAGAGTACTACTAGTGCTACAGCGAATATGACAGTAAAATAAGAGAACAATACTTTGGTACGTATGCAATGCAAGATACAAGATATTTCAATCTGTGGATGATTGGAAAGCGTTAGGTCTACATTCAACGTGTCATTAAATATCGATCGAGTCACGAACTTATCAAAATCTCCAATAACGGCTTGTTTCATCCAGTATGAGATCACGTTGATAACGTACGTATTTTCGTCATCACTAGATCCAGACGACCCATCGCAATGGCATTACCAGATGAGACTAACTGCGACATGAATTCCAGAGAATGAGATGCATGAAACATTATGATGCCATTACCTGAGGAAACCAACCCTGACATGTATTTTAGAGAATGAAAGGCAAATAATTCGATCACTGAATGGACGACATATTGTGATAGCATTAACAGATGAAGCCAACATCGACATGAATTCTAGACAATGAAAAGAAATTCCCAATGTATCCGTCAGTCGTATTTTAAATGTTGACAGATGTCTATATGCATATATGGTGCGGTTAATTCGTTTATATTTCATATTTAATTTAGAGTGGGTATTTTTTTATATCAGCCACCGCTATTCTTCGTCTACCTTACAGTGATGGCAACATGACCGTTTTTTCCCGCTGTGGATAAATCAATTGCCATGGAGTCGAAATCAGTGCTTCTGCTGCTATAGTACTAAAAATCAACTGGGGATTTAGCATTGGAACATTTTCGAAATGTGTCAAGGTACTGTGATACTGAAAGAGTAATTTAATTGAATGGTCATTATGAATGGCCATCATCCGTGAACCACCGACTAATTAATGTCAACAATCCCGAATTATATCAGAACGAGGCTGGCAATTTTATAGTGATTGCGAAAGTTTTTCTCATCTTGTATAAACAAGAATTTATATTTCAGTTCATTGTCGACGATCACCAGCCCTCTGTTTTCCTTTCATTTTAACAGGAAGCGGGTGGTTTGACAGTGAATATGTAGTCACATCCAGTATATAAGCGCTGCTAAAATGAAAATATTACAATAACTTAACACAAACCGAAATTCGATGTTTCACCAGTCGTTGTGGTTTATTAAAGTATAACAACGAGAAGGAAGCTGGTTAACCCTACAGATACCATAAAGGCCAGAACGGGTAGATTTGAAGCGGATATATTCTATACTGATAGTGGTACGCGCTAGAACATCCCGATCCTGGCAGCAAACGTACCATGGTACTGGCCAAAACACTATGGTTTATCAAGGTTGCCATGGGAGTTTGGCCAGAAGCATGGCATTTTTTTTCTTATCAGAGAAGACTAATTGCATCATGCGGTCGGCTGAATATACAGCTAGGGATCCGATAATATGACACTCTGAGAACACCAAAAAAACAATGATTTAAAACTGTGCGTCTAATGTATAGAAAAAGAAATATCCAGTCGAGTTGATGCAAAATATTTCGCATATTAAGATAGTATACTACTTCTCCAGTTCTGACGAATCGGATAATGACCTCCAGCCTATATGACCAAGCAGAACGACACATGGCTTAAATAAGTGGGTGGGTGACTGAATAGGATTTAACGTCGCTTTCAACTTCATTTCAGTCATATCGCGACGAAACCCGAAGCCAACTAAGCATCACCCAGCCAAGTTGTGTTCCTGCTGCTTCAAAGAAGAAATTTTTGAAGCAGCATGGAACCATCAACCTTATGAAACACTGAGGACAAGACACAAGACAGAGACAGGACGCTTAAATTGTGCAATAAAGGCAAGTGATATTACAGTGCTAGACATCACATTATCAAGTTCCCTTTGTTTCTCAGCAAAATGCATTGAAGCAACAGGAACCCGTGCCCACCGGACACCCACCATCCACCCGTTTAAAGGAAGGAGTATGCCATATGACTTCTCAGATTACGCATTTTCTATCAGTACTGTCTGTTATCGCTTGATTGTTACAGTCAGATCTTTCTTAAATATCTTCATATATTGACCAGATGTGAGATGAAGTATAATATTTTCTTATCTAATCTTGCACACCTCACTGCGATATATTATTGTCCTACGCTAACATCCAGAAACCAATCTTTTCAACAGTAATGTTCCACTACTAGTAATCGTTTGCATTTCCAAGGTGATTTGCTTGTGATAATTAACTTGCAAGGAGCTTAAATGTGGCTGTCTTTGGGTAACGTCAGTCCAAAAAAAATCCATATGTTTATACCGAATAATGCAAAGCCACGAACAAACGGAACACTAAGGGCGTTGTATAGGTTCTGTCCATCAGTTATTTGGCCCCAGTGGCCTCAACGAGCGTCCGTCGATAAACAGAGGTTCGATTGAAAGAAATAACATCACACATGACAATGGACGAAACGTCGTACGGACACTGTCAATGGAAACCGATCGCCATCATAATAAAAGCGAGGTCAGTTAAAGAAAGCGAGCGATAACCTGCTATGGCGATGGAGAAAAGTACAGCGGAATTCTACACGAAGACATCCCAATGATAACGAGTGATTTGTGGATTCATGACATGCACCACACTAAGGGTTTGGTACTGTGAATTGGAGCGATATGCGAGAGGTGGGAAAAATTTACGACGTCTGGCGACTAAACAGCAACCATATGACTCTATAGGAAAGCATCCCGTGGAACCTAACATTCTGACCCGAGAATACGGTGATTATCGAACGTAGCCTTAGTATCTCAGCCGCGCTTTTATTGCAGCTGTTCATGTGTAGACTATGAAGTATCCACACGGCCCCTAGCACCGGCTTAAGAGAAATTAGATACGCTAGCTCGGGAGCTGTGATGACAGATCAGCTCAAACAACTCATCTGATGTTAATGGATGAGGATCGTGGACGTTTGATGAAGTAAACGCCAGAACAGGAGTAAACCTGGTAATTGCAAGAATACCCAGAAAATTTAACCTGTAATGAAGCTATACATGAATGAGTGCCAATATCGTTCATCAAGAACATAATCGGAACAAGAACAAGGTCTAAAAGTTTGGAAATTATCCGATATTATTCAATTTCAAATACAAATGTTTCAATCCATCTCATTGGAAAACTAAGTTTCGAGATGGAGATCGGTATGCGACTTTCCGGGGTTCGTGCCTGTGGCATTTTTATTCCTGTTTGAATCAATCATGCAGATTGGCAATAAACGACAACAAATATTGACATACGGTTATCGCTGTCATCTAATTTAATGTTACGACTATTAACCATTCATATCCGCACGTTTGTTTAACGGTACTTCGAGGCGACCAATGCTGGTAGGAATACAAATCATAAGAGGTGGGCCTCATTAAACTATCTTGCTGTGTCTATCCTGTATTAATTGTTCCGCAAACTGTCTTAATTGTATCGCCTACTTGTACGGACATATGAAATTGCATACACTGCAATATTATTTTCCCATTATTCGGAGGCGCTGATAGTTCACCCAAATATGACACATTTACACAGTCGCCAGGTAATCTTGAATAAGAAAGCCTATAGCTGTAAAATTCAATTAAACTTTTTAATTGAGCGACTATTAAATGGTCTCGATCCATGCAACAATATCGGTTTTCGAAGAACATCGATAAGATAATTTTCTAGTACGTTTGAATATTTCGATAACCTGTAGGGTTTTATGTTGCCGTTCTGCTCAATTACGCATGAAAAAGCAATTAGAGAATCCCTTATTCAGTATGATCGCAATAAAAAACAAAACACTGCAATGTATATATGCATGGGCGGTGGTAATAACCTCGACATATGATACGCGCAATTATTAAATACTTTATCGATCCGTATTCCCTAGTACAGTGTAGTTTATATCATTTTATGCCTATTTTAGCTATAAGCTGCTTATTGTAAAGTATAAGTGTTACCATACACACTTAAGCTTACGAATATTATAGGAAATTAGCCCCCTATAAGACTAACCGAATTTATTAGTCACGAGATTTTGCAGACAGATCTACTTCCGCATGTTAATTGAAGTAAGCGCAAGAAAGTAACGGCTGTCGGATTGGACAAGGTATAGCAACCACAACCCGATTCCTTTTATCAATCAACCAATGTTGTTGACTACACAATGTAAGATTTACCGACCAGAATGCATAGCTTAACAATTTCAAATACAGAAATAGCTAGAGCTCTAAATCTGATAGATGTCCTCATCAAATCGCCGTCACACCGCCAGTGGACAATCTCGATTGATTTTCGATTAATACTTCCTTTTCACGAAATTAGTCGAGTTAGAGAATCATTATATGTGGAATAAATATTCATTCGTTCAGTTATAGGTGCAGGATCCGCAATTACCTGACTTCTCGCCTGCGATATTCTAAATCGGCACATCTGAGTTTTTGTTTCCTAGCTCCACCAAGCCAGAGAGACCCAATACGATACGCATTACCTGGCTCAGTAGTTTGTCCATTTGGGCGGTCGGATTCCCCCAAGCTTGCATATATATCACCCATATGGCGCATTGATACGAAAGCATTAAATTGTTTACCCCTTAACAAAACTTAAAAAGCATTGTTCATATCTGGTCTGGGCGCGATCTTCTGCGTAAAAGTACGGAAACATATTTATTTCATATCATATTGGTTTCTGACCTGTTCACACAGTTTTGACTCCGCACCCTGGTGTCTGAGATGTTTAAAATCGAAAATGGTACAGCACCCAAAGTGTTTAGATGATCTCATAAATGTTACAAAAAATCTGCAAACAGATTTGGATACACAAAAATGTTGGAAGTTAGTGCAGGGATTTCCGCTTCGCCTCTGTACATGTGTGAAAGAGGCTACCCAATCACATGCAGAGTTTGTGGGCTGTTTCACACCTGGGGTGGCGACAGTTTCAGCTGCCCCTCCTGTTGACAAATATACCTGATCTCTTTGAAACTAGTTTTTTTATACTAATATACCCTGCAAACGTTTTATCATATTTCATTCTCCTGTTTTAAATATACTATGTTTTTGAATGTTTTGTTTTAAATGCTTTGTCGGAAAAGATAGCTTCATAGCTTATGTTCTTTACTCTCCATGTGACCCAATGTTGAATAAAATTTATTTTATCTTTTATCTTCTTGTACAAACTGCGCACTTATAAAATACGCTTCCGGTATTCATTCTGATAATTCCAGCCAATTCCATGACACAACGGGAAAATCAGAGAGCAGGTGACAAATTTTAAATACCTTAACGTGTGACAAATATTATAAAACCTACCTGGTTAATGGTGCATTGACTTCCATGACATCTCTCGAATGGCATACTCGTGGAAACACAACGCACGGATGAGTGTGTTCGGACGCTTAACCAGAAGCTATAATCTCTTCGTCAAATCATTATGGTGCGCTGCAATGAGAATCATATGCCGAGATGTCTCATCATAGTATTTCCATGTCTTTTTTTGTTTCAACACAAACGTTGTATTTGAATCAACTACAGCTGCATGGACAGTCCCTGTGATCTGTACCCAATATTGAACAGCCTTTAGCTGTAATCCGGCGAGTCGAGTTGCTCTGTCAGCCGAACCCTCTATGATTGACATGAGCTAGCGTCTGTTGGTGACCAATGGAAGAACTCTTCCGGGATAAAGGGAAATACATATACAGTCACTACCAAAGGCTATGCCAGCACAAGAACGCAAGACAGCGTTTTTTCACTTATCTCTGGATACAAATCAGCGTAAATACAATATCATGGTATTCAGCAATGAACTGGAGTAATTTGGGAGAGGTGGGCCAAATTTTATCGGTTATCAAAAGCGTTTGTAATCGATTACCGTGTGCATTACTAACCCATTTGGGAAGAAATGACTGTCGGGTTAAAGTTGTCCATACCTGGTCAATATGCTCAATACAGAAGAACAACGGGATAACTATGTCAATCTGGGCCATAGGATCGATGGACTTCAGGGGGTTGTGTCGGTGACATCTATGCATATATATGTTCAATGCTCAATACAATAGCGATAACAAATACTGACAAGCGGTATCCCTTTGTCTGGCTTCCTATTAATCTGGTGTCATTTCTATAAAGCCCCATCAGATTCACCTAATTCATTAGCCCGAGCAGGGCAATATGTTGTCTGTTGTTCGTTGCTTCCATTAGTAATATATGCATTATGTATACGCGCAGTATGTTCTCATGTTGGACATTAACAGTGGGAAGCTATATATTATTGCTACTGAAATCATCATGTGCACAATACATGCGTTCATTTATCAGCCTCAAAAGAATCAGTTCAACTCGATTGTTCTTCTATCTCACAAAACTGTATATTGATTTGAAGGGCATCAGTTCAACTCGATTTTTCTTCTGTCGCATCTAGCGCATCCAACTTTCCGCATTTGAACACTTGGTCTAATTTAATCAACCACAAATATTATTGCCGGAAAAACTAGAGAATCAAGGCGGCTTTATTCAAACCATTTTTCTTTTCTTTCGAATTTTGACTGAAAATATCGTATATATATCGGCTAATATTTTATAGACATTTTGTAAATGACGCGGAATTTCTCCGATAAGCATTTGAAAACGGGAATAAAAAGCTGCATTTCTTACACCACTGACAACTGTTGATCGCTTTTGTCACCCTCAAAACTGATTTTGTTTAAAATATCTTTGTTATTGGTGGTTTTATGCTGATGGTTTTATAGGACCAATTAATATCAGTTCTTAATTGTAGCAATTCTACGACAGCGTGTGATGGTGGTAGGAAGATACGAAAAGTTATCAGACAATATATCATATGACCTCATGTTGACATTCTGGGTTATACGATTACAGTGTTCTGTACCTCGGTATCACTTTCATTGTAGTACTTCATGTGGACGTCTTGATTGACGAGTTTTGCGAGCGATAGATGTAAGAAACGGCTCAAGTGAAAAAGACAAATATTATAAATTACATTGTCTTACTCAGAACACCAGAGCACGAAAGAATCACGGCTGAGAAATGAAGCGATGTATGCTACACAACCTTATGAGAAGTTTGAGATAGCAATTGAACTGTGAATTGAGAGCCAAGTATTCGACAGTCAATCGCGAACACATTATTCCAATCCTTGTCCTTATAACGCTTGTATCAGAATCAGACTCCTGTACGTTACGTACATCTGGGTGACTAATGCGGCTAGGTGATAACTGACACGTTATAATGCCATTGCAGGCAATATATCTCCCAAAAAATATATCCATCAACTTTATAAACAAAACTTGCTATCAGCTGAGTACATGTAAATAAATGGAATCATTGATTTTTTTTTCTCAAGGATATAGCATTGTTAAGCGCTGATTTTTTTATGTGCGTCCCTCCTGAGGATATTGCATTAACAAGTTACACAATAGGGAATCGGAGGAATTATTCGGAGATAAAAGCATCAGAAATTGGTTCAAATTAGGCCACAATTCCCTATCGCCAAATAATGGTGTGTCAAACCTACATCGACGTGAGTCACAACCCAATCATTCCTGTAGCGAAGCTTTCCCTCTGGATCAATCTATAGACTCGCGGCTTGTTATTCATTTATTAAGGTTTCAAGACACCTATTCATAAGTTGATGGATACCTTTATCAGTTTTTGATCAATTAAATTGCAATAATTAAACTGATCTGAACTGACCAAAAAACAGTTATATAAATACTTAAACTGATCTGAACTGATCAAAAACAGTTATATAATTCTTGAAAGCTGTTCAGTCAATGCTTTACAATTTTGTATTAATTTTGCTTTTGTTTTATCCTGTTTGTGTTAAGCAATGAAACTAGCTCAACTATATCTTTTCAACGATGCCTACATTACTTTTGGTGGTCGTATTAGCGTCTAACGAGGATGCGATGTTTTTGTTGATGGATGATTGTATGCTAAATGTTAGACCCTGTCCATCCGTTTTCTGGTCAACAATGTTCTGTATTGTCGAATGTCTACCCAGAAGGGGATCATATATCTTCCAAGGGAAGGACGTCGTAGCCTTGAAAAAGTGAACGTTCTGAAACACGTCAGCAATGCATCGAAACATATATTAATTGAGTAATACTTTCGGCCTTGACGACGCGACATATCGATCGATATTCTGAGTTTCTGCTTTCGTGGAATAAGATAAATCCCATGTTCAAGCATATGGGCAGTAAATCGAGAGTGATCGCAAGTGGGTGAGAGAAGCTCCGTAAATGTGAACGAAAAAGATGGGGAATATAGAATCTCGAAAAGATCGGAAATATACGATGCAATTCGACCGAGATGAGAATATAGCATGTCACCAGGGTTTCATTACGAATGGTACGCTCATTTTCACAAACACTTTGTTTCCTAACGCCAGTCACACATTTTGAGTTATGAGGTGGTCAAATGTTGGCCAATTTCGAAGTAATCTACCGTAAATGTGTTGATATCGCCATTTAGCGATACTGAGAAGAACGCGGATCTACTATAGCACGTCGTTAGCCACTCTTCAAGTAATTGAAGTGAACACTGCACGCACTTAATCACACTTTATGGCTGGTAAAATCTGTTATTGCCATTGTAATATATTGAGTATTCAGTACAACGCATCGTTATTCATGAACAATAATACTCTACGGCAAATGTGACTAATTCCTTATATGTTGACAGTTAAGAATGATTGTGGTTCCAATAACACCAGTCAAATAGCGGTTAATGCGAGCCTTAATGGTCAAGATAGCGCTCTGTGAACCTGAAAACAATTAGCCAATATTTCAGGCCTGTACACATATTGCAACATAGATGTATATCTATCTGTACACTGCGGGTATTGTTCATCCCCGTTTATCCCGTCGTCATATTGGAAGTAAATAAATCATTACTACGTTGATATGTTGCTGTACTGTATCCGACAACACAATAACCATAGCATTGATTTAATCCTGCAGATATAATAGTACATCTACTCCGTTTTTCGTTGAATGAATCGTAGCGAGATATCCGCTTCCTCACACCTGTAAAGTGTTGTGAGTAACCAAGCAACCTCCGAGATTCGATAAGGCTTCACTGTTCAGAACACAACAGGTGAAAACAATATGCAAACAAATCTCTCACACGCGAAACATATTATCGCTATGTAATATTAAACATTTCTTCTTCGACACATGGAATTAATCAAATAAACTCAACTGACAGACTGTCCAGTTATAAAAGGCACTAGATGTCAAACTACCATGGACATCAAAGACGGGATACACCATGCTTAGAAGAGTTAAAAATATTCTGTTTTCCCATTATAAGCATTCTTTACATAATCAATTTGATGGAATATATTATATATAGGCGATGACTAGATATCATGCCTGTACTACATATGAAGGCATGGTAGCTATATAATATGGAAATATCGAAAGAGGACACAGTCAATTATTTGTATGACATGATCATACATGTACATGCATCTATTGTGGACAGCCAGCTTACAAGTTCATTTATCAATTTTGCTTTGTCGATGTCGGCCATATACATGTAGAAGAGCAGACACGGCGAAATTACGTTACGAATATTGCACTAATCGATAAAGCGATCAAATCTTACTTTGGTTGTTTTACGTTTGTGGGTAAAGGGTTTTCTTTGCAAAATGTCTTTGATCTTTTACATTTATTGAATAATCGATTGCAGACATGCAGGTAAATAACGCTGTTCTCGTCGAATTTCGACCCTTAATTATGCATTGCATATTCATAACCACGTAGCATGAATATGTATCATGTTTTACTATTTTATGTACAAACGTTTCTTAGTGGGTGCAATGGTCAAAGAGTGTTTCAGAATATTGTTGACTATACATTCCCGAGGGGGGCATGTACCTGGACATCGACAGAACGATGTCCTGAGTGTAGACTTGTGAAATACAGTACAGCTCAGAAAAATTTGTCTTTAAACGAGACAAAACAAAAACGTAAATGCGAGTATAATTCATAACCCCGACAGAGAAATGCGTATGAGTCGCGTCAAAACAAAAACAAAATCTCGACTGCAAATAATACACATGCGTCCGCCAAATCGGCAAACGCACCTGTAATTTTCGTTGACGCGGTCAGAAATAAATCAGTCGCGTGGAGACTTCAAATTAACCCGTCTTTAACAAAATAAAACGCGTCGCTACATAAATCTGACGCGACAGCAGGAGATTGCTCGATTATCCCAAGCGCGAGTTTGTACAATAATGGCCCGTATTCTCGATAGGCTCTTCTAACGTCTTCAAAAAGCCTTGTAGGCTACTGCGTCTCATCGTCGATGATGAATGTTGGAATTCAAATGTGCCGGGACACGTGCAATTATGTAAATGAATTATTCCCTTTTCCCTTCAGTAGAACTCTATGTGCGACTTCCGAAATAGTCGACGCGATGACAAACAAAACACAGGCGCGAATACGATTTTTTTTTGGCGCGTGTTCAGAAATGTCACTCACGCCAAATATTTTGCAGATCGCGTCTCGCTTTTGTTTGACAGCGTTCTTCAAAAAACGCTGGCGCACTGAAAGCGCGAGACGGTCCTGCAATAGTCTCGCTTACTTCAACACTCAGTCAATTCTAATCTCGATTTTCTCGCGTCACGCTCGCGTTTAATGTAAAGTCTGTTCTGAACTGTACTGTAATGTTTTTAATTTTGCTGTTTACGTTCGCAGGACTTGTCTGTGTTATTTATTTATACAGGTTGTTTTATCGGGAGCTCAACTAGTATAGGTGTTGGCCACCTGTTTGATCTACCTTTACATGTAGCCTATACTACATGCTCAAGCACAATAAATAAATAAAGGAAATTACGCAGAAGTCTCCTCCTCAACGCCTCGTTGGTGTCAACGCCAGGAAGACAAAGCGATAGGTAATTGATTACCTGCTAACACATCGAGCGATTCCCTGAAGTCTCGACTTTACAGGTGAAGCTAATATGTTTTTAATCACAATGTATTGTTATATTTTGGGGCCATTTGGAAGACAGTGACATTGTTCTAATTAGTTGCCCGAAAAACGTCAGTCGACAGAACCATAGGATTCAGTTGCTTTGATCAGAACGTATTCCATATCACGTATTTTTGCTGTCATAGGGATCGTAAAGTAAAGATGATACTGTACCTTGGTTTATTATATCTTATTGCACGGATACACAAACTAATGCACATAGAGTCTGTAACGAAATGATTGCACGCGAAACATTTCGAGCCAATATACGAAAAGCGACATTGGCAAAGCAATACAGATATGGTTTTCCGGTTACATATGAAGCAGAATAAACAAAAGTTATTGTGTGATTTGTGATAATCAGACATAAACAGAAATCCAGATATTCGAAAATGTAGCTGCAATGTCACTTCAAAATTACCAAGCTATATTATCTGATACATCATTCAACTGCCAGCAAAATTTTAACGGATTCACCAAGGAACCCCCTTGTTGTTTCTCTGTTCATTTCACGGCATGATATTTCAGTGGGACAGCACTATAAAATGGCAGCATTAGATCTGCTCTGTTACAAGTATGAACCCCTGCCCCTCCCCCTCCCCTCCCTTCCCTTCCCCGGCGTGATATAGCTGAAAAAAATGTTGAAAGCGAGGTTAAACCCTATTCACTCACTCACTCACTCTGTTCATTTCGTTCGAATTTTAGCTAAAAACGATATGTTGTCGTTAGGTAACGAAAAGGTTGCAAAAGGTTTTCTTGAAATCGGTTAGTAGTAGTGTCACAGTAAATTGAGTTAACTTTCACCCGGATGTAGTGACGTCACGGGGAGGATTTGAGGAGGAACTAGTAGCGCCATCTGTACACTCTGGACGCAAGGGAGACAACTCGATCTGCCAGAGTTTGGCCGCCATCTTGAATTTTTGAGGAGGTGTGCGCTCGGCCGCCATCTTGAATTTTGTGGAAAAGGGGATGTATTCCTCCGCGGTGATGCGGTCTGGCGGTGATGCGGCCGCGGGAAAAAGCTTCCGCAGAGAAAAAGTAGTCCCCAGACTTCAAATACGCTGCATGGTCCGATGGGGTCGAGTGAGGTATCAAAGTGAAGCATTCGTGAAGGGGCATCTGATGGGCTGGATGTGGGGTTGAAATATCGGCATTCTGCGCATGCGCGGTGGCCCAAGGTTATGAAAATAGACGTTTTGTGATCGAGCGGGGTTTCTCATGGGCCGATGGAGTTGTATGAGGTATCCATGTGAAGCATTCATGAAGGGGCATCTGATGGGCTGGGAGTGGGGTTGAAATATCGGCATTCTGCGCATGCGCGGTGGCCAAAGGGTATGAAAATAGACGTTTTGGAGCTAGGGGAGCCTCTAATGGTCCAATGGGGTCGAGTGAGGTATCAAAGTGAAGCATTCGTGAAGGGGCATCTGATGGGCTGGGTGTGGGGTTGAAATATCGGAATTCTGCGCATGCGCGGTGGCAAAAGGATATGAAATAGACGTTTTGGGATCGAGCGGGGTTTCTAATGGGCCGATGGAGTTGTATGAGTTATCCATGTGAAGCCTAGGTGAAGGGGCATCCAGTCATGGGTGGGTGCATGTAAGATTTTTCCTGAAAAAAAAAACGGAATACGGACTTTACCCCTAAACTAGGGGAAAATGCCTATATGGGGTATGGGTGGTATATCGGTCTCCGGGCTTATTGGGGCCTGCCTATCAAGTCAATGGGGTGAGGTGAATAACAACAAGTTCAGCAATGTTCATACAGTTTATTGTCCCAAATGTTACATCATACCCAGGCTGGGGGAGCCGCCCTGGGTATGTTTAGTATGTTCACAGCAAATCAAATTGAAATATCAAACACCATGTTTTATTATTTAACGCACCGTCACATTAGGCACAAGTGTTTACTGAGCTCAAGTCAATGATCAGCATGTAGACATAGAGAGTATGTACGGCATGTTATGGTATTCATCAGTGCACGAGTGACGCATTCAACCGATGGCGGTGGTGGATCAGCTTGGTAAGGAAAAACGTGACATTGGTCACCCTCTTCAATGTCCACTTGGTGTTGGGTCGTTGTTGTTGGGCCCATCCCAAGACATCCAATTGTTCCACTTGGTCCAGCATCATCTCTAGTGACCTCCGGTTAATGATGGTAAACGGTTGGTCGTACACTGGGTTGATGGCACTGGAATAGAAATAGCGCAATTCACCCGTCATCTTATGGCATAAGATGTACCCAAATGCTACATTTAATGTGAAGGCCGTAGGTTGTTCATTGAAGATGGTTTCCACGTAGCTGCGTAGACGGGTGAGGTTGGTCAGTGGGAAATTGTAGATATCTTGAATAGGGCGATGACGGTGGAAGCAGTGCCGTGTCATGGACCAATGGCGCCGAGAGATGTCACTCTCTGGATGATCTTCGGGTAAGAGATCGCTAAGAACATTTATGGGCTCGTCCAGAAAATGTTCGATGTATGACGTATGACTCGAAACCGTAACGGTGGGGTCCGGCTGGAAATCCAGGCTCTTCCCAACTGTGGGTATAGGCGGGCTCTCCGTCATCGCATCACCAGTGGCGTTCGTCTCCCCGGGCTTATCTTCACTGGGTCTGACCTTCCGCGGCTCCTCTTCAGTAGGAAGTTGTCGCCAATACCGTAGAGACGGGACATGACGCTGATGCCGTCTTAACTGACTGCGTCGTTTGAAGAGTTGACCACAATCCTTACATTGTTCCGTCGCGCCCTCGTGGAATGAGCGTTCGTGGCGCAGTAAATGATCCTCCCGATTAGATGACCATGCGCAGGTTATACAAGTATACCGTGCATCGTTGTGGGTGGAGGCCTCGTGGCGTCGTAAATAATCTAGACGAGTAAACTGCTTCTGGCAAGTTGTGTAAGTGAACATCTTGGTGGTTGACAGAGTGTCTGATGAAACGGCAAGGCCGCTTCCCTTTTATAGCACGCTAGCTGGTGATCTATTTTTAGCACACTCTACCCCAAGTCGAGGGCCGAGCCGTGACATCTTCGGCCACCTCCGTGATACCCGAATAGACACGAAGGTGAACGACATTGTGGAAAAACCCCACAGACAGGTTAGTACATGCATTCCTATGATGTTCACAGGTTACGCCCATTCACGAAGGGCCGGCACAGGGCGTAGTAGAAAAAAGCGTATTTCTAACCTTATTGACCTTATGGCGCAAACGAGGAAACAAGTACCACGCACGATGTATAAAACCCTACCCAACAGGTACACTATAAAGCCACCTCTCTCACCGTTCGCTTTTCATTCCCCACCATGGCAGCGAGCGGAACAGAGCTTGCGTTATCCAAACTGACGTCCGACGTCTACCTCATCGTCAATGACGATCACCTGGAGCTGGTCCAAGACGCACCACAGAAGGTGAAGAATTTGTTATCGCTATCAGGCTGGACTCTATTGACACGATTGTTACAGGGAAAAGACCCCGAAAGGGATTTCATGCACGTGGAAGTCGGTGTGCACATACGCACTGCTGGAGAGGATTCCCTTTTTCCCCGGTTGGAACAGAGTGGAGGTACCTATATCACACTCTGTCCACCCTTATGGATGGCACCACTGAAAGATGTACTCCCCGAGGTAGATGACTTACTACACCCCGAGGTGAAAGAAGAGACTGTGGCTACCCGGAGGCTTACACCTGGCTGCACCCTATTGTTGTACCCCAAACGAGTGGACCTCATCGATAGCGGACTTAGGTGTTGGTGTACAACTGAACCCAAATCGGACATCCCTTTGTCACCGGAAGGATGGACTACCTTGAAACGGGTGTTGTTGGGTGACCTGCACGGTGATAGCATTAACCTGTGTGACGACGTCTACATTTTCTGCGGTCCTTTTTCCGCTCGACGACGGTGGTTTTACCCTGGACCCCGATCTATGGACGGCTTTGGAACAAGTAGTCCCCATTGTCGATAAGGTACTATCTCTATAGGAGCCACATAACACATCAGAATAGTACGTATCACGGACTAGACCCGTAGAGTTACATCTAGGCGCGCATGTGTGACATGGTCTATAAAATACGTCCCTCTGGATACCACACCTTCATTTCTACGGTTGCAGAGCCATGACGGAGATCCAGCCCTATGCGACTCGCATTTTACAGCATGCCACCGTGGTTAATTCACTCACGGATTACCGAGCAGTGGTCCGGTCCATGTTTGCAGATGGCGACGACAACGAGGGACGACGGCAGATCCTGAACGAGTTCACAGAAGCGGTCCTCGACAGAGTGCACTCGATGGAGAGGTGTGCCATCACTCACCACTACTGGACTATGACAGCCATCCTTGATGCTCGGGCTATGGACCACGAGCGCTCACGCCGGAACCAGCGACGGCTGGTTGGCCTAGTCATGGTCTGTGCCCTATTGACCCTGGCGCTGTGGCATTGACAGTGGGACCTGACTATAAATACGAGGGTCAGACAGAGTGTGTGTCATTCACCGTTCGTCATTGGATCAAGCATGTCACCAGTCCTGCGAGCCATCCTTCTCCTTACACCCCGGGTGGGGTTACACGTCTATGAAGATAAAGTCACCCTCGTGGAAGACCGTGGAGATGTTTGCTGGTCGCCCGCTGAGACCGTATCAAATACGGTTACGCTACACCGTGACGGCTGGACCAAATTTAAACGGGTGTTGAGCGGCGAGCTCGATGGACACCTCATCCACATAGACAATGCCATCTACGTATACCGTGGACCCTTCTTCCCACGCCTGGGCCGCTACCAAGACCCTACGCGAAGCTTCACCCTAGACCCCGATCTGTGGATAGCCTTCGAGAAAGTGGTGCCTATCGTGGACCAGCTGTTTACACCGGACGAGCGGTCATCAGACGAGTTGGAGTGGGCTCGTGCCCTGAGAGAAGCAGCGGCAGAACCCAATGAACAGCTGTCTAGCCATGAACCCGACGACGATGCCATTGATTACCCGGCTAGACTCAGTCAGCCCAGTGACATGACCACCTGACCCTTTGATATCACGGGGTTCTCCCTATAAATACGAAACACAGTCAAATCTGGTACCATTCACGTACTGACCATGGCGGAGCATATAACACTGGCGTATCTCAGCTTGACCCCCGAGGTTTTCCTGCACGTGGATGCGGATAAGGTCGATATCATAGAGGAGGTGGGAGACATCTGTGATGCGGACCCTACACAACCGTGCCCGGCTCACATTCGTCTGTCCCGAAAGGGCTGGACCAAATTCAAACGGGTGTTGTCTGATGAACTGGGCGGCGACCTCATCCACTTGTGTCACGATGTGTACAACCGACGCGGCCCTTTCTTTGCTCAATTGGCTCGGCTAGATGAGGGTACAGTGCATTTTACCCTTCACCCTGATCTATAGTCTGCATTGGAAGATGCCGTGGTAGATGTGGATCAAGTGCTTATCAAGCGGTCATCAGACGAGTTGGACTGGTCATTTACCATGGACACTGTGAAAGCCAATGAAGAAAATCAGAAAGAAACTCCGGCCCAAGATCCGTTATAATTAAACGATAGAGCCAGGGTCCATCATCATTTTGTCACCATGAAGCGCTGGGAGAAGGTGTTGGATAACTTATACTACAGTCCCGACAGTCCGGCGGCCTATAGTGCATTGTCGGCTCTCTATCGAGCGGCCAAACCCCAGGGGATACAACGTGCCCAAGTCCGAGATTGGGTAAGAAAACAAGACACCTATACCTTACATCGATCTGTCCGTCGCCATTTTCTACGGAACCGGGTCATCGTGGGAGGAATAGATGCCCAGTGGCAAGCGGATTTGGTCGATATGAGCGCCTTTGCCAAACACAACGATGGGAGTCGGTATATCTTGACGTGCATCGATATCCTATCGAAGTATGCGTGGGTGGTACCCATCCGGACGAAACGGGGGCGAATCTCATAGCGGCGTTCAAAGACATCTTCAAGACCGGGCGCAAACCTTTGTATTTGCAAACCGACGAAGGCACGGAATTCCTCAACAGACCGTTCCAACAGTTTCCGAAAGCCCAGAAGGTGTTTTTCTTCCATACGTACAACGAGACTAAGGCTTCCGTGGTGGAAAGGTTGAACAGGACATTCAAAGGCCGCATGTATAAATATTTCACCTATAAGAATACAAGGCGGTACATCGATGTTCTCCCGAAACTTGTGAGTGGTTACAATCGAGCCTATCATCGGAGTATAGAGAGAGCCCCCATTACCGTGATCCAACGTAATGAAACCCAAGTCCGGCGTGTCTTGTACCCCAGGCCATCGCAGCGAACGACGAAGGCGGTGTACAAGGTCGGGGACCCTGTACGGATCAGTAAAGTCAAGGGCAAGTTCGCGAAAAGTTACTTGCCCAACTGGAGCGATGAGCACGTCCTGATTAAACGGCGCATACCCTGACAACAGCGAGTCTATGAACTGGAAGATCTCAAAGGGAAACCGTTGCTAGGGACGTTTTACGAGACGGAATTACAGCCTGTCGTAAAAACACAGCAAGACTACTACACGGTGGAGCAGATTTTGAAAACGGAACGTCGACGTGGCAAACTGTTTCATTTCGTGAAATGGCAAGGTTGGCCCAGTTCCTTCAATTCCTGGGTCGCTGCCAACCAGGTGAAACGACTATAAAGCCAGACACCACTGCCGTCATCCTTCATTCCACGTCCGACCACAGTGCTATGGACAAACAGCAGCTGCCTCTGAACACACCGTCTCCCAAAACGCGCAAAGCGCAAGAGGGCTTTGTGGTGATATTGCTAACCCTACTGAGTGTGCTGTACGGAGGTGTGTTTTACGACGTAGCCTATGTCAGCACGTTACTTAACCAACTGAGAACACCAGCCAACAGTGAAATCGGTCTACAGGTAGCACCAGTCAACCCCGTATCGAGCCCAGTCACCACCACACCCCGTCTACAAGCCACGTCGAGCTCCACACCAAGATCCACACCTACACCAAGTACACCTACTACGTCTGAAAACCCACCGGATTTCATCCCTCACAGTGAACAGACGACGACGACCGACGTTGTACCCACCACCATCATCATCCCTGACAGTGAACAGACAACGACGACCGACGTTGTACCCACCACTCCAGTTCACTCGTGCCAAATTTACAGGAGCGGGTTACCACGACAACGGATACACCTCCAACCATGGACCCCCGTTGGCAGCATCCCTTCACTTGCGTCATCGCAGGACCGACGGGCTCCGGTAAAACGCACTTCGTCAGGAAGCTCCTTCAACACACCGATAGCATGATCACCCCACCCATTGCCCGAGTCGTGTGGTGTTACGGAGAATGGCAGGAAGCGTATGCAGCAATGCCCCACATCACGTTCGTGGAAGGCCTACCCAACCTGCCCGATTTGGAACCCGACACCTTGGTGGTTCTGGATGATCTCATGGCGGAGACGGACAGTCGGGTGACCCAACTCTTTACCAAAGGCAGCCACCATCGACGGCTCAGCATCATCTACATTGTGCAGAATCTGTTCAGTAAAAACAAAGAACATCGGATCATCAGCTTAAATGCCCACTACCTGGTGGTCTTCAAAAACCCGAGAGATACCACTCAACTGCTGCACCTGGCGAGACAGATGTATCCCGGCCGCACACCGTTTGCGTTGGAATCCTTTAAAGATGCCACAACCCCTCAGTACGGGTATATGCTCTTCGACCTCAAGCAAGCCACCTCCGAGCACCTTCGACTACGGACCGGCATCTTTCCCGGAGAGGCCCACCACGTGTACATGCAAAAATAATGTAAACACACCCACAGTGGCGCCCCCAGCTGGGATGTGTGTGTTTGATGATGGGGATAATGAAAAGAATGAATACCACAGCAGGGTTGACTTTGTCTCTGTTCTCTGAGGTGGATAAAAGGAGCAGAGTTGTGGGTTCTAGCATTAGTTGTACATGATGTCTGCGAGATCGGGTACAACCTGTTAAAAGGCAACGTACCACTGACTCCGGCTCAGACGACCAAGTTGGCCAAGCATAAGACAGGTCTCCGAACCCTAGTCCAGAAGCGGGTCCCCCAAACACGAAAGAAAAAGGTGTTACAGAAAGGCGGCTTTCTCGGGGCCATCTTAGCACCGTTGGCCGCTTCCGTGTTGGGTCCAGTATTGGGTGGACTCTTCGGCCGACAATGAACCACATGAAAAAAATGGTCCTCGTCGAACCACGATTCCTTCAAAACCTCCAATCACCCTACCCTGTCCCACCTACGGTGAAGACCATAAACACCCTCGATGGAGAGATGCAACAGATCTTACAGAGACCGGGGTTAAGCGACAGTGAGAAAGTACAACGGTACAATGAGACGCTTCAACGGTACATGACGTTCATGGACCAATACAAAACCCTCTCTAACCCACCACCACCACCACCACCACGTGACACACCGCCGACCTCAGCACCGCTCCAACAGCCGCCATTACCAGGGGTACCACCCACAGTGGGTGGAAGACGAAGTCCTGAAGAGTGTACCTGCCTCGTTCAAGAAACAAGCTGGCCTGGTATTACAACGGATGAAACAGAATCCTAACAGGACTTGATAAATGATAAAGGCGAACTCCTGGTACAGAATCAGGTGGTCCCGGGAACCCACATGACGGATTTAGTGAATGATCTGATGCGTCAACGCAGGTCGCACACGGATCCTCGAGGATGGGAGGTCTTCGCTCAAGGCCTGAAAGACATGCATGTACCACAGGAATTGGTGGGGAACCCCCACCGCTGGGCCTTTATGCAGCGTGACTCGACGAGTGGCCCACTACCTTCTTGGGAATCCGAATGGGAACCGGAGTCACCCCCCAAAACTCCACCCCCACAACGGTCACCTTCTTTTCAGACCTTTAAAAAACCACCCTCGATCAGGACACCCCACATCTCCAGAGCCGTGACACGTAGCAAGTCAACGCGACGAACACGACGCCGGACACAACCGTCCAAGGCCTGGAACACCTATTAAAACCAACAGCAGCAGCAGGACAGCTCAGTCGCCATGTTTTACCTCACTCTACCCAGTAACAGTTCGCTGGATGTGTTTCCTGACAACACCGTGGCCAAGTACGTGACCCAGTTACCGCAACCGTTGCATTTACCTGGACGATGGGAATGTGGCCTCGTGGATATCTAATACCCTTACTCGTGGTACAACGTGCGAGCCAATGACGTGTGGTACGAGGTGACCTACGAAGGCAAAGACACCCGACTCACCCTGCCCGAAGGCCAATACGATACCCCCAAGGAGTTCATGGGTGGGCTGTCAAAACTGTTGCATTATAAGGCTCTACGGGAAGTTACGAATACTTCAAAACCCATCAAATCCTTTCCCTTCAAGAATCACGTGGACTTCGATTACAACGCACACAACGACAAGGCACAGCTTATCGTCACCGCCAACGCGAGTGTCGTACTGAGTCCTATCCTACAGCAAATGCTGGGTTTCGATCTATAGACGTTCGCTGGTCCCACCGCCCACCAAGGCGAGATCCCGATGGATATGAAGTCGAGTATGTACGGACTCTACGCCTACTCGGACGTGGTGGACAACCACATCGTGGGCGATATCAACACACCTCTGTTACGGGTGGTCCCCACTAAAGAGACGTATGGAGATCAAGTCACCCACAGTTTCACCCACATGCTCTACCTGCCCGTACGACAAACCGACATCAACACGATCACGGTGGATATAAGAGATGACACGGGACGACCGGTGGCATTCGAACGAGGAAAAGTGGTGCTGACACTTCATTTTCGACAAGCACGTGCTCCCCACTTTGCATGATGAAAGTACCTTACGAGTGCGATGCACGCAGCTATATGGACTATTATGCCCAACAGGCCGGGGGTGGCTTTCCGGTTTTTAGTGGTGCACGCATGCAACGAGGACATGGACTGGGGAACATACTCGGGAGCATCGTCAAAACGTTTCTGCCCTTGGTGACGCGTGGGGTGAAAGCAATCGGCAAACAAGCGGTACGCAGTGGACTGCAAGTGGCCGGTGATGTCTTGTGGGGGTACGGCACCCAAAGAAGCCTTGAAACGGCGGGCTAAAGAAGCGGGAGGCGTCTTGGTGGCCAGTGCCCCACCGAGACCACGCACCAGTCGACGACCGGCCCAGCGACGACGCACATCGAAGACAAAGAATATCTTTTCTAAAAACATGTCCTTGATCCACGCCGAGTCCTGCCCCTCCACCAACAGTGAATTTGATTTGTGGACCGCGCCGCCCACACAGACCAGTGTCGAACAAGGATTATGGGTGGAGCATCTCCCGCTCTCAGGGCCCATCGAGTTCACCATCAGTAATGCGGATACGGCGTATGTGGATTTAGCCCATACATACTTGTATGTGAAAGCCAAGATCGTCAATGGAGATGGCTCCAGAATCGTCGACCAAGCAACGATGGGCCCGACGAATATCTGACTGCACTCGATGTTTCAACAGGTGGATATATTTCTCAGCGACAAACTTATCAGTGACTCGACCAACACGTACCCCTATCGAGCGTACATCGAGACGCTGTTGTCGCATGGGCGAGAGGCTGAAAAATCTCAACTGACAGCCGCTTTATTCTGCCAGGACACAGCCCAGCACATGGGCGTAGAGAACGACAATGTGGGATATAACAAACCGAAGGCTTTGACCGCGAACGGCGTCTCGGTGGATCTCATGGGTCGACTGCACCCAGACATGTTCATGCAAGACCGGTACCTGTTGAACAAGATCCCCATCAAAATCCGACTGATACGGGCGCCTCCGACCTTCGCCTTGATGGCCACTAACGTAGACGGGCATGCAGCTGACTATAAGATTGTCATCCAAGACGCAGTCCTGTATGTCCGAAAAGTGATACCAAATCCAGCCGTTCAATTGGGACACCTCAAAGCCTTGGAAACAAAACCAGCCCAGTACCCTATCCGACGTGTGCAAACCAAAGTGTTCTCTGTGCCTGATGGAAATATGGGCGCCAACAAAGAAAACCTGTTCCTGGGGGAACTACCCAAGCGATTGATCCTGGCCTGTGTGGAAAATACCAGTTTCAGCGGAGCCTACCCAGAGAATCCGTTTGACTTTAAACATTTCGGCATCAATTTTGTGGCCCTGCGTGTGGATGGACAACAGGTCCCAGCCACGGCCTTAACACCGAACTTTGGTCGCAGGAATTTCATTCGAGCCTATCAGAGCCTGTTTACAGCCACCGGTCAAATCAACCAGGACGAAGGGAATTTCATCAGTCGGGAGGACTACGCGAACGGATACACGTTGTTCTGTTTCGATCTGACCCCCACCTTTGAGAACGACCATCAGCTGGCCCTCGCCAAGCAAGGCGATTTACGGTTGGAAATCCACTTTCAACGAGCCCTAGCGACCACCGTCAATGTGATCTGCTACGCCGAGTTTGACAACATCATTCAAGTGGACAAAGCGCGCAACGTCCTGTGTGACTTCTCCACCTAACATGGATACAGACCAGATAACCACCGTGCTGGAGAATGACCCAGACACACGTATGGTCTTTCAAGGGGTGTTCGCCTGAGATGTGTTCCCATTAGACCGTATGTATCCTGCTGCTTACGTTCTCAATACGGACCCGATGGATCGGCCCGGTGAACATTGGGTGGCCAGGGCGAATACTTTGACCCGTACGGCCTGTCACCCCTCCATCCCGATTTAACAGACTGCATGGATCAAGGCACAGAAACGTGGTGTTGGAACAGTCAAACGTTGCAAAGCCTGATCAGTAGGTAGGTGGGTTCGAAGGTAGTTTTAGTAAAACCGTCACAACCCACGTGACCTGCGCAGCAGAATGGAAACGACACCCTAGTCTAACTCCCTCACCTAGGCTTCACATGGATACCTCAATCGATCCCATCGGCCCACTCGTGGCCCACCTAGACCCCAACACGTCTATGTCCATACCCCTTTGTCAACTGCGCATGCGCAGAGCGACCCTATTTCAACCCCGCTCTCACCCCTCATCAGATGCTCCATTACATAGGCTTCACATGGATACCTCACACGACCCATTCGAACCGTGAATAGCCCATCTCTAACCCAAACGCACCCACACACACCCCCAAAAATGCCTGCTTTCTATACTACGGCCAGGCTGCGCATGCGCAGAGTATTGACAACGTACGAACCATTAGTGTAGTCAAGTGCTCCTTGAGCATGAGAGCTTCAAAATAAGACCTCACTCGACCCCATCGGGTCATTAGTGGCCCACCTAGACTCCAAAACGTCCACCCCGTGTGGATCTATACACCCATAGCCATGCAGTATAGGCCTATGGGCCTACCCAGGCCGCGGTGACTTTTTTCAAAAATTTCACCGTTTCGCTCCGGGTCACTTCCTATCATGTTTGTCTTGACGAGACGTGAAAAACAAATCCAAACAACCATACCGCAAATGTATAGAAGTAGGTTTCGCAGGGGGACAAACATTGGTCCTATACCCCCAGTATGGGACTATATGGGTCTATATGGGTCTCGGTGACTTTTTTCAAAAATTTCACCGATTCGCTCCACGACACTTCCTATCATGTTTGTCTTGACGAGACTAAGAAAACAAATCCAAACAACCATACCGCCAATGTATAGAAGTAGGTTTCCCAGTGGGACAAACATTGGTCCTATACCCCCAGTATGGGACTATATGGGTCTATATGGGCTGTATGGTACTTTTTCAAAAATTTCACCGTTTCGTGCCGGGACACTTTCTATCATGTTCTAAATGACGAGACGTGAAAAACAAATCCAAACAACCATACCGCAAATGTATAGAAGTAGGTTTCCCAGGGGGACAAACATTGGTCCTATACCCCCAGTATGGGACTATATGGGTCTATAGGGTGCACTCCAGAGATTCTTTCATTCGGCATGGAATAGACTATGGGTCCGTTTTTCGGCCACCAGTTGTCGTAAAACCTTCAGCCCAAATCACTTATATGTATATATTTTCTGAAAGAGCACGATGAAACTATTATTTTAAGATATACCACTGCTATGTTATAGAAAATTTAAACTCGAACATTCCTCTCCATGCTTGCTTCATTTTTCCTAGAAAACCCCTTAAAAATGTCGAAAAATGGTCAAATTCGGCTCAATTTTCAGAAAAATCTGTAAGAGCGATTTTAATTAAACTTCTTACACACGTTCCCTGGTCCGGTCTCAACTTAAAAAGGCAAACAAAAGTGGGTGTCAACCTAACCGTTTTTTGTCAGATTTTCTTCCCGTAAATGAGTCCCGATTTTAGGCACACCCAAGGGGCATAACTGAGGCAGGACAAACTTTAGTCCATGATCCCGATCAGCGTGTAGACGAAGCCAGCCCTCGATTTGTACGTACTCGTTTGCAGCGTTGATAATGCTGAATAGGATGGCATTATAGATATAAGCTATTAAGGAGACAAGAAGAATTATGATGTAGCAGAACAAGGGCAGTCTATCGTATTATGAAATTAGAGAGGGGCCATTACTACGAAACTGTGGAGGGCAACCTTAAGGGGCAGGATGTTTTTTACGAAATTAATTATTCACATTATCGTAATCTCAGAGTGTTTGCGAGTATGGCGGTATACAACACCTGCCAGTTATACATACTATTGTGGGAAATCCGACTGATAACTTTCCCCCTACCCCATCTTTGTTTTGATCACTTTTGCCAATTCTAGCAGGATTTTCGAGAACAAAACTCAAAATTAACCTATTTCTTCTTAATAATGTGCATCCATTCGGCAATATGAAGGCCGTGGTTGCTTTTCCGCTTTCCAATGATAGCAGAAACACGGGGAAAATGCAAATAAGGGATGGAACCAAGTCAAATTATTGGTAATTTTCCACTGAATTTCCTCCCAGAAACATGGGAAATACTTCAGAAACTTGAAAAATAATTCGTAAAACCATAATAATATACATCTATTCCATCCATTATGGACTGTAAATGGGTTCTCTTGTAAAGAAAATTTACACTGGCAAATTGATATCATTTTGATATGACCTAGTTCTGCCATAATATCTACCGAAATCTCATTCCAGGGGGAGATAACTCCTGTATGGAATACAGTATGCAATAACCTCAATGGTATACTAATGGACAACCTGTGGATTATTTTAATCGAACTGCTGGCCTTCTTTCCACCTGCTTCCGAAAATAGCGTTTCAGGTGTAACTTGGCAGTCAAAATTAAGCAATCTGGCGTAATGACACATTTCCGCTCCGTAACGGAGTCTACATTAAGATAATGCATAGACTCCACTATTATGCCTTAAAGGGTGCACTCCAGAGATTCTTTCATTCGGCATGGAATAGACTATGGGTCCGTTTTTCGGCCACCAGTTGTCGTAAAACTTCAACCCAAATCACTTATATGTATATATTTTCTGAAAGAGCACGATGAAACTATTATTTTAAGATATACCACTGCTATGTTATAGAAAATTTAAACTCGAACATTCTTCTCCATGCTTGCTTCATTTTTCCTAGAAAATCCCTTAAAAATGTCGAAAAATGGTCAAATTCGGCTCAATTTTCAGAAAAATCTGTAAGAGCGATTTTAATTAAACTTCTTACACACGTTCCCTGGTCCGGTCTCAACTTAAAAAGGCAAACAAACGTGGGTGTCAACCTAACCGTTTTTTGTCAGATTTAGGGGCATAACTGAGGCAGGACAAACTTTACTCCATGATCCCGATCAACGTGTAGACGAAGCCAGTCCTCGATTTGTACGTACTCGTTTGCAGCGTTGATAATGCTGAATAGGATGGCATTATAGATATAAGCTATTAAGGAGACAAGAAGAATTATGATGTAGCAGAACAAGGGCAGTCTATCGTATTATGAAATTAGAGAGGGGCCATTACTACGAAACTGTGGAGGGCAACCATATGGGCTGCATGGGACTTTTTCAAAAATTTCACCGATTCGCTCCGGGACACTTCCTATCATGTTTGTCTTGACGAGACTAAGAAAACGAGACCCCACAACCTATACCGCAAATGTCGAGAAGTAGGTTTCCCAGGATGGTCCTATATCCCCCATACCCCATATAGGCATTTTCCCGTAATTTAGATAAAGTCCGTGTTCCGTATTTTTTCAGGAAAAATTTTACATACACCCACCCTGGAACTAGGGGGAGATAACTCTATTGATAGGCAAGCCCCGTTAAGCCCGGCGACCTATATACCCCCCATACCCCATATAGGCATTTTCCCGGATTTTTCGATAAAGTCCGTGTTCCGTTTTTTTTTTTTCAGGAAAAAATTTACATGCAACCACCCATGACTGGATGCCCCTTCATGAATGCTTCACATGGATACCTCATACAACTCCATCGGCCCATTAGAAACCCCGCTCGATCCCAAAACGTCTATTTCATATCCTTTTGCCACCGCGCATGCGCAGAATTCCGATATTTCAACCCCACACCCAGCCCATCAGATGCCCCTTCACGAATGCTTCACTTTGATACCTCACTCGACCCCATCGGACCATGCAGCGTATTTGAAGTCTGGGGACTACTTTTTCTCCGCGGAAGCTTTTTCCCGCGACCGCATCACCGCCAGACCGCATCACCGCGAATTCAAAAATTCAAGATGGCGGCCAAGCGCACACCTCCTCAAAAATTCAAGATGGCGGCCAAACTCTGGCAGATCGAGTTGTCTCCCTTGCGTCCAGAGTGTACAGATGGCGCTACTAGTTCCTCCTCAAATCCTCCCCGTGACGTCACTACATCCGGGTGAAAGTTAACTCAATTTACTGTGACACTACTACTTCGGTTGATTCCGTACTTTGGGGGCGATGCTTGTTCATTTATGTCTCTTTTTCTCCCTGTTAAAAACAATATTCAGTATTGTTGTGCCTTATAAGAGTGTCACTCATACTGGTTTCTGTTGTTTCACATATCTATGGTTGGCCATCCAGGCCAAAAGTTCAATGTATTGGAAATGTGCCAACCACGAAGTCTTACTTGCTGGCTTGCCATTCTGCTTTTCTTCAGCGTAGACAGCGAAGCCGAACTTATACAATAATCGGGTTGCCCTATTCTGATCAACGGTCCGTATCCACACCTGATTTGACAGAGATAGTAGCAAACGCATTGGAGTTTCCCGACTGGAGCACCTGAAGCTCTGCGGCCTCGATACATATTTTAGATCTGATACACAACCGGATGAAAAAAGTAAATCTCTACTGCAGCCTAAAATCTCGTTAACCATGTAATTTCTACTGCTGACAAATAAGATCACAGATATGATAATGACTTTTAAATGTTTTTGGTACTTATCATGCCTGATTATAACTGTCCGTGAGCTAAAAAAAACGTGGCCGGGAGCCCTCAATCATATGACCGGAAGAAACGATTTGCATAAACTCCGGCGAGAAACTGGCATGAACATTCCGCGATGGAAGATTAAGGTTCTGCTTCTGGATCTATAGACCTGCTCGGCAATACGGTTAACACAATGGCCAGTAACAGTCTTAATAAATGCCGTCATCGTAAGACATATAAAGATAACTATTTTAATGTGGGGTGGTGACACTTCACCTCAATGCTAACTCATTTTAGGGCCCAGTAGCACATTTGGTGCCATAACCAAATTCCTTCACCTGGCTCTGTAACAAAGCATTTCAATGTGTTGATATTCACACGTTTTGGATTTCTCGATTTTTAATGCACTGCAATTGGACCTCAACACATGGAAATTAGATGAATACATTGAAATTATATATCAATGCATTGAAACTGAAATTCAATACATTGAAATTGGAAGCTCATGGCTGGATGAATTTCACAAGATTGCCAACTGTTCAACGCAACGAATTTTGACATGGATTGCCTATGAAATAACACGATAAAATACAATACCTGCGTATCGATTAAATATGACGTTTCCCAGTGAAACACACACGCTCGCGAAATTTACTGGTAATTATGTTGCCCTTAAAGACCAACTCATCCCTGAAAAATTCTAAAACGGCTACACTATAAACATAAAATGACAATTGAAACAATCCATGACAGGAGTAATATGGGACAGTCCGCAAATCTGAATCAAAAGAATGATACTAGCCTGAAAGTAATGAAAGCAATAACCGAGCGAAAATGAAGTTAATGTCCGATGATTCTACTAAGGTATCAAGGTCCTCCTTTAACGAAAACATCACGTGCACAAAGGAGTGGTACCACAGCGATGAATACAACTTCTGTTTGATTGTCTATCAAGGTAGACTGTCGGTGACTGATTTCTGCGCTCATACCTTCATGGTACCGTTATCGCGCTGACACTATTAAATCTGTAGTGGAGAAAGCAGGTCTGTGTAATTGCCTATCACGGTAGACTGTCGGTGACTGATCTCTGCGCTCATACCTTCATGGTACCGTTATCGCTCTCACACTAATCTGTAGTGGAGAAAGCAGGTCTGTGTAATTGTCTATTAAGGTAGACTGTCGGTGACTGATTTCTGCGCTCATACCTTCATGGTACCGTTATTGCTGTGACACTAATCTGTAGTGGAGAAAGCAGAAGTAACTGTAGATTCTTGAAAACCAATGAAGGCGCAGTCGCGAGGCCGCTTCTTCGACTGGTATATTGACATACTTCATGTAAGCAGACCTGGCTTTTGTCAGTAAATTCAGCGCTAAAGAATCGATTGCCTTGATGTAAGAAGAAGTGGGATTAGATGTATATTTGTTGCAAACTGGTGTTCCTTGTGAACTAGTATTTAGCTGTTGCGCATGGTCCGAACATCATCTGGTTCTCTTCGTTCCATTTTACGTGGTTAAATTAATAATCGTGTTAATATATTGTCCGTACCGTCATGCCTGTCTGTACGAGTTGTATTGATATGATGGATCAGCTATAAACAATTTGAGCAGGGCAATACTCGGTCAACTCTTTCGAGGGAACCTAGAGATTTGACGGCAGAGACGGTCACATCTTATTAAAACCGATGAGAGCTTCTGCACTGTGATTGTCTCTTGCCTGTTAATTTGTGTGACTAACTCTAACCGAAGTAACATAATCGACCAAGGATTTACTGTGTTGAAGCGACTCCTTTCGTTTTGGATTTCTGATGTGGATTTACCAGCAAGCGCCTTGTTTTGCTCGGATTTGTGCTGTGCTTTCTCCAGATGTGTTGCAGATTTAAAACAGCACACGTCTCGTCTCTATTGCGCAATATAAAAGTTCACCAGCCTCGTGTGTACTAATTGACTGGAGGGACTATGCATGTGTGAAAATGATGTGCAGTGGCTGTAGTACATTCTAGAGAAATAATCTACAGTTGCTGAATAATATGACGTCACAACTATCGTTTAAAGGGTGGTTAATGGAAAAAGACTATTTTCTCAAGCTGAATATAGACACGGACAGCCGAAGGTGTGAAGTTGTCAGGCCTAAAACACGTAAGAGGAATTGAAAATCGGTCAGATTAACGCCCTGTTCTCGCCCACACTGCAATCCTGTGGACTATAGACGGAATTTACATCAACCAGTGACACAATGTACTTTCGTTCGTTTCATGCATACGGTACTTAGCGATTGATAAGGGTATTTAAAGAATTGTCTGGATTGACAAATTATATTTTTTTAATAAAGACTCAAACCAAACTATCGTCTCGTAAAGCGGCTGTATTGTTACTCACTCTTGCTGGAAACTAGCCTACGTTTGTGTATACTGTGACTGTTGTTGTTGTTTTTGTTGTTTTAACTTGGTTCTAATGCTGGTATATGAATAGTTCTTTGGAATATGCACGCGGAGATCCTGTAATGGACTACGGGTGAATGATGGATCAGACGCTTATAGTGATGTTTTCACAAACGTATGTACAAGAATCTATACTTGCATCAACATGTAACTCTCCCAGACATAGTTGATCATCCATGAATGTAGGAGCCCCCACATATCATGCAAGCTGAATATCGAATTCTCTCAATGTACATTTCTCGCTGTTAAGAATTTTCATTTTTCATAAGCGGTATCTCACAGATCATAGCCTGGAGGAGAATTGACAAGAAGGTCGTCCACTCACTGGTGCCATATATTGTCTGTCACAGCGGTGGTATATACTTCCTGGTATACAGCTTTTCAGTATATAGTTTTGTATGCTGCAATTATGGGCACGATTATTAGCAAACCGTAATAGGATATACCAGTGTTAATATTGACGAGTTCTCGGTGCCAGACTAAATACCAGGTGAACTCGCTGCTTAACCTATAGAATATGAATCATGTGCACCTGGCGATTTGTAGCAGACAAGCAGCCATCTACATGTCAATCCGTTTGATGCCAATAATTACAAGTATATATCATTATGATCGATTCTCTGACATATGGGCGGCCATTCATGTCAAACTCACAAAACCCGAATGTATAATCAAATGCAGAACATACAACGTGTCTTACAATGAAAAGTGTTGCTTTTAACGTGTATTTAAATTTTCTGCGACCGAACAACCTAACTCTGAACGCAAAGTAAAAATAAGAAACGTGAAATCTTTGTGACTCAGAACGTAATGTGTGTTAGACGAAATAAACCACAATCATCTTCTTGCTAAGATGTGCATATGAGTTCTTCTTTATTCATATTACAGCTGCAAAATCGACCGCTCAATGATAGAAAGTATATTCTGAAATATGTTATTCGTTCTCAGACACATTGTATGTCATGCATGGAACACACTTCGCGTTTTGAGACGGCGTATCACGTTGGGCACACCGGTTCTCGTTAGATTACTGAAGTTAAGCAACGTTGAGCTCGGTCAATACTTGGATGGGTGAGCGTGTGCTGTGCTAGCTGGGCTGAACAATTTTTGAGATACTGGGATTTATAGAATCGTATTGCGGAAGATTTTTCCCCAATTATCTCTGACCGTCAATGCGCCTTACCACTGTTTAGCCGTCAGACGTCAATTATCCACGCCTCTTGCATATCACTCCAGTGTATTATCTGTATATGGTAGGATTCTGTTGGTGAACTGTTAGTCCCCGTCGCTATATAGCTGAAATATTGCTGAATGCGACGTTAAACCTTAATTCTCTCTCTCTCTCTCCCTGTTAGTCCCCGAGGCCCACACTCTGTACATGTCACTCGACAAATATATGTAGGTTTAGTGTTTTGGTCGAAAATTAAACCGTACGACGTCGGGCATTACAGGTTTTTCTTGGTATTTTTGCATTTCCATTGACATCAGATGAGTTATTTGATTGAGCTGATTTGTCATCACAGCTCCAGAGCTAGCGTATCTAATTCCGCTTAAGTCGGTGCTAGGGGCCGCGTGGGTACGTCATAGTCTCCACATGAACAATCGCAATAAAAGCGCGGCTGACATACTAAGGCTTCATTCGAGAATCCACGGTAATCCACCGTCTGAATGTGAGGTGATGAGGGAAGTGTTCCTGTATAGTGATATGGTTGGTTTTTAGTCGTCAGACGTCATTTTCCCCATCTCTTGCATATCACTTCAATGTGTATATTCCGAGACAAACGGAAGAATATCGTTTTCAGACATCGTTTCGCTCTCGTTGGACAGGTTATGGTTATGTGTTATGAAGGCCACAATTTGCAAAACTCACGCAATTTCCTCCTTTCCCGTGAAATCAGCATTCCGTACTTTTTCATGTGTTCGCATATCGCATGGAAAATATTTTCGTAGCAAATATGTTTTAAAATAGTATTCACAGTTTTGTAATCCTGTCCAGAAAGTGAGATATTATGGAGGATTTCTTGAGAATGAATAAACGCAAAGTTTTGTCAAGCAAATCCATCTATATCCAACAATTTTAATGAAAGTGATCAGTTTTCAGTGATGCAAGGAAACGACATTTTCGGCATCGTAGACTCGTTGATCCACGTACGTGTGCATGATGTAGTTGTCAGCTCTGTTATTTTAGAGAAAGCCCTTCCTTAGTGGAATCAAATCTCCAGAGTAAATTCGTCATAGTCCCAGCAGACAAAGCTCCGAATAATATAATATTCATATGTAAATATTACTATTACCAGGTGCTGGTTAAAGAATTGGGTGTAGACATACCTTCATCAAATACGTCTACTTACTCCCAAACTGCATTTACTCTGGAAGATTTATTTAACAATCACAAAAAGTTTCTCAGGGAAAGAGGTATTTGTCTTCCAACCAATCATAACGACATACCAAAAACTATACTGGACTCCCAAAATGCATAAATCACCATACAAAGCTAGATTCATAGCTGGTTCTAGAAGCTGCACCACCAAGCTTCTTTCAACCCTATTGACGAGGGCCCTTCAGGAGGTAAAAGCATTTTGGGAAAGGTATTGCGCCATTATTTCTAAGAACTCTGGCGTTGAATGTATGTGGATATTAAAAAACTCAAAATGTCTTACGGAGGAACTTGATGCTAAAGGTCACATACCGTACAGACATGTATCCACATGGGATTTCTGGACTCTCTATACTACAATCCCTCATCAGGACCTTATTGGCCGTCTAAGTTCATTAATAGTATCTGTGTTCAAGAAAACTGATCGTAAATATATTAATGTCGGAAACCATAACGCATTCTTTAGCTCTACTACATACAAGCGATATCATTCATGGGATGTTTCTTTGTTTATAGAGTTGCTTGAATTTCTCATTAAAAATATCTATGTGAAATTTGGCAACACAATATATCAGCAGCATATAGGTATTCCAATGGGTACTAATTGTGCACCCCTGTTGGCTGACCTGTATCTGTTCTCTTATGAATATGACTATATGCAGGCGCTTTCAAAAACTGATCCATTCAAAGCCCGTTCCTTCTCATTCACCAAACGCTATATAGACGATCTTCTCGCTGTGGATAATCGCTATATAAATGACGCAGTGAAGGATATATATCCACCTTCACTGGATTTGAAGGAAACTACAGATAGCCCTACAGGCACATCATATTTAGATCTATATCTCTATAAAAATGAAGCGGGCATTCTCTCTCGTCGACTTTATGACAAAAGAGATGATTACAATTTCGACATCGCAAACTATCCCTTTCTGGACAGTAATATTCCAGTGGGACCTGCATATGGCGTATACATATCTCGCTTAGTAGCATTTGCTAGATCCTGTGTTAAATATGACGATTTTAATCAACGTCACAAAACATTGGTGCAGAAACTTAAAAAACAGGGCTATTCCACCAAGCGCCTACACTCAAAGTTTCTCAAATTTGGCGATACATATCGCATGCTGATAGCAAAATACGAACGTAGCGTGCAAGATCTATGGCGCTATACGTTTCGTAACTTGTGTCTAATTCCGCTTAACCCGGGGCTAGGGGCCGTATGAACCCATGTACTTCAAGATCCTCATGATACTCATATGAACAGGCAGAATCAAAGCGTGACAGATACATCTTTTTTTAGATGACGACTCTATAACGAATATTATGGATTAAGAATACTGATCAGCGATACGGATTTGATCTTTTTGGAACATCATGATATCTTGCCGGCATCATTGAAAACTGTTGACCGCTTCTCTCTTGCAGGAAACAAGCCTATGTTTATGTATACTATGATTGTCTTTTTAAATTTGGTGCTAATACTGTTATGTGGAAAATGGAATAGGTCTTTGGATTATGGACGCGGATATTCTCTAATGGACGACGGCTGGATTATGAATGACGGACTAGACGCTTGTAATTTTAACCTGTGTATGCCTGGATTCTGCTGGTGGACAGGTTGTCCCCGAGGCCGGGCCCCTGCACACCCAACACTCATAATGAACACAACTATAAGAAAAAATATGAAGACAGACCCGAGGAACCTTAGTGCAGGTTTCTCAGCCGAGTCTCTAATAGTTCGAAATGCACTAAGACCTTTTTCAATCCAAATGACAGATATATTTCTGACAGCAAAGCAAGGCCACGACATCAAACCTTGTAATATTGCGCTTGACGATTGTTTAGCACCGAATTCTACATGTAATAATTTCAAAATTTCTAAGTGTGGACATCGTTGATGTCTCACGTGTCCACTCTTTAATACTTCAGCTTCATTTAGTTCCGCGTTAACTGGTAACTCATATTCTGTTAACTCGTATGTTGATCTTAGTTGTTCTACTACAAACTGTATTTATTTAGTTTCTTGTAAGAAGTGTGGTCAACAGTATGTTGGCAAGACCACCCAAAGACTCCATCTTAGGGTGAACGGTCACAGAAAATCTGTTAGGAAAAAGCAATTGCTTATAGGTAGGCATTTTTCTGGACCCCACCACGGCTGGGATAACTTTAGTATTCAGATCATAGACGTCGTCTATCCATCTACTAAGGATTCCCCTTTTGGATTTGAGAGAAAAATCCGAGAGCGGGAATTATTCTGGATGCTAGAAGTTGGGTCAGTGTTTCCGTTTGGTTTAAATGATAATGTCAGTGGGTTCGGCAATGCTACAACCCGCCGTTCAAATATATCCAACATTACCCAACTATTTAAACCCCATCAACGGAGACATCGCAGCCATGGTTGGCGAAAGTTTAATAGTTCGATGATTCACGATCATATCACTTTAAATTGCTTAGTGGGTTTAACTAACACACCCAATAGTATACATAGCTTACGTACAGTTCTGTATGCGTTACCTCTGAGAGCTTTAGATCAAATAGCCAGAGATATACAACAATCTGTCTTCAGGAAATATAATACCATCAAAAATCATTAAAGTATGTCAAGATATAGCGTATTTTCGGTTGTATCGTCCAGTGAACATAATCGAAACATCTCAAGACCGGCTTTTCTTGAAACTCAACTACTTAGATAAAGGACTGGACATCATTAATTTACCTCGAATCCTGAATGATCCAGAGGTACGCAACGCTGTACCAAACTATTTTAAGTTCACAGAACCTCCTTGCATTTCATATAAGTATACTAAATCTATAGCCACCATAATATTCAATTACTCCAATGCTGTCCAGGAGTTTGACTGGAACTTATACACGTCAGGAGGCTATAGTTGTGATTGTGAATCGTCGAACTTTATCTATTCACCATGCAAACATATTGTGACTGGTGACCTTGATGTGGTGAGTGATAAGGATCTGAAATTACTCCTGATGAAAGGACCTAAATATAGAGAGCCAAGAAGAATAAATCTGCAAGCCGACCAGAAGATAGTCCTGTCTGCATTGGAACAGTACGCTATTGATTGGTCTAAGCGAGAAAAAGTTGAACCTACAGTAGCGAGAAAAAGTTGAACCTACAGTACTCGCTGATTGGCTGGACCTCACCAAGAGCAAGGTCGTTGAAACAATCCGCCATATTGACAGAAGTACTCTTCCCCAAGCAAAACCAGTACTGAGAAACCTCAATTCGCAAGAAGTTCTAGCAAATCTCCAGAGTAAATTCGTCATAGTCCCAGCAGAGAAAGCTCCGAATAATATAATATTCATATGTAAATATTACTATTACCAGGTGCTGGTTAAAGAATTGAGTGTAGACATATCTTCATCAAATACGTCTACTTACTCCCAAACTGGATTTACTCTGGAAGATTTATTTAACAATCACCAAAAGTTTCTCAGGGAAAGAGGTATTTGTCTTCCAACCAATCATAACGACATACCAAGACTATACTGGACTCCCAAAATGCATAAATCACCATACAAAGCTAGATTCATAACTGGTTCTAGAACCTGCATCACCAAGCTTCTTTCAACCCTATTGACGAGGGCCCTTCAGGAGGTAAAAGCATTTTGGGAAAGGTATTGCGCCATTATTTCTAAGAACTCTGGCGTTGAATGTATGTGGATATTGAAAAACTCAAAATGTCTTACGGAAGAATTTGATGCTAAAGGTCACATACCGTACAGACATGTATCCACATGGGATTTCTCGACTCTATATACTACAATCCCTCATCAGGACCTTATTGACCGTCTAAGTTCATTAATAGTATCTGTGTTCAAGAAAACTGATCGTAGATATATTAATGTCAGAAGCCATAAAGCATTCTTTAGCTCTACTACATACAAGCGATATCATTCATGGGATGTTTCTTTGAGTTGCTTGAACTTCTCATTAAAAATATCTATGTGAAATTTGGCAACACAATATATCAGCAGCATATAGGTATTCCAATGGGTACTAATTGTGCACCCCTGTTGGCTGACCTGTATCTGTTCTCTTATGAATATGACTATATGCAAACGCTTTCAAAAACCGATCCATTCAAAGCCCGTTCCTTCTCATTCACCAAACGCTATATAGACGATCTTCTCGCTGTGGATAATCGCTATATAAATGGCGCAGTGAAGGATATATATCCACCTTCACTGGATTTGAAGGAAACTACAGATTAGATCTATATCTCTATAAAAATGAAGCGGGCATTCTCTCTCGTCGACTTTATGACAAAAGAGATGATTACAATTTCGACATCGTAAACTATCCCTTTCTGGACAGTAATATTCCAGTGGGACCTGCATATGGCGTATACATATCTCGCTTAGTAGCATTTGCTAGATCCTGTGTTAAATGTGACGATTTTAATCAACGTCACAAAACATTGGTACAGAAACTTAAAAAACAGGGCTATTCCACCAAGCGCCTACACTCAAAGTTTTTCAAATTTGGCGATACATATCGCATGCTGATAGCAAAATACGAACGTAGCGTGCAAGATCTATGGCGCTACGTTTCGTAACTTGTGTCTAATTCCGCTTAACCCGGGGCTAGGGGCCGTATGAACCCATGTACTTCAAGATCCTCATGATGCTCATATGAACAGTCACAATCAAAGCGTGACTGAGATACATCTTTTTTAGATGACGACTCTATAACGAATATTATGGATTAAGAATACTGATCAGCGATACGGATTTGATATTTTTGAACATCATGATGTCTTGCCGGCATCATTGAAAACTGTTGACCGCTTCTCTCTTGCAGGAAACAAGCCTATGTTTATGTATACTATGATTGTCTTTTTGAATTTGTGCTAATACTGTTATATGGAATATGGAATAGGTCTTTGGATTATGGACGCGGATATTCTCTAATGGACGACGGCTGGATTATGAATGACGGACTAGACGCTTGTAATTTTAACCTGTGTATGCCTGGATTCTGCTGGTGGACAAGTTGTCCCCGAGGCCGGGCCCCTGCAAACCCAACACTCATAATGGATACAATACAAAGAAATAATATTAAGACAGACACGAGGAACCTTAGTGCAGGTTTCTCGGCCGAGTCTCTAATAGTTCGAAATGCACTAAGACCTTTTTCAATCCAATTGACAGATATATTTCTGACAGCAAAGCAAGGCCACGACATCAAACCTTGTAATATTGCGCTTGATGATTGTTTAGCACCGAATTCTACATGTAATAATTTCAAAATTTTTAAGTGTGGACATCGTGGATGTCTCACGTGTCCACTCTTTAATACTTCAGCTTCATTTAGTTCCGCGTTAACTGGTAACTCATATTCTGTTAACTCGTATGTTGATTTTAGTTGTTCTACTACAAACTGTATTTATTTAGTTTCCTGTAAGAAGTGTGGTCAATAGTATGTTGGCAAGACCACCCAAAGACTCCATCTTAGGGTGAACGGTCACAGAAAATCCGTTAGGAAAAAGCAATTGCTTATAGGTAGCCATTTTTCTGGACCCGACCACGGCTGGGATAACTTTAGTATTCAGATCATAGACGTCGTCTATCCATCTACTAAGGATTCCCCTTTTGGATTTGAGAGAACAATCCGAGAGCGGGAATTATTCTGGATGCTAGAACTTGGGTCGCGTTTCCGTTTGGGTTTGAATGATAATGTCAGTGGGTTCGGCAATGCTACAAACCGCCGTTCAAATATATCCAACATTACCCAACTATTTAAACCCCATCAACGGAGACATCGCAGCCATGGTTGGCGAAAGTTTAATAGTTCGATGATTCACGATCATATCACTTTAAATTACTTAGTGGGTTTAACTAACACACCCAATAGTATACATAGCTTACGTGTACAGTTCTGTGGCGTTACCTCTGAGAGCTTTAGATCAAATAGCCAGAGATATAAGTAACAATCTGCGTCTTCAGGAAATATAATACCATCAAAAGTCCTATTAAAGTATGTCAAGATATAGCGTATTTTCGGTTGTATCGTCCAGTGAACATAATCGAAACATCTCAAGATCGGCTTTTCTTGAAACTCAACTACTTAGATAAAGGACTGGACACCATTAATTTACCTCGAATCCTGAATGATCCAGAGGTTCGCAACGCTGTACCAAACTATTTTAAGTTCACAGAACCTCCTTGCATTTCATATAAGTACACTAAATCTATAGCCACCAAAATATTCAATTACTCCAATGCTGTCCAGGAGTTTGACTGGAACTTATACACGTCAGGAGGCTATAGTTGTGATTGTGAATCGTCGAACTTTATCTATACACCATGCAAACATATTGTGACTGGTGACCTTGATGTGGTGAGTGACAAGGATCTGAAATTACTCCTGATGAAAGGACCTAAATATAGAGAGCCAAGAAGAATAAATCTGCAAGCCGACCAGAAGATAGTCCTGTCTGCATTGGAACAGTACGCTATTGATTGGTCTAAGCGAGAAAAAGTTGAACCTACAGTACTCGCTGATTGGCTGGACCTCACCAAGAGCAAGGTCGTTGAAACAATCCGCCATATTGACAGAAGTACTCTTCCCCAAGCAAAACCAGTACTGAGAAACCTCAATTCGCAAGAAGTTCTAGCAAATCTCCAGAGTAAATTCGTCATAGTCCCAGCAGACAAAGCTCCGAATAATATAATATTCATATGTAAATATTACTATTACCAGGTGCTGGTTAAAGAATTGAGTGTAGACATATCTTCATCAAATACGTCTACTTACTCCCAAACTGCATTTACTCTGGAAGATTTATTTAACAATCACAAAAAGTTTCTCAGGGAAAGAGGTATTTGTCTTCCAACCAATCATAACGACATACCAAAAATATACTGGACTCCCAAATGCATAAATCACCATACAAAGCTAGATTCATAGCTGGTTCTAGAAGCTGCACCACCAAGCTTCTTTCAACCCTATTGACGAGGGCCCTTCAGGAGGTAAAAGCATTTTGGGAAAGGTATTGCGCTATTATTTCTAAGAACTCTGGCGTTGACTGTATGTGGATATTGAAAAGCTCAAAATGTCTTACGGAAGAACTTGATGCTAAAGGTCACATACCGTACAGACATGTATCCACATGGGATTTCTCGACTCTATATACTACAATCCCTCATCAGGACCTTATTGACCGTCTAAGTTCATTAATAGTAGCTGTGTTCAAGAAAACTGATCGTAGATATATTAATGTCAGAAGCCATAAAGCATTCTTTAGCTCTACTACATACAAGCGATATCATTCATGGGATGTTTCTTTGAGTTGCTTGAACTTCTCATTAAAAATATCTATGTGAAATTTGGCAACACAATATATCAGCAGCATATAGGTATTCCAATGGGTACTAATTGTGCACCCCTGTTGGCTGACCTGTATCTGTTCTCTATGAATATGACTATATGCAGGCGCTTTCAAAAACCGATCCATTCAAAGCCCGTTCCTTCTCATTCACCAAACGCTATATAGACGATCTTCTCGCTGTGGATAATCGCTATATAAATGGCGCAGTGAAGGATATATATCCACCTTCACTGGATTTGAAGGAAACTACAGATTAGATCTATATCTCTATAAAAATGAAGCGGGCATTCTCTCTCGTCGACTTTATGACAAAAGAGATGATTACAATTTCGACATCGTAAACTATCCCTTTCTGGACAGTAATATTCCAGTGGGACCTGCATATGGCGTATACATATCTCGCTTAGTAGCATTTGCAAGATCCTGTGTTAAATGTGACGATTTTAATCAACGTCACAAAACATTGGTACAGAAACTTAAAAAACAGGGCTATTCCACCAAGCGCCTACACTCAAAGTTTCTCAAATTTGGCGATACATATCGCATGCTGATAGCAAAATACGAACGTAGCGTGCAAGATCTATGGCGCTACGTTTCGTAACTTGTGTCTAATTCCGCTTAACCCGGGGCTAGGGGCCGTATGAACCCATGTACTTCAAGATCCTCATGGTACTCATATGAACAGTCACAATCAAAGCGTGACTGAGATACATCATTCTTTAGATGACGACTTTACAACGATATTATGGATTAAGAATACTGATCAGCGATACGGATTTGATATTTTTGGAACATCATGATGTCTTGCCGGCATCATTGAAAACTGTTGACCGCTTCTCTCTTGCAGGAAACAAGCCTATGTTTATGTATACTATGATTGTCTTTTTGAATTTGGTGCTAATACTGTTATATGGAAAATGGAATAGGTCTTTGGATTATGGACGCGGATATTCTCTAATGGACGACGGCTGGATTATGAATGACGGACTAGACGCTTGTAATTCCTTCAGATATATTCCATAGCAATATGTTTAGCGAATCTCCAAAACATAGCAATAAATTGTAATCAAACAGATATTGGGATCGTCACATCTAAAGGTTGAGTATATGAGCGCTATTACTGTTAGGCGTTGGCAACGACATCAGGGAGGGCAAGGCAATGGGTCATGATTGGAGCACGTCGAAAGGCCATAACACGGTATAGGGTGAGTTGTGATTATAAGCTATAATGACAGGCAGGCTAAGGAGAATGAAATAGGAATTTGAATTTTAAATAAGCAATGAGCATGAAGTCTAATTACAACACATATAAGGGAAGTGGGAAGCGGTGCCGACATACATGTTCTGTTCATGTGGCAACTTGGATGATATGGCCACACGGCCCCTACCACCGGCATAAGCGGTATTAGATACAAATCTAAAGAGCTATGAATGAAATGCTCCGACAACTCGTATATTGGTGATAGGTGAGCTGTTTCGCTGTGACAACTCGTACACTGGGGATTGGTTAGCTGTATCGTCGTCAGATGAAAATGACGGCATTTAACACAAAAGACTCATATTGAATATGTTTACAATTAGTATTATTGTAACTCATGCCGAAGTTATTCATTGAGATTGATTGAAGTATGGTAATTCGAAATTCCTGGTATTTCATGGCTCAGATATGAAAAACGGTGAAAATATTAAGGCTACATGGCACTATTTCGCAGCCGAGACCATGTCCTACATGTATGTCCTCCTGTGCAGTTGTCTCCTTCCCGGCATGACGACGGTTCGTTGCCAGGGACAAAGATCTCGCTCCAACATTGTTCAGCTGAAGTAATTTCGAGATAAAGAGGGACACAATTCTAAACTGCCCAATATCTGCTTCTTTGTCTAACGGGTTGCAAGAAACAATCTCATGAAAGCACACATCGGTTTCGACAAGTCAAACTCTACCATCGATGTCAGATTGATGCCTCAACGAGCGTGGATCATACGTTTGCAAACAAGAAACGAAACTATTTTATCCAGCAATATATGAAGAAAAAAAATGCTTGATATAATACAACGCACGTCGACAACATGCATCGGCAACAGACATCGACTAGCGATGTTCAACTCGAGCAACGTGATCATGAAGAATCTCCTGCTGATACATGTATCTCATCCAACAGCGTGACATATCTGTTTAACAGACTATCTGTTGTCTACACTACTGAGGATATAACGATGTTCTTCATTAAAAGTTTCTCCCTTGTCTATCAAATAAAAGAAAGATAAAATAATGCACAGAAAAAAATAATACAGATATTTGAAAATGATATTATTTACGTTGTCTAACTGTACTAGTACTACACCAATAGAATTCTGACGACATGCGGTGATAACATCGTTTATAATGAAATACACATTATGAGTATAATGTACATGTATCATTTGTACCCGGGATATGTTGCGTTGGGTGAACATATATTACGTAGGACACTTTGATGTCTCATAGTTTTTATATAACAAACTGCAAGTATGTCATCTGCACTAACCAAATGAAATAAAGTATCGAAAAAGATTAGCCTGATATGAGAGTACATTGAGCGGTAATTGCTTTTTGACTACTTTAAATCCAAATGTCGATATCTAAGAAACGAAATATTGTTTTGAAACCGAGATCGTCTGAGTGCTAAAGATCAAAGGTATTTTCTCTCGATCTAGCTAGATGTGTATTTCTCGCCCGCCAAATAGATGTTTTTGTAAGCCCTCACAAAGTAACTGCGCTAACCAAATGTCAACGGAGATTTGACTGGGCCAGTTTCCACCGATTTACGAATACAACAGGCGTTCCCGGAGTTGTAGCCACCTGTTTCCAGAGTTGTCTTACATCTAACGGACAGCTAACACTACCCAAAGCTTTTCTGTCTCCAGTCCGTTCGGTGTTCCTTTCTCGCACACCGATTTATATTTTCAATGTCACCACAGAGTACAATATTTGAATAATAGCACAGCCTGCTTGTATCATAGGCGTAAAAATTCGAGTCACAACAGAATACATTGTGATTTTTTAGTTATTGTAACCATAAACTCTGGCAGAAGCCGCCTAACTACTGTGGTCAGGATTCGTTGAACTATTGCATGTTAGTCATGGAAAATATGTAAATGTCTTCGAAACTTCCATTTTTCAGTCGGTTAGGTCGTTGCTGTATTTGGCTAGGTGAATGTTGCCAAAGAACACCGTATCAATATCATTTTTCCATGATAATGGCCAGACTGTTAGTATAATTGTCTCGAACTGTGCATTTATTATGCTCCTGCTAATGCCAAAGCTTATTGTTTGCATTTTTATTACTATATTCTTGTCTTCTGGTAGATGACCTGGTTACATTTCCGGGCTGTTTAATGCCTTTTGCGCTTTTTGAGATTTCCCTTGTTGAACTTAAAACATTACTGGGTAGTGCACGAGTGGGTAAGAGGTTCAGGGGTATGTGTTTTAAAAACACCAGCGGCAGCTTACAGTATGAAATTTTAATGCAGTGCCTGGATGAACTTGAGTAATTCGATTCCTGTGCATTCCTTGTGGACAAACGCTTCCAACTTAATATGGGATATTCTTGCCGAAGTTCACCCCCTCTCGTTCTCTGGGAAGGCACTTTCATGTGTTAATGCCGTGATAAAATAAGAAGCACTTCAAATCTGATGACAGATTGGCTTTGAACGATACGCGCACTGGCGCGAACATGACTTTTGGGAGATTTCAGATTCTGCACTTTAAAAGGGAAAGTTTTACAACAAAGCCATATCTTATCTCAAACAATTTTCACTAAGCACTTAATATCCCCCTTATATGCGATCTCCCGATATGATTCATTCGCTGCGTCTTGATTTTGGGAGTCAATAAATGTAAAAGCTTTTCCCAGCAGGTGAATTCCCTACTGAAATAATCAAAGTGGTCACTTCATGAGCACCTCCGTCTACAAAATACTACTCGGGCCGTTCATTCTGTACAGCGTTCCATCGGATTGATTTGTTTTCCCAATCAAGACAAAATTGTCCTATAGAAGGCAATTTATTGAAGGCTAAGTGTTAAAATGTATTTGGTCTAACGGAAGCGTCATATCCCTCATTCAGTATGCGTGTATTGTTCATACAGAACTCTTGCGTGCATGGACAACTTGTCTACACTATCAGCAGCAAAAGCCAGCCATACATTGCAAATATAAATACAAGCAAGCTAGTCTATTGCAAGATAGAATCGACAACTGTTTCATTCGGGCCTGCAAGATATCTAGATTATCGAGAAGACAAGCTCTAGCTTCGCCTATACAACACCAAAACACAAATGTTAGTGGATTAACGGGATAACCGAGTTCCTCTCTTTTGCTATTTCCAGGCCGCGCATTACCATTCGGTAGGAGGATTCTTCCACAATCAAACTACCTCAAGCATGAGTGTGATCCCTATATGTGCATGCACGAATTCAATAAATAGTCCTCAAATAATGGAAGCGCAGCGAATCAGGCATCATATTGACATTATAAAATGTATGATATAGAACGATACAACACATGCCACCAATCCCCAAAGAACTACGAATCAACACATCAAAGGGCACGTGTAAAAGACGTTCCTATGATAATTACCGGACTATCAATAACCCAACTGGGAGTAATTCTTGAAGTCTGCCCATTTTAATCAGTCGTCTACTTTGTAGCTCGTAAATAACTGTTTGCCGAATCCGTTAAAAAACTGAAATCTACTAAATGACTACCATTTACACTGATGTTTCTAAATATTTTCAGTGAAAAACATCATAATAGTCGTTTAGTGAACCGATGCTCAAATGCATAGGATGATTAATGATAATCATCGTCACAAGACATTATTGGGCTATATCATCAGGCGCTCCCATTCTAAGTTTCCCAAATTTCAAGATACATACCGCATGCTGATAGCAAAGTACGAGATCTTTGACATTACGTTGCGTCAACTTTGTCTAATTGCGCTTGGGGCAGTATAAACCCCATGCACTTCTGGATCCTCAGGATATTCATACATGTATGAACACTCACAATCTAAGCGTGACTGAGATACATCATTCCCGAGATAGTGACTTTTGTCAGGAAAATCATACGGATGTTAGAATAAAAGCTTCTAGTTCGTCATTCAATTTTCAGTCGTCGTCCATTATACAATTTCCGCGTCCAAAACACATAAACATAGGGTGATTCCTGCAAGAGAGAAGCAGTCAACAATTTCCATTGATGCCGACAAGACATCATGATGTTCCAAATATCCAGTATCCTGTCCATATGATTTTCGTTGAAGCAGTCGTTATCGAGAGAATGATTGATCACAGTCAGGCTCTGTCTGTGAGAGTTCATATGAACGCCATGAAGCGCCTCAGGTACACTGGTTTCATACGGCCCTTAGCCCCAGGGTAATTGGAATTAGACACAAGTTACCGAGCGTAGCGCCAAAAATATTTCTCGCTACGCTCGTATTTTGCTATCAGTGTGAGATATGTATAGCCCAAAAGACACTTTCAACGAAGACGCTTTGTGATATAGCCAAGTTTTGGAAGTTGGAAGTTTTGGAAACGTATGGTTCAAGTTGTAGAAATTGTAACAGTCTCTTTTATCGAAAACAACCGCTTTATATATATATAGAGATATAGGTCTAAATGTACCGTGGCGTTACGGCTATGTGATGTTTCCTTCGAATCGAGCGAAGATGGTTATATATCCTTCATTGCGTCATTAAAATAATGACTATTCGCAGCGACAAAATCGCCCATATAGCATTTGAAGAATGAGAAGGAAAGGGCTTTGAAATGGTCTGGTATTGATAGCTTCTGCACCTGGTCGTATTCATAGGAGAATAGGTATATACAATAAAGGCAAATTGGGTGCACAATTAGCAACCATTGAAATAGCTTTATGCTGTTGATATATTTTGTTGCTCAGAAAAACAAGAACTGCATGAAGAAAGAAACATTTCATGAATGATATGTTTTGTATTATATAGTAGAGTTGAAGAATGTATTTCGTCTTCTAATATACCAGCGATCAGTTTTCTTGAACGCCGGTATTATCAATGAACTAAGACGGTCAATTATCTCTTGATGTGGAATTGCAGTAAAGAGGATCGAGAAATCGGTATGTTATCTTTCGCGTGAAGTTAATTCCGTAAGACATTTTGAGCTTATCAAATATCCACATGAATTCAACTCGGGTTTTGGAAATAGTGGTGCATTATCTTTCCCAAATGTTTTACCTCAAGAAGAAGCATGGTGATGCAGCTTCTAGAACCAACCATGAATCAGCTTTGTTTGGTATTGTGTGCAAAGGGGGTACACTTTTGAGTGGTTGGAAGAGAAATGCCTCTTTTCTCGAGCAACGTTTCGTGATTGGTAAATATATCTTCCAGAGTGACTGTAGTATGCGAGTGACTAAACATGTAAGCGTATTCTGGAAAATTCAGGATTTTCAGTACTTGTTTGGATTGTTGAAGGGTACCTCTGTCAATATGGCGGACTGGTCTAACGACCCTGCTCTTGGTAAGCACAATTAAGCCAATCCGCGAGTACTGTAGGCTCAACTTTATCACATTTTGATCACTCAATAAGGCACTGTTCCAGTCAAGTCAGGATGCGGATTTGATATTTGAAACATCAGGATGTTTTGCCATCATTGGAAACTGTTGACCGCTTTTCTTACAGGAAACTAACCTATGCTTATTTTATGTTTTCTATGATTTTTTCTCGAAATTTGATTGATTTGCGACAAATGAACTTGGAACTAGAAACTCCTGCTGGGTCCTACAGGACATTATTGTATACAAACGTCTAGTCCGTCATTCAATATTCAGCCGTCGTCCATTAAAGAATTATCGCGTCCATACTCCAAAAACCTTATTCATGTGCGAGCATAAGCATTAGAAAACCCAAAGCAATAATAAAATAAACAAAGGTTAGTTCCCTGCAAGACAAGTGGTCAAATGTTTTCAATGAAGCCAAGACTTGTTTCAAATATCAAATCCGCATCGCTGATCTGCATTCAATCGCCGCTATATTAATGCCAGAAGTCACAAGGCGTTCGCCAAGTCTACAGGGAATATCATTCATGTGATGTTTCTTTCCTTATAAATTTCACCAAATTCAAAGAAAACAATCATAGTTTACATGAAAACTGTCAGAATAACAGTATACTTACCTTAATATTATAATCTGGCCGTTTGCAAAAATGTCAGTGGTGTAAGTTTGGGAGATGAATGTGTGTAACGCCCCAAAGTATCAATCAAATTAACGAATCGAACATGTACATCTCACTGTTTTGTGGTTTTGTTGCATGTCACTTACAGACCTGAAATTCATAGGACAAAGTAAGTATCCCTGACAACGACGACGGGAGTAGTATAACGTGCATTACAGTGCACAGAGTTTGATTAATAATATCTAGTGAGGGCTGGGTATGTTATCATAATGATGGGGAAACAGCTGCAATGTCGATATCGGGTATGCATGATGTAATATTAATGAGTTTCAGGTCCCTCGGGTAAGTATCTGTAATGCTAGCCTCTGAATCTATAATATATAGCTCATGTATGACCAGGTGATTTGTACACCGTAAGACGATTGAATCTCACCTGGTATTCTACGAACATCCTTTCGACTCTAACAGTTCCGAGAGTGTATACAATGTATAAATATGTTCGATACAATTTGATTTCACAAGCCATGTAACGGAAATGGGTGAGTGAGTGAGTGCGTAGGATTTAACGTCGTTTTCAACATTTGCTCAGTCATATCACAACGGTGCCTACATGTGCCAGAACACGAGAGTGTCCACAATTCCTATTATCCTGGACACTGATCAGCCCAGCCAGTACAGCACCCGGTCACCCATCCAAGTATTGACCGAGCTCAACGTTGCTTAACTTCGGTGATCTGACGAGAATCGGTGTACCCAACGTGATACACCGTACCCATATCTCAAATTGTATATTAACATTGGCTTAGCATTGGACAGCGAAGTAATCTAACAAATATGTTAATAAAGCACTACAAATTTGCTCAAATAGCGCGGGAATTCCATCCGGGCAGGTGTTCGATACTTCGTGTGATGATCTATTGTCCGGGCCTTAATACCAGTATACAGGTGAAAATTCCTATTGTTGTCCTCAAATTTGCGTAGTGTAAGCATTCTTTCTGGAACACTTATGAAGTAGGAATCGGGCAGCCCCGTCCATGGACTGTAGAGCCATCTGTATTCTAGTCCAAATGTGAGATGCCGAGAGAGTACTTCCTGTGAGGTCATACGGTTGCATTTCTGACCTCATCTCACCCAATTATTCGTTGGAAGCTTGCAATCGAAAATACGCAAATATCTTAACTAGAGAGGAACTCTTTCTATTGCAGGTACTTGTCTGTGGTGGTTATATTTCCTATGATTGATCATGGAACGTAAGCCACTTTCGGGAGTCTCTATCGATCTGTTTAGCTGGAAAGGTCATCATGATGCCTGAAATTGGTTTATTCTTTATGATCAACTACCGGAATGCAATACTGGCCCAATTACGGCAATAACGGAGCCAGTATTTTTATCATCGACTGGACGGTGACACAGTAATGACACTAGATATCAGTGCCCTCACTGAAGCTACACCAGGCCATATTCAGTGCGATACCGGGCCAAAGCTGATACCCTGTACTGGCCAGATTTAGTTGTGCCAGCAATAGTTCTGACCTGGTCAGATTCTGTTCAATCCTGAGCCACTAGTAGCACATTGTATTGACGCAATGTGCACACCGGTACAGGCCTAGATTAGGTTGCATTAACCTTACTTATTGAACCAGCATTGTTTCTACGTCAGCTGGGATAGTGTCACGATTTACACGTGACGGTGACGTCAGAACTAGACTAATGACAACACAATTTGTTTTTCAACATAACATTTAATATTGACCTCAATACAATACAATCCAAAACACAACCGCGGGTTACAAAATACAATAATTTACAAGGACATGACGAAAACGATCCATCTCTATTTTAACTTATCACCCGGAGATGAGAGACGAGTAGAACTCCGGAACCCGGCCACACGCAGCCCAACGGTGTACGTCCACGACCTACGTCAACGTCTGTGTCGTCCCACCGTCCAACGAAATGGTAATCGGGTTTCACACGCCACGTCTCAACCGTGAACGCATGCCTCGTCTTGCATGGCTACCATCACACCATCGCAGACGGATATCCAACGTACAAACAGGTTGTCTGCAATAATATAATTTGAGAACATTTTCCCATATTAAATACCCGAACTAGTCAACCATAACGGCACATATTATCAGAAACCTCAATTGTAAGATCAAAATAACATTTTGACAAACAATGTGTAAATAACACAAACGTGTTTGTTTGTTTGTTTTTTTACAATGTAGTTCCCACTACTTTTCTAATAAACAAATACGTTACCGTTATATTATACCAATGCACATATATATATATCGTACATATACCCTACTCACGGATTTCACATCAAGTACAAACACAGTGAGTCTCCAGGGCGTTGTCGGCCACACCGCGTCCTCACTCTGATACAGCTTGGCAGAGACTGACGAGGATTTCGTACACAAAACCTGATTTACATGGAACAATACACTTGCACACGCAACACTTCATATCCACAAACCTGTTTGACGGGTACGTTCCCCGTACGATCGGGAACAAACAACGTGCATTATTTTCATACTTGTACTTGACATTTACGTGTAACAAAACCTATTCCACAACATATTTTAAAATCAAAATATAGTATTTCATATGGCACATCATATCCCGTGGTTATATTTGACCATAACACAATTGGCGTTTTTATAAACGCACCGAAATGAATCTCTGTCAGCGCCGATTATACCTCCGGCTGGGTAACCTCTCACAGAGTATAACGTAAACAGTGAAAATCAGCTTTTTGATGTCAGGCGCTGTACCATAGTATAGCAACGTCTGCGAAAATACCAATTAGCAGACGGTCAATAAAGATTAGATATGGATTTGTGACATTACTTTCCCCTCATTTTTTTTTTTTTTTTCAGATCAAATACTTAATACAATTTGTATTAACACATGTCAATCCTTCTCTTTCTAATCACACTCGCTTCGACTTAGGTAATCGGCACCTACATTTTCGGAACCTTTAATTGCCACTACACGAAACCTGTACGGCTGTAATGTTAAAGCCCAGCGCATTAATCTGCTATTTGAAACTTTAGCTCGGTTAAGGTAGATCAAAGGTTGGTGATCGATTTCTAGCATGAACTGTTGCCCATAGAGATATGCTTGAAATTTCTGTATTCTCCATACAATGGCTAAGCGTTCTTTTTCTTTCGTTGAATAGTTTCTTTCACGAGGTAACAGTTTCTTGCTAGCATAGGCGATCGGAAATTTTCCACCATTTTGTTCCTGAAGAAGAACCGCTCCAATTCCGTCATTAGACGCGTCTGTCTGGAGAATGAACGGACTCTCAAAATCTGGAAGACGCAAAATTGGAGAGCTCGACAAATGTTGTTTCAGGGTACCAAAAGCGATTTCACAGCTGGTAGACCACACCAATTTGCTGGGTTGTCCTTTCTTCGTCAAGTCCGTTAGCGGTACCGCGATTGCTGCAAAGTTCGGGATAAACTTCCGGTAAAACCCTACTAGACCCAAGAACGATCGAATCTGTTTCTTCGTTTGTGGTCATTTTGCCTCAATCACAGTTCTCACTTTGTCGGGATTTGGGCGGACAGTTGAATCTCCAACTATAAGGCCAAGGAATTCCAAGCTTGTGAATCCAAAGAAACATTTAGACGGACGAGCAGTTAAGTTCGCATCACGCAGTCTTTGCAACACTTGTCTGACTACGCTTCTGTGCTCTTCCCAGGTCTCTGAGTATACCAAGATGTCATCAATGTAGTTCATTGCTCCGTCGATGCCGCGAAGAAGTTTGCGCATCATATGGCTAAATTGCGCAGGCGCCGTGACCAGACCGAACGGCATGACCCGGAACTGAAAGAGTTCTTCCGGTGTAACAAAGGCGGTTTTTGACTTTGACCCCTCCTCCATAGGTAATTGCCAATATCCCTTACTTAGGTCAATTTTGGTGAAATATTTGCTCTTTGTCAATCGAGTGAAAAGTTCCTCCGAGCTGGGAATGGGTTCAGCATTAAATACCGTAAGACGATTCAATCGCCGGAAGTCAATGCAAAATCTGTTACTCCCATCAGGCTTCTTTACTAATACAATGGGCGAGGGTTCAATTACACCTAATTCTAGCATTTGTTCCACTTCATCCTTGACAGTTTGCCGTAATGCAAATGGTAACGGATACGGTTTGGAGCGTACTGGAATGTCAGTTTGATTTCATGTTCAACAAGATTTGTTCGGCCAGGAATATCAGTCAGAATATCAAAAAACTCACCGAGAAGCCCTGCCATTTCAATTTGTTGTTCACCGGAAAACACACCGGACACGTGGGCATCAGCGACAGTTTCCTTACCCTTCAGAGTAAACTCCAACAAATCGTCGATGGAAATTTGATGATCATCGTCAATGACAGCAGTGCACGCCACATCTATTGCTCCGCAACAAACCTCCATTTCTGCCAGCGCTGAAATACATTCCCTCTCCTCATACAATTTCAACAAATTAGCATGGTAGGTTCTAATTTTCCCCTGCACATTCAACTTATAGTCACAACTGCCTACACATTCTACTACCGGAAATGGGCCTTTCCACTGCATAAGCAATTTGTTATTATCAGTGGGCAAGAGAACCAGGACTTTGTTTCCGACCTTGAACTTTCGGTTACGACACTTCCGGTCCTAGTAGCGCTTGTAACGTTTCTGAGATTTTCGAAGTTCACTTTGTGCAACTCCGCATGTATCTTCTAATCGGGATTTTAAGTCTAACACCTACTGGTAAGTGGATTTAACTTCCGGATTGTCGATTTCACGCGTCCAGACTTCTTTCAAAATGGACATCGGACCCCTAACAGTTCGTCCGTACAATAATTCGAAAGGACTTAACCCCAAGCTATCTTGTGGTGATTCCCGATACGCGAATAACAACGGATCAATGTACCGGTCCCAGTCCTTTGGACGTTCCGCACACATTTTCCTCAATATACTCTTCAGGGTGCCATTGAATCGCTCGACAAGACCATTACAAGCCGGATGGTACGGTGTTGTAGTGAGTCGTTTTAGAGATAACAGTCTACTCATTTCCTGCATAACACCGGAAGTAAGTTGTGAACCAAGATCAGTCAAGATTTCACCTGGTACGCCAACTCTAGTGAAAATGTCTACCAAGGCTTCCGCTACACGTTCGGCTTCTATGTTTTTAAGGGCAACTGCCTCCGGATATCTCGTAGCATAGTCCACGACCGTTAGAATATATCTGTTACCCCGCTCGGTTATAGGCTTCATGGATCCAACAAGATCAACGGCAATTCTATGGAAGGGCGTTTCGATCAACGGCATTTCACCAAGAGGTATCTTAGAAACTTTGCCTTTTGGAAATGTTCTCTGACAAACATCACATGATCTACAATACCGTTTGATGTCGCTTTTAATGCCAGGCCAGAAGAAATGAGTTAAGATTTTCTGAGCAGACATTTTCGCTCCCAAGTGACCTGCTAACACACTTTCATGACCAAGCGACATAACTTTCATGCGATGTTTCTTTGGAACAACGAGTTGATGAAACAATTTTCCATATTCAATTTTCGGAGACTGGAATTCTCTGTAAATGAAGCCATTTCGTTTCACAAACTTGGTAGAATTATCCTTAAACATGCGCACATCCCCCGTATGAACCAATTGCCTAGTTCGGGTGAGTGAAGCATCTTCCTGCTGATCAATTTTCAATTGTTCGACAGTAACTTCTGACAATACCTCAGATACCTTTAACGGCTTATAGGGTTTCCATTGCATCAGCCGCTGTCCCCGTGTCTGTACTGCCTGGCCAACATCAACATTTCCGCTAAACTCTCCTGACAAATGCTCCCGCCACTCTGGATTCGGATCATTTGCTGGTCGTACTCCGTCGATGTTGCCTAAAATGAGATCATATAATGACGTTTCCATACATAGAGCGTCAACCTCGCCAACATAATACGGTGTATCCACGCTTACCATAGCCACAGGTACCTCTCTGACAGTTCCGTCCATTAAAACGCAACGACGAAAGCGATCTGTAAGCTGGTCAGATGTAACTGAACTGCGTTTAATCACTACCCCACTACAGCCTGTGTCCCTCAAGATCGTAACTGCAGTACCTCCAACAAACCCTTTGGTCACTGGCATTCCTATCGAATTTACCAGATTGTCTTGATCAAACTTACGACTAGTGAAGTTCAAGTCTCTTTCCAGAACAGTGTCCCAAACAGAAGATCGCACAATTGCAGTCGAGCCCTGATGGTCTTTCTTCTTTCTGGGTGGTAGCCTACATTGTCTCTGCAGGTGCCCGATTTTGAAACAATTATAACAGCGTATCTCCGAGTTTTTCTTTTCGGCGTCATAATTTCGTTTCGGATTAGACGGAGACTTGTGTTTTCCTTGTGAACCCGTACCTTGTGAAACATTGTGGGCTTCTGTGTATTCATCTGCTAAAATTGCCATTTGCTTAACAGTTTGAGGTATTCTTTCCCTAAGGAACAGTGATAGATCTTTATCACATGAGTTAATAAATTGCTCTCGTAACATCAAATCTTTTAACTCACCAAATTGAGCTGGCACATGAGCCAAATTTAACCATCTATCAAAATAGTTATCTAACCTTGTTGCAAACTGGTTAAATGTTTCATTGCTATCAGCTTTACAAGTTCGAAACTTATGTCGGAAACCTTCTTCCGTTAACTGATAACAGTGTAGGAGTGCATCTTTCAGTTTATCAAAGTTAAGAGCATCAGCAGTAGGCGTTCTGGCATAAACTTCCAAAGCTTTACCTGTCAATAAGGCACTTAGATTTACAGCCCAGTCCTCTTTTTGCCAACCTTGACTTGTAGCAAACCGCTCAAATCTATGAAGATATGCATCTAAGTCATCTTTTGTGTCATCAAAAATTGGAAGATTGGGCCAGATTGCCTTAGCTGAGTTAGATGTTCTATCCGAACTACTTGCTGCTAATTTAACTTTCTCAAGCTCTATTTGTTTGTCTAGAAGTTCCAACTGCGTTTGTCTTTCTCTTCCTTCTCTTTCAAGCTCTCTATCCCTAGCTCGGTCATCTCTTTGACGTTTCTCTTCTATTTTAGCATCCACAAATTTCCTCAAAGCTTCTTCTTTCAAACCCAATTTTGTCCCAACATCGATTAATTTGTCATAATCTGGATCCATTTTAATGCATGTATCCCCAGAAATGCCAAATATAAATATAAGTAGTATTACGCGGGCAGGCAGGGAAATATAGGTCTTAACATTCATAACGTTTTACCCAATAGATCCCATATATGGTGTGAAATAGTACAATACATACAAACCAAGAAAACTCTAACATCACAGAAGTGGGTCAGCGTTCACCGTCAAACACTGAAATAAATTGCATTTAACATCAATCCAGTTCTTTGTCAAAATTTTAGTTATAATTTCCCGGACAAGCCCCCAAATGTCACGATTAACACGTGACGGTGACGTCAGAACTAGACTAATGACAGCACAATTTGTTTTTCAACATAACACATTTAATATTGACCTCAATACAATACAATCCAAAACACAACCGCGGGTTACAAAATACAATAATTTACAAGGACATGACGAAAACGATCCATCTCTATTTTAACTTATCACCCGGAGATGAGAGGCAAGTAGAACTCCGGAACCCGGCCACACGCAGCCCAACGGTGTACGTCCACGACCTACGTCAACGTCTGTGTCGTCCCACCGTCCAACGAAATGGTAATCGGGTTTCACACGCCACGTCTCAACCGTGAACGCATGCCTCGTCTTGCATGGCTACCATCACACCATCGCAGACGGATATCCAACGTACAAACAGGTTGTCTGCAATAATATAATTTGAGAACATTTTCCCATATTAAATACCCGAACTAGTCAACCATAACGGCACATATTATCAGAAACCTCAATTGTAAGATCAAAATAACATTTTGACAAACAATGTGTAAATAACACAAACGTGTTTGTTTGTTTGTTTTTTTACAGTGTAGTTCCCACTACTTTTTTAATAAACAAATACGTTACCGTTATATTATACCAATGCACATATATATATATCGTACATATACCCTACTCACGGATTTCACATCAAGTACAAACACAGTGAGTCTCCAGGGCGTTGTCGGCCACACCACGTCCTCACTCTGATACAGCTTGGCAGAGACTGACGAGGATTTCGTACACAAAACCTGATTTACACGGAACAATACACTTGCACACGCAACACTTCATATCCACAAACCTGTTTGACGGGTACGTTCCCCGTACGATCGGGAACAAACAACGTGCATTATTTTCATACTTGTACTTGACATTTACGTGTAACAAAACCTATTCCACAACATATTTTAAAATCAAAATATAGTATTTCATATGGCACATCATATCCCGTAGTTATATTTGACCATAACACAATTGGCGTTTTTATAAACGCACCGAAATGAATCTCTGTCAGCGCCGATTATACCTCCGGCTGGGTAACCTCTCACAGAGTATAACCTAAACAGTGAAAATCAGCTTTTTGATGTCAGGCGCTGTACCATAGTATAGCAACGTCTGCGAAAATACCAATTAGCAGACGGTCAATAAAGATTAGATATGGATTTGTGACACATAGATATATTACTACCATAATCAATTAATACATAATAATGCAAGATGTATGCGTCTGACATCAGTCGTTAACAAACAGATATGAGAGTGATATACTTTTATGACCTATGCATTGGTTCGTTGCTTGTAGAAATAGAAATTTCTGAGTTATACTCCATGTACACATACTTATTGCACAAATGTTCGACTCTCGTGTATGAAGTGATCTGTTGAATTTCATAAAAAAAATTGCAAGTGAATACATTGCCAGTATATATACAGAATTTCTCTGAAATTCAGAAGATCACGTGGTAAAGGCTCCAGCATGAACGTAGAACGCTTGTCCATTAAACATGTACCTGTTGCAATGACTAACCTGTTATGCCCAGCATAGGAAGACGTTTTTATGATCTATTTTCAGCAGAGATACTCAGAAACGCAGTGGAAGATGCAAAATATAAACGGAAGCTCTCGTCACAACAGAATACCGAAATATTTAGATTACGACAAATATTGGATCTTGTGATAAGGTGAGATTCTGATACGGTTTAATATAGTATATGGTTTAATATATATAATATGTTACTTACAGATGAACGACTTAAAGCTGCACAAATGGTAGCGAAAAAAAAATATTCACAGATTTTAGTTCCAGTTGAATAATACCCGGCCGAACTAATCCGAGTGCCGACTTCACGTCGCTATTCTGCCAACTTCTCAGCCGAGTACATTTGCCTTCACCGCATATATAAAGCTTGAATCGACTGAGGACCTTGCCAGTCTGAACTGACACTCCTACTGTGCACATCATATTCATGTTGTCTCCAGCCAAAATTCGAGCTCTGTGAGCATCATATCACATTCATTCGCAAACAGTATAAATATATCTGAAAAATAGGTAATAAAATCTGAAGAATCTAACAACTATAAATACACGATTTAGACATACCTTTCAGTATTTCTTCAACACAATGAAACCTGTTGGTCGCGTCATCAATTTCTACAGCATTGTATTTCAATTTATCTCACTCGACGAAGAGGGCGCACGAAGCGACTGTTTTGGTAATTCTTGAGGCTCTACACGATGCACTCCACATGCGATCTCTTTTTCGATACCCGGTATGACGATACTGCTACAGGCCAACCCATGTTGACCGTTTACTGAGCCAAGGGGACAATGCGAGACTTCCTGTTGCTGTTGGAGACTATTTGTGCAAACCGGAATGGCAAATTCCAAAATACAAATTGAGAGCCCTTATTGCGATTGTCAGCCCGTCCAGTATTTTGACCTATCCACCAGTTGTATAGAAAGGTGAATTCTTTTAGCATTCGTGGTTGGGAAATCTGGCGTATCTGACCTCCAACCTTTGGCCTTCAGTCACTATGACCACTTGAATAGGTCACTTCCAGTGACGTGAAAAGTAAGACTTCGGAAATGGCCGCAGATCTCGGCGAATATCCGAAAAAACAGACTTTACATCTAGTCAAATGGGTCTAGATAAACCTTCTTAGGTCCACATGGGTTGTTCAGGGTCCCGTATTGAAGCGTTCGTCGAGGGTTCTTCGGGCCAGGTTACTGGGAGGTGGATGCAAAATGGTATTCTGGACAAACACAAAATTCGGAATAATGGATAAAATTCGCAATAATGGATATTACAGGACATGTCGCCAGCAATGGTCACTACACCATTTTTTACAAGGGTTGTGGGATAGCGCGGGCGATAGGTTGCGCTCAGTAGGGCATGATGAGTCTAGCCTGACAAGTTACCACCTCCTGCATGTTATCGGAGTTACGGAACTAAATGTGCCTGAATGATGGGGTTAGGTACAAATGAGTGAGTCAAGGAGTGAATCGTGCACAGTGCACGGCTCTAATGATGGGGAGTAAGATTCCTACACTCATACACCCAACTAAATCTAGCATCTAATGTCTTATCTCCTTGACGCAATCGAATGAGAGAAAGAAGGATTAACAGCAACAGCAACGAGCATTTTGCGTTTACACAACAAGCATTTTGTGTATTACACATTTTATTTATCCCCTACGTCATCACATGGCAACAAAGCTGTGGGATTCGCGATGGGTGCGGTTACAATTCGCCTATGCTATTGTAAGTGTATCAAACGCATCCTCGACCATGTTCGCTCTTGTTCGTGTGAAATGATCATCCATTCATTCTGCTCTATTCCTAAGCGTCTTCGGACAGTCCAGAGTACTGTAATGCCAACATATCCTGGAACTGCTGTTTTCATAATTTGACCGCGGTTTTCGGCGCCTCTGTGGGTGGTAACCCTAAATCCGCTTCTAATGATGACGTCATTTCTATGTATGACATCACTTACAATCTATATTGTATCAGCGGCACCCCCCGGTGAGGACACATCCGTAAAAGGATATCGTTTTGGGCGATGACATGACTTCCATCAAGGGTCAATGCCCAATCCTCAAAAAATGTGTCAATCTAGCCACAGAACTCAGTAGCTGCGAAAGTGATCTCTGACCTAGCGGATTAACGGCATATTCTCTTTATTTGTCAATTATATTATAACAAGAGCTCAGCAGTGCGACGCAGTCTATTCACCATTATATCATTTAATCCATAAATTCTGACTACATCTATCGCTTCCTGCCAATATATTGTATTTCTTACCATTTGGGATATAACAAACCCTCTGGGGTTTTATTCCCGCCATTCTCAGTTTTATACATATATATATATATATTGTACATACTGTATTGTGATTAAACATTCATTCATTCATTCATTCATTTCTGGGAGTGGAAACGGGATCACGTTCGTGCATGCACACATTTAATTTGCGACGGAACTTTTCTTCAATATGGCTGCACCCTGTGAGGTTGACAATACCGCCCCACGGCACCAACTACTATTATTCAACATAGAAATATTTTTGTATAAATTGAATGCATTGTCTTCTTATGATTACAATTAACTTCATTACACAATAAAATGCTACCGAATCGCTCGATTATCAAAGGCACTATTTCGTAGACGGCTCACTACGTGATTGCAGTACGCTCCTCATGGGAGGCTCTTTGTTCGTTCTATGTGAAAGGCTAAGTGCCGCCAATACAAATAGCCGAACGTGAGATTGAGCATGTGTGTGCGATGACGTTATGGCATTGCGATAGAGCGATAAGCCGTTACGATATAGCGTTAAGGCGTTCAGACTAGTGAAAAGCGTAACGTCGGGCATTGACACGCTTCACTACGTTTCGTTGATTGTCAACTCCATACGATATCACGTGATCATTTAGACCATTCAAAGCTTCTGAGCTACACTACTAGGGAGTTCGGATGGTAATACAGGTGTTTGCAGGGCATTACTGTGTTGGGTCTATAAAAGAAATCCCGACGTTCACCAGAAGCTACGATATGATGCCACACCAAAATCATATACATAGGTGAGGAGAAGCTGACGCAGACACTGAAAGCGTACTGGCGGACACTGACAGTCCATTGACTGATACTGCGACCCCACCCACTGACAACTGAAAGCACGGCCGCTGATAAGCAAGCTACCTTCCAGGGAATGAAACGCAACACTAATAGGGTAGTGGAAAACGATGCCGACGTGCTGACAAGAAGTCGTATGACCCCAAAGACAAATATATACGGACTGCATATTTATAAAACCATGACCCTGTCATTTTGTACCCCACCCAAACCTGAGTGAGGAAGACTACGAATCTACCTTATTTTATCAGATCGACAGTTACGTTACCCGAAATGCCGTCGACGAGCGTTCATTTCGAGATCCTGCACGACCAAAGTGGACCCAATATTGTGCATATAGGCCCATTTGCCTGGGTGTACGGTTCATTTTTTCGTATTTTTTAGATGTCCGGCTGTTTTTTTAAGCCTCTGTTTTGCATCCACCCGCCAGTCAAGTGATCAGAAATGACCGACATTCAAAGGTCAAGGGTCATTTTCGCTTCATTCATCCACCACGATTTCCCAACAAAGAATGCTAAGAGATTTCGCATTTCTATACTACTGATGGATGAGTTAAAAATGGACGGGGTGACAATCAGAATCAATGTACCTTTCAGTTTATACATCCGTCTTTAGGAATTTGCAATTGAGTGCGGGCAGGCCTGATTAGTAGACATAAAAGATAACAATTCTTACTTTGGAATGAAATTTCCGAATTACAGTATTTTGAAGTCGGTATCAGAAAGCTGAATTCACAGCGCAATCGAATTGCACCAAATCGAGCCTCAACTGATAATCATGAAATAGAATGAACAGTTGACCCTTCGTGTTTTTGGCGAGGGAGGTAAATTGACAAACAATGCCGGAGAAGTCTGTGACGGGATAAACAAGTGTCTTTCTTTTGGGCATGGAGCCTACTATAGACAAGTGATCCATGTTTCGAGGAAAACCCACGGGTATGTCTGAATCGTGTTTGAATAGTCATATCCCTAATTATATTGCCCAGGTTTTTCAAGATATCTTTATATTGTGTGAGAGTTATTGTGTTATAGCATATGATGCCCACAGTCTGAATATGTGCTGGTGACAACAACAACAGCATAAATATGATGTGGACTGTCCGAGAGTCTGTTCAGACTGACAAGGTCCTCAGTCGATTCAGGCTTTATATATGCGGTGAAGGCAAATGTACTCGGCTGAGAAGTTGGCAGAATGGCGACGTGAACTCGGCACTCGGATTAGTTCCGCCGGGTATTATTCAACTGGAGCTAAAATCTGTGAATATATTTTTTTCGCTACCATTCGTACATTAAATAAGGTCATGTCAGCTTTAACGACCTATAAAGGCCGAACTATAAAGGAATATACGTCTGATCAATCCGTGTTCCGAGGCCGAACTATGACGAAAGTTAGATTGAAACTCGCGGTTAAAGAGTGTAATTTAATGAATGTTGAAAAATACTTGATTAGCATATCACCTGTAAGCATGTGTACAAGAAGAGCGGGTATGTCTGCAGGCATGATTGATTACAATTTCAGATATTAAATATTATGGTGACCAATTAAGTTAATAACTGTCAAATAAAGATTTCGAGTATATATCAAATATAACCCTTGTTACATGTTTCAGTTTCTACGAGATCTAGACGTGTTCGGCGATAGTAGTTGGGGCAACCAGAATATGTGAATAAAGCTCTATCCAGAACTGAAACCATGCTCACTACTTCATTGATCAACTTCGAGGTACTGGATCAAGACTGATTAATGGGTGTTGGTCGTGAAGATTTTATACATATGCGTATCAATTGATTTATTGAATATCAACCATTTTGTTCGACATTCAGATAATCGAGTTTGGTGCACGAAGAAAATATACTTCAAAGGCGCGTATAGCCCCTGAGCTATAAATCATGCTGGGAATGCGCTGTTTCCGGAAGATAGCTTAATTTGTGTTTGTCTTATTGATTCGGTGAAAGTTTCTTTACGAGGGAAGCACGATTCTCCGCACATATGTCATAATTACGTTCAAGATGCAATTAATGATTTTTTGAAAGGTCATTTCCTTGATCCAACCCAGACAGAAACAAGCCTTGAATCGCACCAGTCAAATAACACATGTAGGCCACTGAACAAATTACAACACATATAAGGGAAGTGAGAAGAGGTGCCGACATACTGACTGCGTCACATGACTTCACAGAATAGTCTTCTGGTTAACCTATTCTAAAGCACATACCAGGAATCTAACGATTCGTGATATGTTTTGTATCTCAGGTACGCTTTTATTGTACCTGTTCATGTGGCAACTTGGATGATATGACCACACGGCCCCTAGCACCGGCATAAGCGGTATTAGATACAAATCTAGAGAGCTATGATGAAAATGCTCTGACAACTCGTATACTGGTAAGTGGTGAGCTGTTTCGCTGTGACAACTCGTACATTGGATGTTGGTGAGCTGTATCTTCGTCAGATGTAAATAACGCCATTTAACACAAAAGACTAGTCTGTAACGCCCGATGTCGACCCAGCATCAACTTCCCACAAATGCCAACATATATCAAAGACCAGAAGGTCTGTACAGGGGGCGGGCCTCGGGGACGAAACGTCCACCAGCAGAATCTCGCCATATACAGGTAAAAATTACAACACATATAAGGGAAGTGGGAAGAGGTGCCGACATACTGACTGCGTCACATGACTTCACAGAATAGTCTTCTGGTTAACCTATTCTAAAGCACATACCAGAATCTAACGATTCGTGATATGTGTTGTATCTCAGGTACGCTTTTATTGTACCTGTTCATGTGGCAACTTGGATGATATGACCACACGGCCCCTAGCACCGGCATAAGCGGTATTAGATACAAATCTAGAGAGCTATGATGAAAATGCTCTGACAACTCGTATACTGGTAAGTGGTGAGCTGTTTCGCTGTGACAACTCGTACATTGGATGTTGGTGAGCTGTATCTTCGTCAGATGTAAATAACGCCATTTAACACAAAAGACTAGTCTGTAACGCCCGATGTCGACCCAGCATCAACTTCCCACAAATGCCAACATATATCAAAGACCAGAAGGTCTGTACAGGGGGCGGGCCTCGGGGACGAAACGTCCACCAGCAGAATCTCGCCATATACAGGGAAAAATTACAACACATATAAGGGAAGTGGGAAGAGGTGCCGACATACTGACTGCGTCACATGACTTCACAGAATAGTCTTCTGGTTAACCTATTCTAAAGCACATACCAGGAATCTAACGATTCGTGATATGTGTTGTATCTCAGGTACGCTTTTATTGTACCTGTTCATGTGGCAACTTGGATGATATGACCACACGGCCCCTAGCACCGGCATAAGCGGTATTAGATACAAATCTAGAGAGCTATGATGAAAATGCTCTGACAACTCGTATACTGGTAAGTGGTGAGCTGTTTCGCTGTGACAACTCGTACATTGGATGTTGGTGAGCTGTATCTTCGTCAGATGTAAATAACGCCATTTAACACAAAAGACTAGTCTGTAACGCCCGTTGTCGACCCAGCATCAACTTCCCACAAATGCCAACATATATCAAAGACCAGAAGGTCTGTACAGGGGGCGGGCCTCGGGGACGAAACGTCCACCAGCAGAATCTCGCCATATACAGGGAAAAATTACAACACATATAAGGAAAGTGGGAAGAGGTGCCGACATACTGACTGCGTCACATTCATACTATCCATTCTACGGCATTTCGAAAGAATGATCGGGAAACTGAACAGATGGAGGCATCCGATACACCCGACAGCCGTCGTCCATGACGATGTTTGGCGTGATGGTTGCACCTTTCCGGTATGAAGGTTCATGCTTGTGAATCCCTAGACTGAACAGTTACCTGTTTCCACCAATACACAAATAGTGCTATTGACGTCATAGCCTTCAATATTTCCAGAGGGCGTTAAATACATGGAGAAATTACATGAAATTTACAGACAACATTTTGAACTCATTCACTGATTTTTAGCAACCAGCACTTGATCTGAATATCAACCAACCCCATATAGTCCAGCAGATAGGTGCTAACAAATAATGGTATCGTGCATTTTATGATAAAAGCATGAAACTTGGCACACATATACCTCACATCATGAAGATCATTTTAAAGATTGGAGGCACTCTCAATTTGTCCTGTGTCGGCTTTGGCAGTCATAATTCCAAGATGGCCGCCATGGTTCATTACACATATATGCGGGCATGAATAAAGTCACTCCTAATAATATATTTTGGATTGTTCAATGCTACCTACCAAACTAAATGAGACCCAAAGATCACAGGGATCAGCTCAATATTGACCTTTGGTAACTCGCATGACCCTTGTCCCTTAGGGGTCACTTTAGAGTCAAAATAATGACAATTTGATCAAAATACATACTAATAATCTATATGTCTCACTTGAGGAAGCAAAACACAGGGTTTCTTTGATGGTGATTTCATTACAAACATTCAAATTATTATCTGTGGTATACTTTTTCATATACGGCTGAAGTAGAGCGAAAGACAGAGCTAAAAATTGATTTTAGTGGAATTATATGTCAATTTGTAAGTTTTCCTTGATGAAAATTTCCTTATAAGCATTCAAGTAAATTCTGTTCCTTTCAGATATATACAAGTGGTAATCTAATCCAATAGTAATCACAATGGAGAAAATTTTCAGACTGGTTCCAGGCGGTGACATGGCCAACCCTGCGCAAAAAAAATACCCCTATGGACTGAAATAAGTGTCTTTTCTGCCAGGAAGATACCAGCGATAAACTCCGGTGCCCAGCTGACTTCGCGGATAGGTTCCAAGGAGCTGGGTATACATCTATCGCTGAAAGTTTAACAGCATTCAATGACCTTGGTTGTTTGCCAGCGAAGCTGAAACTGTGTCGCTTGGATGATGGCGATGGACTGCAGCAGACTTTTTCATGGAGGAAAGCAAAATTCCACAAAAATTGCAGTCTTAAATTTAATCAAACTGAACTCAAACGTGCAAGCAAACGGAAACAACCTTCTGATGACAGAAGTTCTTCTTCTGGGTCAAAGGACCCATTCACACGTCAAATTTTGTTTCGATCGGATGGCAATTGTTTCTTTTGTGACGAACCAGGGACCACTGTCAAACCTGTTCATGAAGCCTCAACGTTTGACCTTGACACTCGCGTGAGACAGTGTGCTCTGAATCTACAAGACGAGAATCTGCTAGCCAAGCTAAGTCAAGGAGACATGATAGCGACGGAAGCCAAGTACCACGTGCAATGCTTGGTGTCGTTGTACAACAGAGACAGGGATAGACCCAGATCATCACAAGATGACTGCGACACAAACATTGGACATAGCACTGCGTTTGCAGAACTTATGTCATACATACAAACTGTAGTTGAGGATGAAGAAGTTGCCCTTGTTTATAACTATCTGCACTGAAAAAACTGTATACCGATAGAGTTGACCAGCTTGGAGGAGATTCCACTGCAGTGCACTCCACTAGATTCAAGAACAAAATTCTGAGCTACTTCCTTCAGTTGCAAGCACACAGTGAAGGCCGAGAATTGCTACTCGTGGCTGACAAAAATGTCGGACAGTCTCTAAAAAAAGCCCGCAAACTCGACAATGACAGTGATGCCGTATTTCTTTCCCGTGCTGCAAACATTGTGCGCCGAGACATGATGAGTAAGAAAGGCTTTCCTTTCAACGGTTCATTCACAGTAGACTGTCAAGAAAATTCTGTGGCTCAATCACTGCTGATGCTCGTAACAATTATGTTGTATGGGACAAACATCAAGGATCAAGCAAGCTACTTGTCGCAGCCAGCTTTGTCTATGTCGCAACTGTTGATTTATAACAGTTGTGTGCGTCGCCGACAAACATCTTCCACGGCCAGGCATTCCGAACAGCGAGAGACGCCACTGCCACTATTTCTTGGAGCGGTAGTACATTCAAAGACTAGATTAAGAGACCTGGTGGACACCTTCTACAGATTGGGTTTGTCCGTTTCATATGATCGTGTGCTAGGCATGTCTGCAGACCTAGGTAACTCGGCCATTAGCCACTTTGGGAGCGTTGGAACAGTATGCCCGCCCACACTCAACATTGAGGTGTTCACGACCTCAGCTGTAGACAACATTGATCACGACCCTACAGCAACAAGTGCACATGGATCCTTCTACGACACGGGTATTTCGTTGTTTCAGCACCCCGACAACGATAATCGTGGAACTGAACAAAAACGTGTAGCATTCAGCAAGTCTGGCAAGAAAGTCAACAGATTGCCAGATAGCTACACACTTTTACCTGTGATTTCTGTTGCCAAGAAAGAACCTCCTGTTCCTGAAATCCCCGGTCTGAATAAATCTAATTGTGATCTGATGGCTGAGGCAGTGGCGGAAGAGTACAGGTGGTGCGATCATGTGGGCAATGCCGTTGACGCAGATAAGGATGATTCTGCAGAGGAGAAGGTACATGTATCTTGGGCGGCGTACCACGCCACGAGGACAGAAGCAGCAATCAGCACCGAGCACAGTCCCACGGTGGTAAGTGAACTTCTCCCTCTATTCTACGATGATTCAAAGTCAGTTGCGATGATTCGACACTCCATGGATGTGGTGAAAAAGGCTGTAGCAGTTCTAAATCCTGGACAAATTCCTGTGATTGCATGTGATCAGCCGTTGTTCAGGCTCGCCAAGGAAATCCAGTGGACGTGGCCCGAAACCTATGGAGAAAACTCATTTGTGGTCATGTTGGGTGGGCTACACATCAAGATGACCTTGTTCAAAGCACTTGGTGATTTTCTTGACGGTAGCGGCTGGACGTCGGCACTTGTGCAAGCCGACATAGCCACATCTGGTACTGCTGACTCTTTTCTGAAAGCGGCGCATATCAAGAGAACCGCCCGTGCACATCAAGTGACCGCTTGTGCGCTGTACAAGCTTCAGCAGCAATCTTATGCCGACTACCAGATATCTCAACAAGAAAGTGCTCCAGTACCTTTTGAAGAATGGTGCAAACTGGAAGCTGAGCAAAGTCCTCAGTTTCATTTCTGGCAGCTTGTTTTGAAGATTGAGTTGGAAGTGATGACCTTGGACAGAGCGATCCACGAAGGCAACTTCCTATTGTACGTGGATGCCCTGACAAGGCTGGAATGGCTGTTCCACGCGCTTGACCATTACAACTATGCACGTGCTGTAGCCGTTCACCTACGGGACATGGTGACACTGCGTGATAAACAACCAGGTGTATTTGCTGAGTTCTGCGTGGGTAAGTTCACCGTCAACAAGACACGCCGTCCATTCTCCAGGATGCCTTTGGACGAAAGCCACGAACAAAACAATGCCTGTGTGAAAGGCGATGGGGGAGCAGTCGGTCTCACCGAGAAGCCAGCTGCACTATTGAGGTGGATGGTGGCTGGACCGGAGATAGCCCGAGTTGTCGGCGAGTTCCTCAGCGAACTGGATAAGACGGAAGCAGCCTGTCAACTCCGTCACCATAAGGACAAGCCAGGTATACGTATCTCAAAGAATGTCTAAATGTTTTATTGATGTCAAGAAGTTTCGAAAATTATCCAACAACCAATTATATCTTTTTCAGGCACACAGGTGGCGTTCTTGAAGAGCGCGAAGTCTCTCATCGTGGCAATGAACGACATGGGCAACCCCTTCTCTGATACCAGTGGCGATCTCCTGGTTCTCGACACGCGAGAAGTGGCAGATGCAGCAGTTATTGATTCTCTCCGCAAGATAGAACAGCTCGGCGAAGACCAGAGGAACAAGTTCTTCAAGAACCGACTGGTGGAGCGCACAACTCCACTCACTGAGACGATAACGAAGAACAAGCTGCATCTGTTCAGCCGGCATCCAGAGAAGGAAAAATCGCGTACACAAGAGCAACTCTTGTCTTTGCAACGTGACCGAAATTTGTTTTCGACGTTGTACATCGCCAGTCAAGTACGTGATGCTGATCTAGAAGATTTTTTCCGGCACAAAAACCAGTCATTTCCCCCGTCACTATCGGATTACGGCAAGATGAGGCTAGGTACAAAGTCTGACCTGCTTCAGTGCCTGGAAGATCTGGTGTCAACCACTGATGCCACCAACAACTTGCAACCTGAATCGGACATGATCGTCATCGATGGTGCAGCTATCGTTAACTTGATCAAGCCTGGTACGTCAGAAACTTTCGATGACTATGTGTCTGAGTTCATGAACTACATAAGGAGGCAGTTCTCCGGTCCTGTTGCCGTGTTGACGTGGTCTTCGATGTGTATAGAGCCAACAGTCTCAAGGCAGCCACACGAAAACACAGAGGGAAGGGCATACGAAGACGAGTCGAAGGACCCAAAAAGCTGCCTGGAAACTGGTTACAGTTTTTGCGGGAAGATAAGAACAAGGCAGAACTGTTCGGACTGCTAAGTGAACGAGTGACTAGTGAGAAGTTTCCTGGAGAGGTGGTCATGACTCACGAAGAAGACTTGCGATGCTCGGAAACAACCAACGAGGATTGGCTGTCACCTTCCACACACGAGGAGGCTGACACATGCATGCTGCTGCATGCTGCGGATGGTGCCAAGCAGGGTTGCAGGATGATCTTACTCAGAACCGTTGCAGGAGGATCTTACTCAGAACCGTTGATACAGATGTCGCCGTGCTCGCTGTCAGCCTTGCTAATAATCTCGGTTGCGAAAGTCTTAAGGTAGCGTTCGGAACGGGGAAGTCATTCCGGTACTTGGACGCAACCGCTATGGCACAGGTATTGGGAGATGACAAGTGTGACGCACTGCCCGCCTTTCATGCGCTCACCGGGTGTGACACCACGTCATGTTTCGCTGGAAGAGGCAAACGTACGGCTTGGTCATCGTGGTGCGCGTTCAGTGACGTCACCCCAGCACTGTGTACACTTGCACTGACTCCATCAGCAAGCAGCATAAACGAACTTCTTCCAACGATAGAGATTCATCGTTGTGATATACGACCGAGGAAGCTCCTAGGTCAACGTAAACAAGGCTAGGCAGACCCTGTTCACACAGAAAGGTAGGGAGATTGAAAACATCCCACCTACACAAGATGCCCTACTCCAACACCTGCTCCGAGTGGGATACCAGGCTGGACATGTGTGGGGCCAGGCCCTGATCAAGGCGCCACAACTTCCCAGTCCAGCAAATTTTGGGTGGACACAAAAGAACGAATCAGCGGAGTGGGAAGTGAAGTGGATGAACCTGCCACCTGCCGGTACGGCCTGTCACGCTGTCATCAAGTGTGGCTGTACTAAAGGCTACAGAGGACGGTCTCGATGTGTTAAAGAACAACTGCCCTGCACAGCTCTCTGCAAGTGCGGTGGCTGTGAGCGAGAAGGCTGATGGGAGAACGGTTAACATTTGCGTATTGCTGCAGCTACATTCTTAGAAACAAAAAAAAACTTGTATTACAGTTCTACAAAGAAATAAACACAGCAAAATCATAGTCATGCGATAATCAGTAGCGCATGCTGTTCACAGAGAGAACTGCATCTGCCGTCGGTTCCAATTTTCATGTTTGTTTTCGCCGAACAATGGCCCTGGAGGTCAACTGGTTCATTTGAAGTGAATTCTAAGGCCATTTTCGTAATCCTTGGGGTCGATTTAGTGGGGGTAGGTAATATTAAAATATAAATAAAATATTATTTAGAGTAATTATGCTCCGTTGAAATATTATTGGCGGCCATCTTGGAAAAATGGCTGCCGTGGTTGACACAGGGCGAATCCAGAGTGCTTCCAATCTTTAAATTATTCCGCATGGCATCCAGTACAACTGTTCCAAGTTTCATGCTTTTATCATAAAATGCACGATACTTTCACCTATCCGCTGGACTAATAGCTAGCCTGTCCCATAGTGGGAATCATTCAATGTACGAGCATTGCTCTATAGGCCGAATCTGTGCATTAGATTCATTTTCCGCCAGGAAAGGCAAAGAAGGAAAATCCGCAAATGCTTTTTATCCTAATAACCTTGTGATAAAGTGCTGCTAACAATTCATAGCACAGCTCCTAAATATAACGACAATACGAGAAATACTGTATTTCTCCCTCCCCCCTCCCCCTCCATCTCCCATCAACAAAATGAAAGCAAATCATACCCCAACATTGTAGGTTTTAGCTAATATCATTAGATTCGACCACATTATAATACCAGGTAAATTTGTAGCAGCGTGACACACGGAATGCCTGGACATGAAAATAGTTACCATCCGGTGGTATTCTATCATGCTGAGAGAGCAAAAAATGATAAATTGTTGAATGTTATGGTGGATTTCATGAGAAATTTCTCAGTGGCTAATTTAAGTTTTTTTTAATGCACCGCCGAATCGGGACCGGACATTTCTCATATTGTACAATTTTCCGTCTTTAGGGGTGAAAAGCGAAAAATCGCATGATGCCCCATACACGTGACATGGATATATATGAGACGATTTCGATTATCACCACTTGGATTTCGAAAGGCTTGAGAAGATGTATGAAAGGCGTACTTTTTAAAGCGCATTTTCAACCCGACAGCCGTGGCCCGAAAGAACATCACGTCCTCAAAACATGTGTGAACGCAAGACGTCTGCATTTACAGGGCTCTCTAAAAAAAGTTGCGTGAAATTTCACTCAAGTAAGAGTGGAAATTCATCCCACTCAATACTTGAGTGAGATATTCTCTCAACTTTTCACTCAACTTGAGTTAAATGCACTCAACTTGAGTGACATTCACTCAAGCATAAGAGTGGAATTTCATCCCACTCAAGTTGAGTGTACTTGAGTGGTTTTAACTAAAGTTGAGTGAAAAGTAACTCAAGTTGAGTGAAAAGTAACTCAAGTTGAGTGAAAAGTAACTCAAGTTTGAGTGAACAGGTACATTTCACTCAAACTCGAGTGGAACAGTTCACTCAAGTTTTTTTAGAGAGTGAGTGGTGTCGACCGATCCCAATTTCACTGAAACAAGGCCGAAACTGGGGGCCCGATTGTACTACTTCATTCTTCATGACTGTGAGCATAACATGTAAGAAAGAAAACTAAATATATTTCGAAAGGATGGCTGAATGTAAATCTATAACATCCTTCTATATTTGGACACAGAACCACACTTACGATGAAATAGTGCGTGTATTCCGGCATGACTAGACCATAATACATAGATACATATTAAGAATATAGATGAACTTTTCTATATTAAGAATATAGATGAACCTATCCAACAGCCGAGACTAGAGCGGTTTTCTGTGAGTTTAGCCAAAGCATGGCTACATCATTTAGGACGTCGTCTACTGTTTGGTTTAAGTGTGACCGCTGAGAGTGGTCAAATATTGAGGCAAGATTAACCATGTAATCGAGCCCACCAGGAACCGGCGACACGCTTCCAATTACCACCCAAAATATTGCCATAAAAATCAATTTTATCTTCACTCACACCTTCACCTCTTTCATTCAATGTTTTGCTCGAAAGGCTGGACATGTTGACCTCTAAACTGATTGGTTTGTTATTGGCGATTCCACGCGCAAAGCCGACTTCTTGACTACCTGATTCCTGATTATCCGACTCAATACCGCTGAGAAATATTTATAGTGAAGCTTTAAATCAGACATTCATTAGCCAGACGTTTTCCGCGTTCACAAGGGAAATGCGTACATATTTACACCAACATTCAAGTAAGCATAAATTAAATATATATAAACTTTCTTCGCAAGAGAGAATCGGAACTGTTTTCCATGATGCAGGCAAGCGATGATGATTCTGTCCGCAAATCTCCATCACGAAGCCGTAATCTTTCTACACCATTTTTTTAGATGAAGTTAACAGTATTCCTGACAACGAAGTTTGAGTTTGTGAAAGATTTCAAAGTGTCGTTTTAATGGTGAAACAATCCAGTAGATGTTTAGCTTCAGACCCGACATTCATTATTCAGCCGTAATCCTGAAAAAAACTCTGTGTCATTAATCGAGATATAACTTTTACGTTCGAAAGTTAGTAGCAATTCTAAACATGCATCAAATGAAATTTGGAAATAAATTGAAGCGACATGCAAGAGGTGGGGCAAATTGACGACTTGCGACTAAAAAGCAGCCATAATTCCACAGGAAAGCCTCGGCACCTCACATTCAGATGCGAGAATACGGCGGATTCTCGGACGTATCCTTAGTATCTTAGCCTCGCATTTATTGCAGATGTTCATGTGGAGACTGAAGTATCCACACGGCCCCTAACACGGCTTAAGCGGAATTAGATACGCAAGCACGGGTGCTGTGATGACAGATCCACATGGGATAAACCTAGTAAATGGAAGAACATATTAAAGCATATAAATAAAAGCAGAAGCACAGGGTTCATTTATGACAGCAAAACTATGACAGATAATAATCACACTAATGGTCTCCATTATCTGTTATTGAACGTGAACTTCAAAACTCTGGATCGAAGTCGTTCGAATGTATGACAAGCCGTTTTGGTGTTTATTTTTTATATAATATTTTATATCTTTTTTCGATATCAAAAAGAGATTTTTGATATCATACGAATGAGATTGATAAGAGTTTGTAGCGCGCAGTGTGTCATCGGAAGATCAACCGTATGGAAATATAGCATATCATGAGCATGCAATTTGATGGAGGTGAGATATAGTATTGTCAATGTGTGACCTTCCTCGCCATCTCAGACAATTATTCACCAACGTCTGATATTGAAAAGCATGGGTCAGGTTTGAGAATTATTTTATGCATCCTTCTCCTGTCACAAGAGGCTATAAATGCACAGGTCTAGTTGTAATGACAAAATCTACATATCTTCTTAGGGGCAAATTCTACTTCGGAGGATACGAACATGCATATATCACGAAGATAAAACAGTAACAGAATCTGATTTAGTGAAGTCAAGAATTCATAAACAAGGTATATCTGTGCACACTCATGGAAATATAGGTATGGGCATATAATAACTTTCTAGAAGCAAAGAGACAGCATAAACATGGCATACACAAGTCATTAGAAAATAGTTTGAATACTAATTGGGGTTTCGATTGATACATAAACAGGAAACATTATATCAAATCAAATTGGATTGGATATCCGATTTCCAAATATGCGATTCTACTTACTGGCTTGGCATATACTTAATCAAAACTATAGCATGGAGAAAAAATGTTTAATGTTAGTGTAGCAATAGATTTCCTTAAGCATTTGAAACCACATAGTGCCTTGTTGAGTAGGCATGGCCATGGAGAAGCGGGGCGGGTTTGAAGTGTCAAAAGCTTTACAAAACTTCTTGTAAATATAAAACATCCAGGACGTTTTCAAATTGTTTCTGAAAACTTTCTTGTTAATCGGCTCAAAGTCATGAAACTCATTTAAGAATCTTTAATACTATAGATATGAAAAACGAGAGATCCTGAAGGATCTTGGCGCCCACCATTGTCCGATAATTGTAAGCTAATGACAAGAGGATCTTTTTGCCCATTGTTACTAAGAACAAACGATTGATTTGTAATTTTGTTTACAGAATTTCGAATCCGATCGAAAAAGGGACACTGGAAAACAACACGATATCATCTTTCTAAGTTTAAGGAGTTTCAAGATTTCTAGAAACTGTACTTATGTCGGTTGTTATAGTACAAGAGAAAAGTTAGTCTAAAAGTGAATGTCCGGAGGATCTTTCGTCTTCGTTTCGTAGTTTTTTTTGCACGTGTCATCATTGGGTACTGGAAGCGAAGACAAATCTCCTCGACCCTTTGGCATGAGCTATGAAACATACTTAATATTTTATAATTAGGAACGAATTATGTTCCGTTTACTGGGCTAGTTTGAGATATCTCTTTTAAGATACCATGCTCGAAAACAGTAAGATGGTACAATACTTAATACTGAAGGGATCCGCGCAGTAATGTTGAAACTGCGAAAATGTCTAAATCCTGATGAAACATGCAGAAGTCTACAGTTGTCGAGTTGTAATGTTGTGTCACAAGAGTGACGTCCCTTCATGTAGCCGACCCGTCGGCAGACGAAACAGTGGGGCAGTTCACTGGACTAAAGAAAACTGATTTAAAATTTGAAGAAATACATTTTAATTCCGAATTATTGGAACCTCTTGATATGGAAGGTGAAGGTATGGATATTCTCTATAGTCACTTTTTAGAATATGTCCCAACGTTTGATCCGCCGACTCGTGTGATGCAGCGTCACAACTCAGGAATGCCGTATTAATTTGGAGCGTAACTTGGATTTTCGAATCGGACCAAAAATGGTATTTTGCACAACTAGGCCCGATGTGGGACCTGTGTACAAAATTTCAGAAAGATCCATGAAGTAGTTCCTGAGAATTCACGATAACTATGTTTCAAGGGGAAATCCAAGATGGACACCTGGTGGCCAAATTGGATTTTCGAATCGGACGAGAAAAGGGTATTTTGCACAACTAGACCCCAACGGGAACCTATGTACCAAATTTGAGAAAGATCCATGCAGTACTTTCTGAGAAATCATGATAACAAAGTTGCATGGGGAGATCCAAGATGGCCTTGGTGGCCATATTGGATTTTCGAATCGGAAAGAAAGAGGTATCTTGCACAACTAGATCACAAGGGGAACCTGTGTACCAAATTTGACAAAGATTCATGCAGTAGTTCCTGAGAAATCGCAATAACAAAGTTTCATGGGGAAATTCAACATGGCTGCTTTGTGGCCATATTGGATTTTCGAATCGGACCAAAAAAGGTATCCTGCACAACTAGACCCCAAAGGGAACCTGTGTACCAAATTTGAGAAAGATCCATGTAGTAGTTCCTGAGAAATAGCGATAAAAAGGTTTCACGGGGAAATCCAAGATGGCTGCCTGGTGGCCATATTGGATTTTCGAATCGGACCAGAAAAAGTATGTTGCATAACTAGACCCCAAGGGGAACCTGTGTACCGAATTTGAGGAAGATCCATGGAGTAGTTCCCAACAAAAAGCAATAACACGGTTTCATGGGGAAATCCAAGATGGCCGCCTTGTGACCATATTGGATTTTCGAATCGAACCAGAAAAGGTATCATGCAGAACTAGACCCCAAGGGGAACCCGTGTACCGAATTTGAGAAAGATCCAGGCAATACTTTCTGAGAAATCACGATAAAGTTTCATGGGGAAATCTAAGATGGCCACCTGGTGGCCATATTGGATTTTCGATTCGGACTGGAAAAGGTATCTTGCACAACTAGACCCTAAGGGGAACCTGTGTACCAAATTTGAGAAAGATCCATGCAATACTTCCTGAGAAATGACAATAACAAAGTTTCATGGGGGAAATCCAAGATGGCTACCTGGTGGCCATATTGGATTTCGAATCGGATCAGAAAAGGTATCTTGCACAACTAGACCCCAAGGGGAACATGTGTACCAAATTTGAGAAAGATCCATGCAGTAGTTCCTGAGAAATCGCGAAAACAAGGTTTCATTGGGAAATCCAAGATGGCCGCCTTGTGGCCATATTGGATTTTCGAATCGGACCAGAAAAGGTATCTTGCACAACTAGACCCCAAGGGGAACCTGTGTACCAAATTTGAGAAAGATCCATGCAGTAATTTCCGAGAAATCGCGATAACAAGGTTTCATGTGGAAATCCAAGATGGCTGCCTTGTGGCCATATTGGATTTTCGAATCGGACCAAAAAAGGTATCTTGCACAACTAGACCCCAAGGGGAACATGTGTACCAAATTTGAGAAAGATCCATGCAGTAGTTCCTGACAAATCGCGAAAACAAGGTTTCATTGGGAAATCCAAGATGGTCGCCTTGTGGCCATATTGGATTTTCGAATCGGACCAGAAAAGGTATCTTGCACAACTAGACCCCAAGGGGAACCTGTGTACCAAATTTGAGAAAGACCCATGCAGTAGTTCCTGAGAAATCGCGATAACAGGGTTTCATGTGGAAATCCAAGATGGCTGCCTGGTGGCCATATTGGATTTTCGAATCGGACCTGAAAAGGTATCTTGCACAACTAGACCCCAAGGGGAACCTGTGTACCAAATTTGAGAAAGACCCATGCAGTAGTTCACGAGAAATTGCGATAACAAGGTTTCATGGAAAAATCCAAGATGGCTGCCTGGTGGCCATATTGGATTTTCGAATCGGACCAGAAAAGGTATCTTGCACAATTAGACCCCAAGGAGAACCTGTGTACCAAATTTGAGAAAGATCCATGCAGTAGTTCCTGAGAAATCGCGATAACAAGGTTTCATGGGGAAATCGAAGATGGCTGCCTGGTGGCCATATTGGATTTTCGAATCGGACCAGAAAAGGTATCTTGCACAACTAGACCCCAAGGGGAACCTGTGTACCAAATTTGAGAAAGATCCATGCAGTAGTTCCTGAGAAATCGCGATAACAAGGTTTCATGGGAAATCCAAGATGGCTGCCTGGTGGCCATATTGGATTTTCGAATCGGACCAGAAAAGGTATCTTGCACAACTAGACCCCAAGGGGAACCTGTGTACAAAATATGAGAAAGATCCATGCAGTAGTTCCTGAGAAATCGCGATAACAAAAAATTGTTTACGGACGGACGACGGACGACGGACGGACGACGGACCACGGACAAAAAGCGATTTGAACAGCCCACCATCTGGTGATGGTGGGCTAATAAAGTGCCTCATTCCGCCTCCGTTTAAACGTTTGATTCATTTGAATTATTAAAAATTTAAATATGTTAAAATCATTTCCAGGATGAAATTTGATAAACAAAGAGATGCACCCGTTTTGAACTGAGAAGAATAATGTAATAATGTGAAAGTTCAAATAATTAAATCGAGAGATTTAGACGTTATACAACTCGCTTTGGCTATTTATTTGTTTCAATTTCATTTGAAAGAAGCTGATAATTTATCAAAAATATTATTACTGAGAATCGGGGAACCTTGAAAAGAGTTGTAAACAGAAGAACTGCAAAGTCTATTTACTTTCGAGAAAATAACACCACGTAATCAGAGGCCAGATTAGGAATAATCATTCATGAATCAAATAAAACAGGGACATCAAACCATCAATTTAATCGTAATGAACCTGCGCTAGATGAGCATTAACATGGTAATTTACATGGATCTTCTCGTTATGGTAGGTATATGCGATTATTTCACACTCAGTCACAAGAAAAGCATCGCCATAGACAAAGATGTTATTTGTATTAAGGAAAATATGATGGTTTACAAACTAGATCGATCTCCGTGAAGCTCGTTGTTTCCCATAATGGTATAGAATTTCAGAATCAGAATAAGGAACTGGCCAGTTATAACTCTCCAATACGCTTGAATGCATTAGGGAAAAATGATCAATCTATTGGCAATGTCACATCAAAGGAGAGATAATGTCTTCGTGCGAATATTATAGGATAATAAAAAAAGATACGAACTTTCCAGCCAAAGCATTGTCTGCTAAGTGTACATTTAATGTCCATATTGGCGTGTTAATCTATATGCCTGTGCTTTTCAGACACTATCGAATTTCATCGTAGACTGAGAAACATCTATTATGTTTTCAGCTGAAGACAGATCATATGATAATCATTATTTTGGTTGTCATACGTTGGCATATCTAGGGACTAGACTATAAGCTCAATCCAGACATTCGAAAATACCAACCTATTTATTTTCGTTAAAGAATTTGTTTTTAGTGAACTGCGTTTGCCTTCAAATCAAGTGAAAATGCGATTTGTAAGATGTAACCACTGCTAATTTTCTGTAAATGTGCGGCTCGTAATTTGTCAAAAACGATAACTGACCGTTTCCCATAAAGCATTTTAACTGATATTTTGATCGATTTTCGAAGTGTACATTTCTGTAATTCGCGGCACAAACTATCTGGAATTTGACTATAGACAACAGAGGAAATAGTTTTAAGCAATAACATGAAGAGAGAAGGGCGAAAACGCAATTCCGATGGAAAGTCTGGATCTAGTGGTGATGCTTTATTCACAGATCATGCAAATAACACTACTCCGGTATTAGCAGGTATGGAGTTTCAGTTGTCAATGTTTCTTTCTTTCTGAAAACCAGAGGGGAAAATACTAAAAAAGGCGGATATGGTTCACGGATACACGTCAACTATAAGGATGTGAATCAGTTTTATTGATAACGTATTTTGGAAGAGGTGTTCGGATTAGTACTGGGAGCCTTCTCCCGAACCATTTACCTAAAGCCAAAAAAAATAGAAAGAAACATACACATATGACGCATTGAACAAACCAAACCGAACAGGCCGGAAGCCACTAAGAATCCAATGAATGCAAGCCGGTTTTTTTACAAGAGAAATGTTGTCAACATTCATATTTCAGCACAATACCATGTTGTTTGTGTCGTAACATCTGTAAAATTGACGTGTAATATTTCATACCAATTGACGGTGAAGTCATTTCCCTGAGTATACTTGGACTTAATTGAGCTCTAAAACATAGACGGAGACGGAATCTAAGTAACAAAGGCAGAGACTTGGTGACATAACTTCTGGTATAACTGAGCATTACCTGGCATCAAATTATGTTTCGCGTGTTCACCCGCGTTCAAGTTGAGCAAAGCAAACACGAAAATCCACGTAGCGATATTACAAGAATGCTACATGTAGGACGTTCTATCTTCGGCATTTTCAATAGAAAATTATTCAATATAAGTGGATTGTTCTCAATTTGAAAGCATTTTTTGCCCAGGATTCAATTTTCCACTCGCCGTCCGAACGACGTCAACAGCTTGACGTGATAGTAATACAACGTTGTTATGAACGGTCTCTTGATTCGATTGCTTTATTGCATCTTGTTCTCAGGAGTCAATAAATGTAAAAGCTTCTCTCGGCAGGTGAATTCCCTACTGAAATACAGAAAGTGGTCGCTTATAAAAACTTCCGTCTGCAGATTTGTGCTGAAGAGGCAACTTCGTCCACCGATTGTAATGGTCAACACTATAGCTAGTATCTAACAGATCTGGAGTTTTCCTCAACTTCAATTCCTTCATTTTTAGCGTCAATGATAAAATTATCATACGTAGTGCTCCAGGAATTGACTTTTGTTGGTTGGATACAGTTTTGCATAAGTTATTTTTCCTCATTTCTTCCAGTTCCAAAAATAGTCCATTGATCAAAGCAAATTTTCTAAAATAAATGTATTTTCATTGGCTTGTGGATAAAATTAGGCTAACATAGTCACAAACGGTCTTACATACTTATTCTGATCCGCATAACTAAGATTTCCAATTATATAATGATATTCACATGCCTAAAAATAAGACTAAGCTTTGCCCTTAAATGTTTGATAGTTTCTATGTATTTCTGTTAAGTAGCTAAGTAAAACGTAAAATAACTTCTACATATAGTTTCACAGCACGTGGGCATCCACAGAGAAGCTGACGTATTTCTTTCAAGAACGTCATGCCTAACTTTCCAAGGAGACATTTCTCTGTAACATTGTTATTAAACTGATGGTATCCAATCCACTACACATTCTGATAATCGCCAAGCTATTGATAATCATATATTATTTAAAGCCGCCATGATGGCCAAATTGGTGTCTATGCAGTTAATACGGAATGGAATGGCTCGACCTGCAAAGAGACTGTTCAAAGTTTTCCGTATATTTCATCTTGCTTTAAAAATTTGTATCGAATGGGAATCTATGTGTCGTCGAGCGTTATGGCGGCTGAGGTAGAAGAGAGAGAGAGAATTAAGGTTTACTGTCGCGTTCAACAATATTTCAGCTATATAGCGACGATCAAATAAAATTATAAGTACTCAAGTCACTAACTTAGTAATCAACGCATTATAACATACACACAATAAAACTTATGTAACAGCTCGATCTCTCTCAAATAACCCAAGATGCAATCCTCCCTCACCCGACTGAAAAGATCTTCTAAAGTAGTCGCTCGATAAAAAGCATCTCTCACAATCTTAAAATCTATGCATTCGATAAGAATATGTTTCACCGTGAGAACACACCTTGGGACTGGCTCTTTTTTTTAGTGAATGTTCGTGAGTTAATCGTGTATGGCCGATTCTACATCGCCTGATTATGGTTTGATCGAAACGTTTCCGGCTATTCAGATGAGTATAGCCTACAGTTTTTTTGAACTCATGAAGTTTGTTATTATTCACAGCATCCCATAACGATTGAAACAGCTAGCCGTCTCACATAAGTACCTGAAATCGCTATATGGGATTCTAGTAGAATCAATCTCATCATCTAGGGCTGCTTTAGCCATCCTACCAGCCTCAGTAGAAAACCTAGCTTTTGATGCAAACATGGTCATAGTGTGATGCTCATCCACAGTTGGTATTGTGATCAATATGCTATGAGACCCAATCATTCAACATTTGCTTGTGAAGAAAAAACATGTGCCTTATCGAAATAGATGTATGATTGGAGTCACTTGCACCCACTACCTCGCCAGTACTGTTAAATAAATGTATGCAAAAATAATGAGAAATGTGTGAGCTACTCACGAGCATATTCATATTCTAGTCTGAATGTGAGGTGCCGAGGGAAGCTTTCCTGTGGAGTCATATGGTTGATTTTTAGAACTTTTCCCATCTCTTGCATCTCTTACCAATCCATAAGAATCGCCTTCCAACAATACAAATTTACGGGTTTCATAGATTTATCGCTTGTATAGTTTGGCTTCCTAATATATTTAAGCTGTTCATCCAGAACTTTTGAAAATTGGACTGTGTAATCCGCATTGGGGCACGTTTGTAGTTACGCACGCATGATCTCCATCTTTGATTCGCCCCTAATGCCTTGCTCGGATAATGTTCCAGAGAAAAGTTAATCAAAGAAGGTGAAGGCCGGTCCATCGTCCTTAGCCAAGATAGGGTTTATTCGGATGATGGTAGTTGTGTGTTCTTTATGCCTTAGGATAGTGGTTCATATCGCATATTGCTCCAGTTCACACTAAAGGGTAGTTCACTGACGTCTCACACGTACAACACCTGAGTACCGGTACTACATTTATTTTCTGCTGATATCTCTGTTCTGGCTTTCCTTATTAATCCAGAAGAGTGATTCTTTATGAGGAAACATGATGTTACGCCTGTATGTCATAATTACGGTTCTTTGAAGATAGAGTCAATAAGCTAATGATCGGAAAGAGAGTCGTGCTTTGTACAAACTTAGAGAGAGATCAATGTAGAATTCGATACCGGCATTCAACCACACAATACCTATGACATATCGAGCGAATGCTCGGAAAGTTCGATGCCTAATATGCACGTTATATTCTAGGAATCAATACCAATGGCATAGGCAAAACTTGTTGTGTACGGCTCTAAATAAACATTGATACTGAAGTATTACTTATAACGAGAGCGTGTTCAAATGAGATATTTTCACGGCGGGTTTATTTTAGAGAATCTATGAAATAACATGGCTATCAATGGGATTTCGGTGATCAGTAAAGCATCTCAGTAAAGAAAGTCGTCACATGTTGAACATTCAATATCTTTCTAGAATAATTTCATAATCATAATTGCTCAGTAGCGATAGCAATACGCCATACCGTATAAATATTTCTTCACATATATTTCTGGTTAAATTAGGCATAGTAAAGGGACCCTTCGTCCTGGCGATACCGACAATAGAAATTAGTTGCGAAAATGCTTATTCAGTGATGAAAATAAATGATACATTCGGTCATGAGGTGAGGATTTGAATTTTTCAATTAGATTGCGAACATTTAACAGCTAATGAAAGATTTGGGAAAATTCCATCAATCTTTTTCAATTGGTCGGATTATTCGTTCTCCGTTGTGTCATTTGTAGGTTTTGTGGGACACGCAGATTGACGTATTCCAAACTATCAATAGCCATATCCACTACCAGGAGGACAATTAACACGATGCTCTGGTGTCCAAGTCTAATTATTGACAGATGATCGAAATGAATTTCCATGCGGCGTCTGGTCAGGTTTAGATATCGTCATTTCTTGACACTTAAATCTCGCCTGAAGCACTGTAGTTTATGTCAAAACCTACCTTTCCTTCTTCCATCAAGGGCTTTATATGAGACAGTTATGCTTTATGACTCCGATGAGCATGGCAGTTGAGCAATAACAAATATTGAATGTGGAGAGCATAGATCGAGTTAGATCTGTAACAGAATATATTATCAATATCAAATTTGTATATACCTTGTAATCATGTTTATGATTTAGTCGCTTTTGAATTGCGTTAAATATGTTCGAAACAAGGGAGACTGCATGGTTCATGTTGTAGGTCAGGCGTGGTCAGTGTGACTGATCAATATTGATTAAAGTTACATGCCAATTGACTTATTGATTGTTTTGTCTTATTGCATATTTCCATAGTTCAAATACTCCCCTTTGTATACCAAAATACTTTCTGGGAAAAGGTGTTTACCTATATGAGATTTTCGTCTTCCAACATTTTACATTTCCCAAAAGAACTGGTATAGAAGCGCCTGAGCGCTATAGGAGGTAGAGATCGATTATGGTATTACGGGCCAACATTGATAAACTGTCGCCTGGGGACCCTTAATAAACCGGGATTATACAAAACAACTGTTCAACATTTATCAAAAATTATTCCATTTTCTTCTGGTTGTTATTGCCGGAATATGCACGGAAGATAGCAATTGATTTGACACGTATTTGTTTTGTTAATAAAAAGTCGAATATGAGAAAATATCTTCAAAAACTAAATTCTCTCTCTTCATTTGTCAGTTTTATCACACAGATGTGAGACGGTACATTCTCCCATTAAGAATACCTACCACAAACGGGAGTTCTGAAGGCGCATAGCTGAGTAATTCATAAAAGTCGCCTTTCAGCAATAACTGTTTCCGGAATTCATGTTTTCATCGTTTGTGTAGTTTTACTTTACAATAACATTTAAGCTGTCCATCCAAAACTTTTGAAACTGGGCAATGCAATGTACACATAGGGGCATTTTCGTATTTACGCATACGTGGTCTCCGTCAAGAATTTATCCGTGATGCCTTGCTCAGAAGGAGTTTCATGGAAAAGTTCATTAAAGAAGGCCGGGCCATCCTTTCCTAGCAAAGCTAGGGTTTATTGGGATGATCATAGCCGTGTGGTTACTACTTTATTCATGTATACATCAGGTATCATACGTGTAGGGAATCTGTGAACTATATTCCAGTGTGCGTCAAACATAATTACAACTATCTGGAGTCCTACATTATTTTTTGATGACAGCTCTGTTGTGATTTTCTTAGTTGATTCGAAAGAATGTTTTATGATCGGGAGGCACGATGTTGAACCTATGTGTCATAATTAAAGTACTTTGAAGATACAGTCAATAAGATAATGCCCGGAAAGGGGGTCGTGTTTTGTACAAACCTAGTGTGAGTTCAATCTAGTATTCGATACCGTCACGGAACTACCCTATACCCATGGCATATTGAGCGATTGTTGGAGAAGGTTCGATGCCTTATTAAAAAAAAAATCAAAGACCAGCAATAATAACAAATGGGGGAAGTTTGCTTATACACGCCACTACCTGGAAGTCTTATATTAAAATGTCTAACAGGGGCGTATTTAAATCAGAAAGTGTTATTATTTGTACAGAATGACAATGCTAGAACATGGATTTCTATGGAATTTCAGTGTTCAGTAAAAAATCTCAATCAAAATAGTCATATTGTGAACATTCAATTTCTTTGAAAAATATTTACCACATATATTTCTAAAATCATTTCATACTCATAATTACTTAGTGGCGGTGGCATTACGCCATACCATATAAATGTTTCTTCACATATATTTATGATTAAATTAGCCACAGTAACGGGACCCTTCATGATGTCGAATTCCGGCAACACATATTAGTGGCAAAATTGCTAATTAGACGGTGAATAAATGATATATTCGACCAGAAAGTGTGGGTTTGAATTTATCCAATGTTTATTTTGTAAATATTTGGGGGTATGTCAGATGTTTTCCACCATACTAAAGGTAGTGATATCTCTATATGCTAGCAGGAAGAAAATTAACACGATGCTCTCGGTGTCGAAGTCTAATCAATGATAGGTCCCATTATTTAAAAGAATTTCCATGTTGCGTCTGGTCAGAGGCAGATGTAAATATCGACCTTTAGCGACACTTAAATGTCGCCTGAAGCACAGAAGTTTATGTCAAAAGCTATATTTAATTCTGTTAGCATGGCTTTGGATAGTCAGGTATGCTTTGTGGCGCCGAGGAGTATGACATGTGAGCAAGAACAAATACTATATGTGGAAAGAATAGATTGAGTTAGATTTGTAACAGTACATATATTTGGAAACAGAATAATATATCGAAATGATTTATCATCAGTTTTATCATATACGTGTTGATATATTCTGACATTAACCATGTTACGCACAAGGGAGATTGCATGACTTTTCTCCAGATCAGGACAAGGACGATCATCTCATTGTGTAAGTTGTGGGTCAAGGGTGTCCAGTGTGAGTGGGCAATATTGACACAAGATTACATTGAAATCGACTTTACCAAAATCGGCAGCATGCTTTCCATTACGGTCCAAGTATTACCGAACAGATCAATATAATCTTCACTCACACCTTCACCTCCATCGTATACTGTCTTGTATGAATCCCTGGACATGTTGACAGTGAGCCCTATCGGGATTTTATTTGCGATACCAGACGAAAGACCGAATAGTTAATCACTTCTTCGTGACCTGAACCAATATTGGCACAAGCAAGGATTTGACGTCATCTTTTCGGTCGATTTTTCGTTCAAATATTTCGAATTTTTTTTATTCGTGTGTTTTCTTTGGGAAAACTGCATGATAAATTAGTAAATAATAGTCTGATGTGAAACAGAATGCATTTTGCCCAACTTTCCTCGAAGAAAACGAGGAATTTTGTAGAAAAATTACCAAAAATATCACTTCTCTGGTACCCTACATGCCCGCCATCTTGAATTTACCCATGATCCTCTACTCGGGGAGCAATGCAAATAGGCTCAAAATGACCCCAATATAATAATCCGAAAAATCGCGGAGGGTCATCTTTCATTTTTTTATCGTTCCGGAGGTAGGAGAGAAAGTTTGGTAGGGGATAATGACTCCCAGGCCTGGTAGAGTTAAAGAGCATACACAAACATACATCAAATAAACTCAGTTTGATGTATGTTTTATGGATATTCATACCCACGGACGAAGAACCCGAGTCAGCGCTTGTCTTGAAGTAGATTCAAACACTATGCCCACCAGAATCACATCTATTTTCATCAATGACTGAAACATTTACCAACGTGATAATCCTAGGGATAATGGCATATGCCTGTTTTAATTTGCAGAACGAGCGCTAGCAATTCGTCCTCGAGTGGTTCATTAGCAGATTAAAGGATTCGTAGGGGATAAAATTGGGAATGATTAAATTATTTTATTACATAATGCAAAGGTTTGAAAAACGTTAACGTCATGCATTCAATAGCATTCGTGTTTGGTAATATCGCAATGCGCAATCAATATGACCAAAGATAAATTAGAAATAATGATCTGACATCCAAAGCAAACTTTTGAAATATTGCCCGGAGTCGTCATTTATCTGAGTGGCATCAAGATTGTGGTTCCTTTTCACCGAGTAATCATTTTTTATGAGAATGGCACCAAGTAAATGTAATATGTACTTCGATGGAGTTGTGTTCTATACAACTCTATATAGTTGTGAGTAAAACCCGTCCTTTGGACGATGAAAGAAACTAAATGTGAACTTCCGCATTGCACAATGTAAGCATATGTAAGGTTGATTAGTTTTTTAGGAACCTGTTATTATGTTGAACCGCATTGTGTACGATGAAGGATATTTAATTACTTCAGCTATGGTTGAAAAAATTCACCTGTCTGCATTAAATAGATGTCTATCGAAAGATGCATATTCAATATCAATTATCAGTTTATAGATTTTTTTTTCAATTAACGATTTTCATATTACATGTACACTGCGAGTTGTGTTGTTTTTAACACAATTTTGTGCTACAATGGTTTCAACGCAAATATTTTGTGTTGGGAATCAACACCACTTTGTGTTATATCAACATATCTACACAAAATCGTGCTGATTTCAACACAAATTAGTGTTGATTTTAACACAATTTGTGATATTTTCAACACAATTCAGGTGTTAAAATGGCTTCAACACAATTTTTTTCTCAGTGTACATGCGCCTTCCACCATCCCAACTCCGCAAACTCTCTCAACCGTTTCTCAGAATCATGAAAAGCATTCCGCTAATCTAAAGCTTCTATCTCGCTACTCTACAGAATCGTTACTCCTGTTAGATACTCCGTAATTATCAGCATGATTAAAAATTGTCTTCAATGTAAATGACGCATGAGTCAGACTTTTTAATGTTTAAAATATATCGTTTTGCGTTTATTTTTACGATTTTGAGACCAAAAAAAATCTGGGGCTCTACATACTAATCACTATTAATAAGGAAGCATGGGAGCAAAGTCTCTTGTATAGCTTACGTATATCGTCTTGGGGGGATGTTCATACCCTTTGTGTCCGAGAATATGCTCGTTGAATAAAGAATGAATGAAGAAAATTCCAGTAGATGACTGAGTGGAGGGAGTAAAAGTACTGTTATAACATGAACACGCTAACATTATCGTTTTAAAGGTAGTGGATGGCGAATTATTGACATAGAACTTTGGTTCGTCTAGTCTCTTGTGTTTGTGAGCCGCCCACCAGACAAAATACCACAAAATGAAGTGCTCTAAACTTTTCTTCGGATGAAATCATATTTGCTACTGACGACTTCAATATTGACGAGCAACTTCATTTAATTAGGGTTTCTGCCATGTTCCAGATATGGATATATACGCCAACAACTCCATACAAAATTTTGCGTAAACTGAGCATGCTGAGGGGTTACCATTTTCGTTCAAATTTATCTCGAAAATAACCGAATTAAAAACGTATACCCGATTGTTTGATGAGAAACGAGACATGATTTAACCAGAATTTATATGCTCATGATTTATTGTCGGTCTTATTGGCGTCCGACAAGCACACACCGAGCTAGAACAAACTCTTTTAAATCGTCTGATTCTATGCGCCTGTTGGCAACGATCAAGACATACTTCAGGCTTTTGCTATTAAGAAATAAATTCTTGTTAAAGCCACATTTCGGTCGGGGTAGCAATTTGTTGTTCCGACCATGGATCGGAAAGGTGTTCAATAATAGCCATTATCGGATTGCGGAAACATAATTTATCTGGCTAGGTGTCGCATCAAAATACAATTTACATGACAGCCACGTGTGTCTCCGGTACTGACCACGGATAATGTCCTTGTTAGTCGAAGGCAATAAATAACGGCATCGATTTGCGCCGACACGTTGGTAAGACTTTTTTTTATGAATGCCTTGATTGAGCCAGGTTTTGTGACATAATGCGAGCAACCTTCAACCTGTCTGATAGTTTCAATGCATAAGAATGCTCTAACATAATTCAGTACTCTCGTACACGGCAATTACCACTTTATCCCGTCAAACATTATTCAATTACTCAGCGTCGGTCTGTTGTGATTAGCTTCCACCAACAATCGTTATAAGATTTTCCATATTTGGAAGTCTGTGAAATATATCAGAATATCCCCTATAACAAACTCCTCAGAAACTAGCTGTTCAAACTTTACATTTACGAATAAATATCATGTGATCTACATCTCTTTGGTGTTCAAATGAACTTCTCGTTAAAAAGAGAGAGAGAGACAGAGAATTAAGGTTTAACGTCGCGTTCAGCAATATTTCAGCTATATAGCGACGATCAAAAAAAATCTAAGTATTCATTAATAACTTAGTAATCCAACACATAAAACATACACACATTAAAATTTATGCAAATAAACCGATTTATCTCTAATAACATAAGATACAGTCTTCCTTCACCCGACTAAAAACATCTTCTAAAGCAGCTGCTGGATCAAAAGAATCTGATACAGTCGATAAGAATATGTTTCACTGTGAGATCTTCGTGGCATGGAATACATCTTGGGACTGGCTCTTGTTGAGTAAATGTTCCTGAATTAATCGTGTATGGCCGATTCTACATCGCCTGATTATCGCTTGATCGAAACGTTTCTGGCTGTTCAGAGGAGTATAGCCTACCGTTTTTTTAACTCACGAAGTTTGTTATTATTCACAGAGAGAGAGAGAGAATTAAGGTTTAACGTCGCATTCGGCAATATTTCAGCTATACAGCGACGATCAAACAAAATTCTAAGGATTCAATTCAACAACTTAAACTATTGCGTAAAAACTGGTACAAACATTAAAATTTGTACAACAGACCAATCTCTCTCAAATAATTTAAAATACAATCTCCTTTTACTCGGCTAAAAAGATCTTCCAGCGTAGCTGCACGATAAAAAGTATCTCTTACTATCTTAAAATCTATGCAGTCTACGAGAATATGTTTCACCGTGAGATCTTCATGGCATGAAATACACTTTGGGACCGGCTCCTGTTTTAGTAAATATTCGTGAGTTAATCGTGTATGGCCGATCCTACATCGTCTAATCATGGCCTGATCGAAAGGTTTCTGACTGTTCAGGTGAGTATAACCAACACTTTTTTTAACTTTGTTTGTTATTATCCATAGTATCCCATAAAGATTGAAACAGCTTTCTTACATAAGCGCAGATAGATGATCTGAAATCGCTATATGGAATTCCCACAGGATCAACCTCATTATCCAGGGCTGCCTTAGCCACTTTATCAGCCTCAGTGTTACATTTAATGCAAACGTGACTAGGCAACCAACAAAACACAATATCAATATGTTGATGAAATCTACAGTCATATAATTGTAGAATATTCAAGATGGTGGGATGAGTTGAAGTTCCACTTTTAATCGCTTGAACGCATGACAGAATCTTAGAATGTCACATATTTTTTCTTTTAGTTGGCCCAATATCTTCCAATTACAACGCATATAACTTAAGTGACAAGAGGTGCCGACATACTGACAGAGTCATATGTCTTCACAGTATAGTCTTCTGGTTAACCTATTCTAAAGCACATACCAAGAATCTGACGATTCGTGATATGTGTTGTATCTCAGGTACGCTTTTATTGTACCTGTTCATGTGGCAATTTTGGTGACATGACCACACGGCCCCTAGCACCGGCATAAGCGGTATTAGATACAAATCCTGAGAGCGATGATGGAAATGCTCTGACAACTCGTATATTGGTAATTGGTCAGTTGTGTCGCTGTGACAACTCGTATACTGGGGATCCAACGCCGACAATATAGCTTTTGCTTCTGCAGTGAATACCAAACTTTTACCTGGTAGTTGACAGGTTTTAGCTTTGGAACTAAAGATAGCAGCACATGCTACTCTCTCACCATCTTTAGTACCATCTGTATAAATAGCCTGAATGCCATCTGTATTTTTCTCTCAGCAGAACAAATTCTTGTGTCTACACGAGCTGGCTGGTGTCTGCCTTTTTATATTTCGTTAGTGTAATATCTATACTACTTCTGGTTTAGCTAACGTGACTGAGACTCATACTCTGACAAACGAATTAGTAATTCATTTGGACAAAGAAAAATGGTTAGTGATTAGGATGTTATGTAAAGAACATCATCAGGTCCTGTGACAGCATTGAAAACTGTTGACTGCTGCTTCTCTTTTAAGAAATCATCGTGTGTCTTGCATATACCAGGTTATCCCATGTTAAGGCGTTTACCCCATCAGACGTCCTTGATGCTCATCCAATAACATCAGATGAGTTGTTTGAGCTGATCTGTCATCACAGCTCTCGATCTAACTTATCTAATTCCACTTAAGCCGGTGTTAGGGGCCGTGTGGATACTTCATAGTCTCCACATGAACATCTGCAATAAAAACACGGCTGAGATACTGAGGGTACGTCAGGTGTCGACGAATACTTTCCTGTAGAGTCATATGGTTGCTTTTTAGGCGTCAAATTTCCCACCTTTTGCATATCGCTTCAATTTACTATTTTTTTATTTCATACACGTTCGAAATTGGTGCCAACTGTCATACGAAATAAGGTGCATACTTCATGTAAGAATCAGGAGATAATGCATACAATAGCCAAGTCTGGGACAACAATGTGTCTAGACTTGTGCCTTTTCAGCGACACAAAGAAGCAGACATTAGCTTCCTACATGAAATATCGACCCGAAATAATCTTTCGATTATTGATGCGTAAATTTTTGCGGACGACGGCTGAATATTGAATGTCGGATCTGGACATTCATTGGTCAGTCCGTTGAAATCATTTCAACGGGCTGTTACGTCATCACGACCGTCATTTTGTTTTTTTTTTCAAGGTTTTGTCCAGCTTGACCCAACCGATATAGAAATTATCAGCCCTCTACCCCAAGGGTGTAACGAAAATTACGGGGTAACGGGGTTTCGCATTGCCCTCCCCCCTCCCCCACCCCGCCCTATTTATTTTCGTTACACCCCAGGCTAGGATACACCCCAAAGCACCGAGATTTGGTAGGGTTAATTGGAAGGTGTGTAAGCGTTTGGAAAAATTGACGTCTGGCAACTAATATGGTTAATCATTACATCATGTATCATTTTTATATCCATGACTCAAAGCAGTGTGAAATATCTGAATAATGCCGTGCTTTTAAAATGCCACAAATCAACATTATGTGTTGGTGATGTGTGAGGCCGGAGAGGGGACAGACGAGCTTGTAAATGATGCACATTTCCTTTGAAGGTCTTTTTGCGATTACTGCATCCATACATTATGATAAGTACATGATGCTGTACTTTGACTACCCCGTTCCACGAGGCTGGTTGGTGGAGGAAGCCGGAGTACCCGGAGAGAACCTCCGTCCGTCGGCAAGCAACTGACAAACTTCCACACATGGACCAGCTGGGCTCGAACCCGTGAAGCGCCTTAGACCACTCGGCCACCGGGGGCCCCTCCCCGTTCCACGAAGGGCATACTGTCCATTTTCTAGGCATATCCCCCTGAATCACACATTTCCGATCCACGAACTGCACTGTTGACAGAATACACCAATACTTATCTTAGTTTCGAAATATAAGAAACATGATGGTAATGTTTTGAAATTGTTTTATTTATACTAAATGTGCGTAAATAATGTGAAATCTGTATGATTCTGTGGCTAGTTTGAACAATCATGAATTATATCGTGCGAAGATGCTGTTACATGCCAACAAATGTCAACCAGTTACCGGTAGGAGATCATTTTATTCGGCCAGACGCATTAATTAGCTGATAGCTTCAAAGAAACTACAAAAATCGCAAAAACTCCATAATAAACGCAGAATTAATAGAGCAAATTAGCAAATAGACCCCACCATAATGTTTCATACATTGTGATGAAGTTATATATTTATCCACCTTAGTTTCAAAATATAAGAACCACGATGCTATTGAAATTGTTTTTTTTTAATGCTAAATATGCGTAAATAATGTGAACGAGAATCTCTGTATGATCCTGTTGTCGGTTCGAGCAATCACGGATTATATCGTGAGAAAAATTACATACCAAAGAATGCTCATCAGTTGCCGGTAAGATACCTTTTCATGTGGTCAGACATATTAATTAGCTGATAGTTTCAAAGAAACGACGCCAACAGTCACGCTAACAATATCTTTGCTAATAATGAGATATGATAAACATTTTATCAGAGATTTTCTTTTTAATACTGAATGCAGAATTAATACAGCACTCAGCAAATAAACCCCCTTTAATTTGTCAAACGTTGTGATGCATTTGAATGAGTCTGTACATGTAAGCTTATTTAATACGATGAACATGGATAGTAATGGGCTAGATGTACTTGGAAATGCAACTGGAGCCCGGTGAAAGCAAATATCGATTGCAAAATTGCATTTTGTTTTCATACCGAAGATTCACAGATTCCTGGTACAAATCGTTTTAGGGTTCTAAAAATAAACATTATTTAATCAGGTCCATTCCCTGTATGAATTTCGAGAAAGAGAAATTCCATTTCTGTTAATGATTTAATCCTTCAGGAATCGCCTCTTGGTCCTGTATCCTCTGTTTACGTGTAACTGCACTTGGATACATGTATCTGTGAACATGGATCGTTAGCGAACACTATCCATTCAAAATACTGCTATTTTCGTTTTCGTTTTCGTGAAACGATGTGAAGCTGACATAAGACGTCATATTACAGATAAACGACGCAATACATATCGTGTATCCTTACTTCCGTGAAAAAAGTCATATCCATGTAATTCATTATAGGATGTAATACCGAGAGGGAGAGCTTTTCTCCCGATGATTTAAATTGCGACTTAACATTTTTTTTACATTTGCTTATGTACAGTTTCCTAATTGCAGACGCCGTCATTTTGCTAATGAGGAAAGCGGATAATGAAACAACAGTGTGCAGATATTCACTTGCAATGTTATTAGCGTTCAGGATAATTATTGCTTTTTGAACTTTAATTTAAGACACGCGGCGATGGGAACTGGTACGTGATTTGGTATAGTGACCAATCTTCACTATCTTGGCTTAGCGTTTCCTTTATGTTTCATATTTATAGCATAACAGATACGTTTTTCTACGACTGCCGCCTGAACTTTTGTCCAGACTGTCCATAGCCTATGGACCCCTCTATCTCCTCTATCTCCTCTGCGCATACTAAATTCATCATGACTACGACACAAGGGAACGCGGATATTCTTTAATGGACGACAACTGAATTATGAATGATGGACCAGACGGTTGTAAGTATCCTAATGCAATCCTATATGCGCCATCAGTAATAATGCATTTGAGTGTATACCGGAGAAGTAGAGATATTCATTTCGTAATGGCCTCAATGAACATTGAATACAACAACATATCTATTAGCAAGTGAAAGGCGATCGTCCATTCGATGCCCTGCTTAGCTATGTATAATGTCTATATCTAAAAAGATGTCAAATGCATTGTAAACTTAACACGTACAAATATACGTAAATATATCGTATAGTTTCAACATAAAAGCCCTGAAAAAGAGATAGAAAAAGATGGGACAAAGATGGGTCATTCATCCCCCACTTTTCCTATTCCCAACGTGTTCGCATGAAACCGGAACTGAAGGATGAAGCCCACCTGGATCAATCACGGTCTGCCACAAAGGCCGGTGGATGCAGTTGTTGATCTTCACGATCTTTCATTCGGATGTCTGGCGCTTCCAAAGATAACCCTGTTCTGATTTTGGACGGACATTCAGCACATATCAAGAATATAGGAATGATCGACTTGTACTGACTGGGCTGATCAGTGTCCAGAATAATAGGAACTGTGGACACTCTCGTGTTCTGGCACATGTAGGCACCGTCGTGATATGACTGAAACAATGTTGAAAACGACGTTAAATCCTACTCACTCACTCACTCACTCGACTTGGCACGAGAAATGTGGTAGAGTTGTGTCTACCACCACATTGCTTCATGAAATCGCTTTCCACATACTATGATCAGGGGTTGAAAAAGTGGTTAAGGAGCAACCCAGGATAAGGTGTAACTACATTCCAAGTGGCGGAGATCTTCGAGAAGGTGTACCTGATAGCAGCAACAGCACTCGCCGCAGCTAAAGGGTTTCGCCGGACAGGAATATTTCCCACCAACAAAAATGTATTCGAGCAACACGAATTCACAACGACCGAACCGACAGATTTCCCTGAACCGGAACGAAATGCTCTCGCGAACCCTACAATGAACGGGCGACCGTGTCTCCTCATTTATCCAATCAGGATAACTCCGCTGTATCCACAGCTACAACTAGGCCTACGGCATCTACTTCTGCCTCGAAAAACTCCGGTCCGGTCATTGCTCCTACAGCTGGGCCAAAGCTGTCAACGTCTGGTGCCCCCCCAAAACTCTGTTCCCTTCACTGTCCCGATAACTGGGCCAACGACATCAGCGCCTTCTGTTCCGACATCTCTGTTCCCGCCGCTGCTCTCACAGCCGGGCCTACGACATTAGTCTCTTCTGTCCCTATCTCTTCTGTCGACCTGGACATCTACGAACAGGACAGTTTCAGCAAATCGTCCGTCTCTAGGCCCGCCATCAGCTCCGTTCTTCCTCGCCATAGTAACGTAACCAGGGTCATCAACTCCACGTCGTATAGCAATTAGCACATCTCAGACGACATTCACACATGATCCGCAATATATTCACCATTTCGTTTCTCTCCGCACCCAAAATCTACACTCCGGTCCAACAGAAAACCAAATGTCCCTCGAAGAAAAGCCGCTGTCTTCTCAAGTACCCCATGCAAGGCGGAGTTGTTAGAGGCAAAGCACGCAAGGATGAAGCCCGATGTAAAGCAGGAAATGAAGAATCTCCTGGAGCGAGTGTAAGTAAAGACAAAAGGTTCGCTTAGGCTTCTGCTAAGAAGATCTGGCATAAGAAACGTAGTGGAAGTATAGCAGTCACCGACAATCTACTGCGAGACAATGTCAACGATGCTGAATGCATTTACTGCTCTGATTTATGGAGCAAATGTATCAATGATGGGATGATCCAGTGTAACTTCTGCTTGGAGTGGGCACAGTGTGCTGGGATCGATGATGATGATATCGAGTTTATTTGTCATTTCTGCGCTTAAGCGTGTTATACATGAACGCTGATGTAGACACGTATTTGTTCACCAAAAATGACAATTCCACTTTGACAGATGGGACAAATGGTACTAGAATCTGTGCTATACTAAAACAGTGTAATCTCAAAATAACGAAAATGCTATTATACGATCACTTTGCGAATGACAGGAAATATCTTCAGATGGGACTACCAACAAAATTTTAAAATGGAGATTCTCGGTTCCGTGCCATGTAGTTATGTTATTGTACACTTGTTTTTCTTCGAGTTGAGCCAAGAAAGTTGATAGGCTATCAGATTCGTTCAGTTTTTGCCGTTAAGTATGTTGGGGCAATATGGAACATGGGGGCCCGGACGGGGTTCCAGTTTGCTCCATTGCTTGGGGCAAAACGGACCATTGATCAGAAATTTTTTAAGTACCTCACGCTGAAGTACTCTTGAATAAAATTAATTTTGTGGACATTACATTGAAGAAAACAGGCACACAATTTGTTTTAAACATATTAGTGTGTCGTATTCATGGAAATTATTCCGATTGGGAAGTCCAAATATAAGCATTCCGTGTCGCCCCACTTTCGCCCATGAAGTGTGGATTGAATTATACCGTTAGATTGCGAAATTTAGCCGATAATGAAACTTTGAAGGAACATTTCCTCAATCATTTCAATTGAACGGACTGCTCATTTTCCATTGTGTCTGAGGGAAGCTTTCCTGTGGAGTCATATGGTTGCTTTTAGTCGCCAGACGTCGTCAATTTTTTCCACTTCTTGCAGATCGCTTCAATTTTGTAGGACATGTGGGATTCCTCGGTTATCTTCTAGGTAGCGATACCTTCAACCACACGATGTTGTCGTTGTCAAAGTATAGTCACTGATAGGTCTCCTTTTATGGAAATAAATATCCACGTGGCTTCTGATCATATTTAGGTGCAGATATCGACATTTCGTGACATTTAAATGTCACCTGAAGCACAGAAGTTGTGGCAAAGCATATCTTTACTTCTGCCATACATGGCTTGGGATAGTCAGGTAATATACTTTGTGGGACCGATGAGCATAAGATGTGAGCCATGACAGACATCGCTTGGCGAATTGTTTGGGAAATTGTATGTGATATTGTATGTGGATATTATATGTGATATTAAACGTGATATTGTATGTGGATATTGTATGTGATTGTATGTGATATTTCGTATGTGGATATTATATGTGGAGAGAATAGACTGAGTTAGATCTATCACAGCGTATATTTGAATATTATCAATATCAAAGTAATATACCTCATGATCATGTTCGCTTTTGAATTTCGTTACGTGCAAATTACAACACATATGATGGAAGTGGGAAGAGGTGCCGACATACTGGCAGAGCCACATGACTTCACAGTATAGTCTTCCGGTTAACCTATTCTAAAGCACATACCAAGAATCTAACGATTCGTGATATGTGTTGTATCTCAGGTACGCTTTTGTTGTACCTGTTCATGTGGCAACTTGGATGTTATGATCACACGGCCCCTATCACCGGCATAAGCGGTATTAGACACAAATCTAGAGAGCTATGATGGAAATGCTCTGACAACTCGTATATTGGTAATTGGTGAGCTGTTTCGCTGTGACAACTCGTACACTGGGAAATGGTGAGCTGTATCGTCGTCAGATGAGAATGACGGCATTTAACACAAACGACTAGTCTGTAAGGCCCGATGTCGACCCAGCATCAACTTCCCACAAATGCCAACATATATCAAAGACCAAAAGGTCTGTACAGGGGGCGGGCCTCGGGGACGAAACGTCCACCAGCAGAATCTCGTCATATACAAGTAAAAATTACAACACACAGAATAGACTGAGTTAGATCTATCACAGCGTATATTTGAATATTATCAATATCAAAGTAATATACCTCATGATCATGTTCGCTTTTGAATTTCGTTACGTGCAAATTACAACACATATAATGGAAGTGGGAAGAGGTGCCGACATACTGGCAGAGCCACATGACTTCACAGTATAGCCTTTCGGTTAACCTATTCTAAAGCACATACCAAGAATCTAACGATTCGTGATATGTGCTGTATCTCAGATACGCTCTTATTGTACCTGTTCGTGTGGAAACTTCGATATGACCCCACGGCCCCTAGCACCGGCATAAAGCGGTATTAGATACAAATCTAGAGAGCTATGATGGAAATACTCTGACAACTCGTATATTGGTAATTGGTGAGCTGTTTCGCTCTGACAACTCGTACACTGCGTAATGGTGAGCTGTACCGTCTATATATTGTATGGTTTCCTCCTAGTTCAAGACAAGGACAGCTATCCCATAGTGTATGTTGTGGACCAAGGGTGGCCAGTGTCAGTGGTTAACATTGACGCAAGATTAGATGACAGTTAACTTCACTGAAACCGGCGGCATGCTTCCAATTATCGTCCACATAATGCCGAACAGATCAATTTAATCTGAACTCGACCTTCACCTCAATCGTATACTGTTTTATGCGACATGTTGACAGTGACACATACCGGGATGTTGTTGGCGATACAAGCCCGAAACCGAATTGTTATTCTCGCCGTCGTGATCTGGGCCAATATTGGCACAAGCGAATCCGTAGGGGGCATTACGTTTGATACAGAAATAAATTGTCACAAAAGAAGTTCAATTTTGTGGAAAATTCTGAAATGGGCGGGGAAGAATTCTTAAAGCGCTTACATCAACTTACATCAAATAAGCCCAGTTTGAAGTATGTTTACCGACTTTAATACCCACAGATGAAGAACCCGCGTCAGCGTTTGGTTTGCATAAGAGTCAAACATTATGCGCGCTATGATAATATCTATAATCATCGTAGATTAGAAAATTTCACCAGCGTGATAATCCTGGGGCCAATAGCATATACTTGTTCTATTTGTGAGGCTAGCAACTCGTCTCCGTATGAGAATTAATTGTTAATTATTATATTATTCTATTAGATAATGCAAAGGTTTGAAAAGTATTAATGGCAAATGGACTCAAGAATATTCGTAATATCGCAATGCGCAATCAACATGATGAAAGATAGATTAGAAATAATGATTTACTCCGTGGTATCAAAATTGTGGTTCCACTGAACCGAGCGATATGAAGGCTAAGTACATTGATGTGAAAGGAATACTGCATTCTGGGTACGGGAGATTAGACGCAAAACATTCGCATATGCTCAAAGTCACCAGATAATTTCATTTTTTAAGTGAATGTCATCCAGTAAATGTAATATGTCCTTCGATGAAGATTTGTTCTAAGCCAGTGTTAAATCCGTCCCTTCGATGGGGAAAGAAACCAAATACGAACATGCGCATTGATCAGTTTTCAGGCCGTTGTTTTTACCTGCGGCACGCAGGTCTACGGGAGGCTCGCGTTGTTGTTGTTCTTGTTCTTGTTGTTCTTCTTGTGACTTTTTGAAATGCGCATGCGCTAAGAGAGTGTGATCTCTGCCACACTTTTCTTTTCAACCTCCAATCTCACATGACAACACTGCATTCAAGCGCGTTTGAATTCATTTGCAACTATATTCGGTGGATTGAATTATTGCTTCGTTAATTTCCGGATTTATTATATATGAGAATAGTGTGAATAACGTCAAAGGACCTACGAAGTAGGGTAGGCATTAGGACTCCGACACGCACTGGACTCTTGGACCCCCAGTTGAAATCCTGCCAATATTAAGATGGGCACGGCCCAAGTTAGAATCACCAGTGATTTTAATCAAAAATCAACAGAAATTTTCATCAAAAGTAGGTCAGCTCGAAACATGCTGGCAACAGTCCCCTAATGCACCTTCATGCCCAGTGTGAATAACGTCACAGGAGATAAGAAGTAGGGTAGGCATTAGGACTCCTACGCACGCTGAACTCGTGGACCTCCAGTTGAAATCCTGCCTATATTAAGATAGGCACGGCTCAAGTTAGTTTCACCAGTGATTTTAATTAAAAATCAACAGAAATTTTCATCAAAAGTAGGTCAGCCCGAAACATGCTGGTAACAGTCCCCTAATGCACCTTCATGCCAAAAATCAAGGTTCTAATATCAACGGTAACACTCAGATATAACATATCTCTCAGATATAACATATATATAAATATTAATATTCATATCCCTGTTCAATTGTTTCTCTTGTTGTATTCCTCTTAAAATTTTGTACTCTGCCTTTGACTGGTGTTTGTACAACAAAATATTGAATCTTGAATGCTTATTTTGCCGACGAAAGGATTCAGATGGACTCACTCATTACCGGACAATTTCAAATGGTAGCCCACTTGGAAGAGACAGAAATGACTATGTAGTATTTAATGAGCTAGACACCCCTGTGCGCGAACAATCCCTCGCAGTCGTGCAGTTATATTGTGCACTTTCGGTTACAAGCATGACATTTGGCAAATAGCTATTTTGAATGATTCTCTTTCGGAACACAGCCTCTCTATCCTCATTCTCGCAAGCCAGGGCCTTGATTCGCTGGTATTGATGTTCCCGTCCTCTTCCGCACTCACAATCCCTTTAGAATAGCATAAATCACTTCCGTAAATTCAATACCAGCAGACAATGCGCAGAAACATATTGCATTTGACATCATTCTCTCAAGTCAGAGCCCATTTCTGCTAGAATTTACTGGTTCTATATAAAATTCTATACGTTACTTTGTCAATCAGTTTTACGTATGGAATTACGTCATATATAGCAGATACTGGCCATAAAACGATCTAGTTGACCTCGTGGCCAAAAGCTAGGGCCTTTGTTTTCCTGGAGGGGTTTTTCAGTTTGATTTTGATACTTAGATACCTTTCACATTGACTTCGCACTTGAATCACCTTCGGAATGACTTAGTGACAAACATATTCGCGAATTGAGTATAGGAAGATATCCATAGATACTGACTAAAAATGTTTCTTGTTTGCAGAATTTGATTTTAAAGAAAAGAAATTCATAAAATTAGCAACCTTCGAAAAGGCTTGGCCGAAAATGTCAGATGAGATGATATTTCTTAAGAATGAAATAGTTAATCATTTATATAGAAGAAGCAAACCATGGCTTGGTATTGACTTGCTGCGTGGAAAATAGTGGCAAGGAATTTAGTTCGCAGATCATAACGAACGTAAATGCAGAAACCTAATTAATTATTTTAATCGAATATCAAGACTGTAACAGGCCTCAATTTGAATAGTGAAAAAGTGTCATTATGCCTCTTGGACAGTTCGATAAAGCCTCAAATCCCATTCCGTAGTTTCACAGATCGAGGTGATAGATCTGATACTAAATTTATTGAAAAATAACTTTGAAGGAAATATAAATTTTTCATTTTGATCGGCAAATTAAGCGAGAAGGGAGACTGAAGAGCGCAGATTTTCGCGCTATGACTAAATCCTCGAAATTTGCTTGGATTTCCAAATATTTGAAAGCCTTCTTGATTTGCAAAAAGTAACGACTGAACCGAATGTTTTGAAACTTGGCATACACGATACTTGTACCAAAACATTGCCAAAGCGATCATGGTGAGTTCGTCTGTCAAATCGTCGGATTTTGAATGGGGAAAGTGAATATATCTATATGGTATCAGAACTATTACGCAATCCCTACAATTGTGGGTTACAAGTTGAAAATTACTTCCCTCGGCATAAAAACACAGGCAGATGGCGCTTTTTTCTACAATTACCACTACCTCCGCTGATATGTCTTTCACTGTATTATCACCACTGCCGCAGGTTTTGACTACAATGTAGTCATTTCTCACTTGTTCATGTAGGACCGAATTGTGTTCGATGGACACATATGATGCTAACACATTCGTTTTAAATGTCTACAATGGCATCAGTGCATATCTATCCGAGATGATGGTGGATGGTAAATTATTCTTATAGAAGTTTACTTCTTCTAGGCTTTTGCGTTTGTGATCCGCCCATCAGACAAAATATACCAGGATGCTATTCAACTGACCTGAATCTCCGATGACCTCTGGTATAGATGAAATCATATTTGTTACTGACGACATTAATATTGACGACCATTTAACAAATCCAAGAGGGTTTTTTGCCATCTTCACAGGTATGGATATATGCGCCAGCAACTCCATATAAACTGTGTTTACACGGAGGGATTAACACAACTTTTACTCCAAACATATCTCGTCAATGTCAGACATTGTAGAAACGAAGTACAAATGTATATATTTCTTTTCGTTTGATATGATGTCGAGGAACTAGATATGATGTAACCATTTCTTTTTTCTTGATCTATTGTCGGTCTCCTTGGTATCCAACAAGCACACGCCGTGGTAGTACAAACTCTTTCAAATTGGCTGCTTCTATGCCCCGATTATACGGTTTGTAACGATCAAGACATATTTCAGTTCAGGCCTTTGATATTAAGAAATAAATTTCCGTTGAGCCATATATCGACCGGGGACGCAATTTGTTGTTCCGACCATGGAGCGGAAATGTTTTCAATAATAGCCATTATTGGATTGCGAAAACATAATTTATCAAGCTAGGTTTCACATCAAAATACAATTTACAGGACAGCCACGTGTATTGACCACGGATAATGTCCTTGTTAGTCGAGGTCAATAAATAATGGTATCGATTTACGTAGACAGGTTGATACCGGTCTGTTCGAAAAACAGGTCCTTGCCTTATTGCGTAGACTTCCGGGGATGAGAAGCCTACTAACGACTTTTGATGAAAGTTAGTCACGACAGACCAAATTTGAGTAATTGAATAATGTTTCACAGTATAATATGGTAATTGCCGTCTACGAGAATATCGAATTATGTGAGAGCCCTCTCATATGCATTGGGACTATCAGACAGGTTGATGGTGTGTCGTATTATGTCGTGTGCTAGAAGTTCAAACCGTACATGTTTATATACGAGTCAGTTCTCCAAAGCCAGATACATTCCACATGGTGTTCAAATGAACAGGCACAATCAGAGCGTGTCTGTGATATTCTGGAAATTCAATTGCATAAAGAGTGATCATTACTGCTTAGGATTTTATGTAAAGAAGATAACACGGTCCTGTTGACATCATTGAAAACTGTTGAGCCCTTTTTCCCTTGTACGAAACCCTCTTGTGTTTTTTTAGACACGCGAGTGTTTAAATGGCTTACCCATTTCAGAATTTTGGACAACCCAAAGCCGCCAGTGGTCAGGATGAAAACGGAAGACTCTCTTCAAAACTAACTTGTACTTACGTGATATACACCAAGAATTTGATTATATAACCTTTGTCTTTAAATATGTTCCCCTTGTTTAATGTTAGCTTTAATGGGGATGTAATATAAGCCCCATTTAACTTGATTCTGTAGCTCCGTCGAATGGGGCTCCGTCGAAGGTTAGACACTAAATATAGTTATATTCAGAGATAAGTTTAATGTTATTTGTACAAATATCTGTCCTCTATGGATGACAACATCGCGTTCTCAACAGTCTTTGTTGAAATTCGCCCCATCTAGTCACATAAGGTAATATTGTCATTTCATGATTATTTTAATGTGCGTGTTAATTCCTTGTCGGGGTAAAACATGGAAAATTCCCCCATTACATATATCAATCGTCTCCATTAAACAACGTCCTTAATTAACCGTAACTTGTGATAAGTTGACGTTCAATAAATGATAAATAAATGTTGAAAGGATTCTCTGTTTGAAGGATCTAAATACTGCACAAGAAAATTTCGTTCTTATATTTTATGCAATACGCTGTAGAAGTTACTGGTGTTGTGGAGGAGTAACCAAGGATTATACCTTTAAATAATTTAAAGGGTTTGCAAGCAAATATCAATTGAAACCTATTTAGCCTGCATGACGTTATTAAAGTCTGTCCATTTTAATTAGTCGTCTACTTTGGAGCTTGTCAAAAATCAATAGTTAATCCTGAAACAATTTTCTTTATTGCAGAGTGTAGAACAAATTGAACTTTACAAAATGACTACCATTTCTCTGTGATATCGATAATATATCACGCTTGAAATAACTTTTTAATTCACTCCATATAAAACTCCAGTACAGTTGTTTATGTACCGGGCCTCAATTACATAGGGAGACGTCATAATGTATTCATGCTCACTGGTTCAAAGGTCATTAATGCCGAATACAGTAATAATAGGCGGTCCCTGGGAGTGTCGCTTACATTCCATGCCCAGTGAAATTGCCGAATGATAAACCGCACACACCTCTATGACCGTACACGGCACTGTTGACCTTTGTGCTAGGCAACACGAATACATTATGACGTCTCCCTATGTAATTGAGTCCCGGTACATGAAACCACTGTACTGGAGTTTTATATGGAGAGAATTAAAAAATTATTTCAAACGTGATATATTATCGATATCACGGGGAAATGGCAGTCGTTTTGTAGAGTTCTGTTTGTTTTACACAATGTAAAAAAGAAAATTTATGCAGAGTTAACTGCTGATTATTGACAAGCTCCAAAGTAGACGACTAATTAAAATAGACAGACTATAATAGGCAGCCTGGGGTCATCTGCATAGGTATCAATGTGAAACGGAATAATCTACATGCCAAATACCAAAGCGATATCCGACATTTAGTGTGTATATATGTATATATATACTGACTGACGCCTCAGGGTGTATGAGTTTCAGGGAGGGTCGTAACTTTCCATACACCCGGGGGAAAACCTGAATAACTAATAGTATATTTCATATTCTGGAGCCCGAATACTCCGAAACTCCAACAATATTTCGGCCACATTCATGTTTTCTCGAATGACGTACTGAGATATGAAAAAAGTCATCTTGTCTATCCCATTTACGTTTACCCCTATCTGGCCCGTAGGACCATTATGGCCTCTCCCTACCAAACTTACCACAGCAGAAGTGGAACGAAAATATTATCATAGTTGACACTTTTCGATGTTTTCGCGAATCTAATTGGTGTCATTCTGAGACTATTTGCGTAATTGTAGATGCAAAAAAAAAATCAAAATGACGGTCACGAGGTGTCCATAAAAAGGTATGAATGTAAGTTGTTTTGCCAAAACCAATTATTTTCTATCATATTAATTAGCCTTTGGGAGAAAATAGCGAAAAATAGAAAACATCAGAAAAATCTGTTTAAAATGGATTCTGACAAGATGACGTCGATGTGACATCATCATGGCCTCCATCTGGGATTCTTTAAACAGCTTTATGGGCATTGATTCAGATACATGGAAAGTTTCTACCCCAAGGGGCAACGAAAAAAATACATAAATTATAATAAATATTAGAGGAAAGCAAATTGCCTCCTCCCAGGCTAGGTTTGACCCCAAATCGCCCAGGCCTGGTAAAACTTAATTGGAGAGATATGTAAGATGTGGGAAAAGTTGACGACGTCTGACGACTAAAATGACTAATCATTTCATCATGTATCATGTTTATATCCGTTTCTCAATGCAGTGTGAAATATCTGAATAATGCCATAATTTTTAAACCCAACAAATCACACTTAGGTATTGGCAATTTGTGTGGCCGGAGATGGGGCAGACGGGCTTGTCAATGCAATTTCCATAGAGCTTTTTCTCGTACATTCTCTTTGAAGGTACCATATCAGTTAGCAATTCGCTCTTTTTCAATTATTGCCTCCATACATTTTACTCGGTAAATGGCGATGTTCTTTGACTAACCCGTTCCACCAAGAGTATAATATCTGTTTCCTAGGCATTTTCTTTCCGGATGTCACGTTTTCAATCCTCGAAGTCTGCTAATAAATGTAGCTGGCAGAATTCATCAATACTTATCCGCCTTTGTTTCAGACTATAAGAACCACTATGGTAATGTTTTCAAGTTGGATTATCAATGCTAAATGTATCTCTGTATGATAGTGTTGTTAGATTGAACACTCATGGGTTACATAGTGCGAAGCTACTATTAAATGTCAAAGAATGTTCATCAGTTACTGGCAAGATATCGTTTCATGTGGTCAAACGCATTAATTGGCGGATAGCTTCAAAGAAACAACGCCATAACTCGCGATGTAAAAGCTGTATTCAATGAGACATGATAAACATTCGATCAAAGATTTTCTATTTCACACTAAACGCTGAATTAACAGAGTACTCAGCAAATAAACCCCATTTTAGTTTGTCATGCCTTGTGATGCACTTGTGATGCAAATGAGTAAGCTCATTTGATATGAAGAACACGCATGTTAATGGACCAGATGTATACGAAAATACAACTGGAACCTGGGACAGGAAAATATCGATTGTAAAATTACATTTTGTTTTCATATCGCGGACACACGGATTTGTTGGATACACCGTTTTAGGATTCTAAAGAAAAAAACATTGCTTAATCAGTTCCATTCCCTGTATAAATTTCGAGAAAGGGAAATTCGATTTCCGTTAATGGTTTAATCTTTCTGGAAGCGATTCCCTAACAGCTTTTCCTCATACATTCTCTTCGAAGCGCTACCAATGCTCTACGTGGTTAGTTGGCAATCTCTATTTTGTATTAATGGACCCCAATGTTTCCTTATATCTTTCTATAGTAAAGACATTTTCTGACGCGAATCCCACTAGAACTTTCGTCATCATCATTGTCCAGACATACTGTCGCCTATCCTAATGCAATCAATATGTGTTTTATCCGCAAAATTGTATCTGACTGTATACCGGAGCAATGGAGATGCTCTTTTCGTAATGTTCTAAAAGAACATAGAATACAATTGGAGCGATATGCAAGAGGTGGGAAAAATAAAAGGCAAACAAACGACTTCGGCACCTCACATTCAGATCCGAGAATACGGGTGGATTCTCGGACGTAGCCTTAGTATCTCAGCCGCGCTTTTATTGCAGTTGTTCATGTGGAGATTATGAAGGATCCACGCGGCGCCTAGCCCCAGTTTACACGGAATTAGAAACGCTAGCTCGGGAGCTCTGATCATCGAATACGTCTGATGAAGTAAACGCCTCAATATAGGGTAAACCTGGTAAATGCAACCATACCAAGAATAACTAACCTGTAATGCCTGACGTCGTACGGCTTAAATTTCCCATCAAAACAATAAACCTACATATATTTGTCGAGTGACATGTACAGAGGGCGGCCCTCGGGGACTAACAGTCCACCAGCAGAATCCTAGCATATACAGGTAGTAAATTGGAGCGATATGCAAGCGGTGGAAATAATTTACGACGTCTAGCGACTAAAGAGCAACAATAACATATCTATTAATAATTGAAAGGTGAGCCGCCATCAGCAGTCCAGCAAAGTACGAGAATCAATAAGGTGACCGAATTTAGTAACAAAATGTCCATTTGAACGCTTCATTGCTGAAATCAATAACAATTCTCTGATCGTGTTGATGTTTGTTGTTGTTAATGTTTAATTACTTCCTGGTTGTTCATTTTTACGATGTTGTTAATTATAAACCAGATTTCCATGAGCTGAATATGCAACAAATACGTAATGTTGATTACCTCTCAAGGTATGTCTATAATTTTCCGTTTTTCATTACTTGAAGTTCTCCCGAATTGTGGCTAATTAATTAAATTAAACAATTTTCAGTGTTTAATTAATTTTTACGTATGGTTCAACATGTCTAGAATGGCGTGGTAGCCTTCTTTAAGTGTAGAAATCCTTTGCTTGGGAGCGAATAGGTTGCCCAAAACACGTCAGGGTTCGTTTAGCTAAGGGAGATAACTCCTGGTAACTGGTAGAAGTGTTTCTTCGTAGCTGGTTTAGTAACTTCTAAAATCAATTCCAGATATGTTTTACTGCTTTCAGTAGCAGATGTTGGTGTTACAGGTAACAGTCACGTTATTCAAAATTGTGTTTCGTTATTGTTTATTGTATCGATATGTTTGCTGGTTATCAAAAATAGTAACGTTACCCGAATTCTTACTTTACTGGACTGAAAAACTATCCTGTTTAGCTATGTACATTGTCTATACAGTCAATTTTATTGTTAAAATTAACACTTAAGAATTCAATATTGTTGTTCTGTATAAATAGACGGCAGAGTTTCAATATCAAAGCCATGTTGTGTGTCAGTGTAAACAGTCCAGTAAAGTATTTTACTAACACGCTACTTGACTGATACTACGAACGATAACTCAAACAGTTTCAGAAAAAGAAACACTTGTCAGTTTTTAATAAACAACGGAAACTGTTACTAATGAAAATACTTATAGAACTGATGTCGGGCTTCCGTTGATCAATAAATTTGATGAACATGGACGACGCAATTCAGTAGTTTGTTTGCTGGTTTGTTTGATTTAGATCACGCAAGTGTATAGCACAAATCGAGTGACCGCCGACATAGTAGGACTTACTTTGTAAATCCGAGAAAACAGTACCAAATCACCGAAACTGCTTCTTTGAGTTACTGATTAGTAACAAAGCGCTAAAAGTGATTATATGAGTTATCACCCTTTATTGAATTTCCGATGAAGAATTCTTGACCACTATTTCACTCTCAAACGAAGAATTTCCACAATTAGTTCAACAGTTATCACGCGATTCTGGACATTTATAATCTTACATTAGAAATAATTGAACATAACTGAAAATATTTTATTACGAATAATTATCCAAATTTAGAGAGAATTTGATCTACAGAAAAACGAAAATGTTCATACATACCTGTAACATGCTATCGCCAAATATCTTACGTAAATGTTGCAAATTCAGTTCACGGAATACCACTTTAGAATTGAAAACTCTTCAAGATAATCATTCAGGAAGTATTTAAATCGTAAAAACAAAATATATCAACACGGTTAGATCAGTGTTATTGTTTTCGTTATGGGACCTTATTTGAACAACTGTGAGGGTCACAGAGATATAGAAATATTATTTGGTTTGTAGAGTGCTCCAGTGCTAGTGAACGGTTTTCGCCTGAGCATCATTTCGTAAAATATTAAAATAATTGACGGCTTCAGGAGGTGATTTGTGCTGTTGATTGAAGACGCACTTGCCTTTCATATTCTAGACTGTCATTGAATGTCGAAATTGTCGTTGAATTAATGTACTTTATTGTTTTTCGTTTTTTTTTACAAGATCATTTGAATCCCGATAACAGAGATGCAAAGGTATACACATGTAGCTTCTCGATTCTGTATTTGCATTCTGTTTGCCATTGGCGAACACCTTCTTCACAATTCAAGCCATTCTATATCCGCATTCTGGATTTCTGTTATAGATTTCTTTAAGACGACATAAAGAGAGTGATTAGCCGTTGAAAAATTTACGGTTTCCTTTAGGCTGTGTATAACGGAGATCTGCAGATTCACTTATCGATGATAAGAGATATTCCTTTTTCCCGGTTCTAAGCAGTATTAAACAATGTTGTTCTATTGATGTTCTCGCTGCAAGTTGTATATTTCTCGGCATAGTAGGTGTGTTCGTTTTAAGATCCGTTCATTTGGTTTGGCATGCAAGCAAAAATTATCAAATACTGACACGAAAACGACGGTAAATAGCTGTTCACATGCACAGGAAGCTAGATTTATCCAGAATTTGTAATTAGAGACACCAGGAAGCACACAAACCATATGTCCAGATTGGCCATTTCTCTTGCGAACTGAGTCAAGTACAGCCTGCACAATCTTTTGACAAAGCAAACAGAGCAGATTAGTTCTATCCTTAGATATATCTAATTATAACAGGTCTCTCAATTTGTATCAATTGAGTAACGCACAGGCACATTACAACGAGCGTAATATAATATGTGTACATAGAGATGCCTCATATACTCTCCTTAATACGGATAAGTATGCTACCTATGTGAATTTCGTCAACTCAGTTGTATTATGCCGAACCGCGAGTGACTTTTTTCGTTTACGTTGACGATATAACAATATATTCAAGCAGCGTGGAAAAATAATTTCGACGCCTTGAAATGTTCTGTTACGAAAATACAACCAACAGCTGATGAAATAAAAGTTCTGTAGGTCTGGGTAAAGTATCTCCCTGCCGGAACAAACAGTACAGATTATACGCGACATGCCCCCATCCTTCACTTACATTTTTTTTAAATTTCCCTCACTTCTTGAGATGACTGGATATTTAAGGAGCATGCATTGCAAACTATGCTGATATTATTCAACATCTCGTGCTACTTACAGGCAAGCATGCATGGTTCAGTTATGGACCAGATCTACAGACTACTGTTGCCAAGATTTTAGACTTATGATGCAATGATGTTGATACCAAAACCTAGACAAATCTATAAGCTTTACACTGGCTCTTATAGTTCGCAGCATGCGCGATCGGAATGTGAAAAGAAAAATCTTGTTCAATATGTGACTGCGGTTGACCTCTCATCGAAAAACAATCACTCGTCTCGAGTTATGCTCTGCAAAGTCTGAAACCCTATTTGTATGTTTGATCGTAGAATACGAGATCAAAGTAGGAGCCAAGAATACTACGGCTGACATGTTGCTATATCTACGTAGACCTTGTGACGTCACCAAATTTATGCTGGGCAATATTCTAGTCGTGAAATTTGTGCAAAAATTCTCCCATATGAATAACAAACGTTAGATCCGACATTCAATATTCCGCCGTCTTCCATAAAAGAATTTCCGCGTCAATAATCGACAGTCGGTACCAATGTGTATGGGATAAAAATAGTACAAACAGATGATTTCTATAATAGAGAAGCGGTCAACAATGTGCATAGCATCCTAATCACTAACCTTTATTAAATATCCAAATGAAGTCCTTCCAGAGTATGTATCTCTGTCACGCTTTGATTGTATCTGTTTATTTGAATACCAAAACATATAAAGCGCGTGATATTGAAACGGCCATAGCCACGGGTTAAGCGAAATTAGACAGTGGTTTCGAAAGTTAGCTACGATCGTATTTTGCCGTCAGTGTACGATATTTATCACAAAATTTGATAAACTTTGAATCGAGGCGTTGGTGGTATAGACCTATTTGACAAGTTTCTGCAGTAATATTTTGTAACGTTGATTAAAATCGGCTGCACATGATCCAGGAAATTCTACCAGACGAGATATGTATACGTCGTATCCAGGTTCCTTCGGTTTACTTGGTTTGGCTACATTCATTGCTTTTCATACAATTAAAGGTCCATTTACCGTTGCATATCATCTCTGCCTGCTACATCTTTACACCAAATTTCCATATCAGTCCTCAGTTTTGTGATCATGAGGATAAGTTGCAAAATCACGAGGTGTCAGCGTTCAATGTTGTGTCGTTTCGAAGATAGGATAGAAAGGTTGGGTGGGGGCTGGCCTGGTAGAGTTAAAGTTGGTTGATTCTGTTGTTGTAAAACCATAGTGACCCCCAGTACAATTTGACGTACATATTAGGCACTAGAAGTCTCATGAGACTCGGGTTGTCAATGTAGTCAAACTTCGCGTTGTCGACTACCCGATTGTTTGGGATATCTTGAAATCACACACTCGTCGTAACGCTTATTTGGGTTGGCAAAGTTTATTTCGAGCTGCACGTCAGCGGAAAACAAAGAGTTACAACAAATATAGGGGAAGTGGGAAGAGGTGCCGACATACTGACAGAGCCACATGACTTCACAGTATAATCTTCTGGTTAACCTATTCTAAAGCACATATCAATTATCTAACGATTCCTGATATGTGTTGTATCTCAGGTACGCTTTTATTGTACCTGTTCATGTGGCAACTAGGATGACATGACCACACGGCCCCTAGCACCGGCATAAGCGGTATTAGATACAAATCTAGGGAGCTATGATGGAAATGCTCTGACAACACGTATATTGGTAATTGGTGAGCTGTGTCGCTGTGACAACTCGTACACTGGGGATTGGTGAGCTGTATCGTCGCCAGATGAAAATGGCATTTAACACAAAAGACTAGTCTGTAAGGCCCGATGTCAATACGGAGAACATATCTGAATATACTGTAGCGGATTTCGATCCAATATCACCACCGAATATGCGATTTCTCAGTTACAGTACTTCTTCACCAGTACTAACTCAAAACTCAATTGGTAGCGTGAATTTTCCCAGTGGTATATGGATTTTCCCATTCGTTAGTAGCATTTCTTCATGGAGACGCCCGCTACTGTGTGATTCGTCATATAAGTCCTGTCGATATTCATTCGGTCATTCACTATTCAAGATATCTCTATTCAATGAGCAAGTTAAGTCCCGTTTTAAAGTTCAACAAATAAACAGCAAACAGTTTTATTCGTAAAGGCAACATGTATATGGGTATATGACGAGGTTAACTGGTGATATTCTGATCTGATTTTTCACGGAAAAGTTCAGTCTAATATAGTGATAAATATGAAAAACTTGTCAGCCTAAGATATGGGTATTTATTCACTTCCGGTACTTGATACTTTCAGTCCCAATCAATCTGAAACTGTACTTCAGAAGGAATAATGTCAAATATTTATTGGCAACACTTTCCAGGAAAATACGGCTTGAATAGTTCAGTCCCAGAAGTTGAAATTTAATATTTGTGTGAAAACAGTCACTGGATTCTGGTACACTGCATCACAGGGTTAATTTTTGAGACTCCCAGTCCCAAATTAAGGATTATGAGATCACGGAGTCAAATTGGGACTCCCAGTCCCAAATTAATAAGTTATGAGACTACAGAGTTCACTTGGGACTTCCAGTCCCAGCTTGGGAATCCTAGTCCCAAAATATTAACTTCTGGTATAATTTAGTTCACTTGGGACTCCGAGTCCCAAATTGATGATTTCAGGGGTAATTGAGTTCACCTGGGACTCTCAGTCCCAACTTGAGAATATGGCACCAACAGAGTGAATCAAACTTGAAACTGTATATATTACTCCTAGAAAACTGAGAATATCAGTCCCAATAATGAAATGGGAAGTCCAGTGTCACAACTTGAGACTCTCAGTCCCAAAACAGTACTTGGGGAAACTGGTGTCAGAACTCTCAATTTAACCCTACTGTGGCTGACAAATTAATCATAACTGTACTTTTCTTCAGTTTCTTGTTCCAAAACCTACATCCATGTTTCTTCGGTCAGAAAGGGACTCCAATCAGTTTAACAGTACAATGCTTAAGTATACAAATTGAGATGTTGCCCAGATGATGGTCCGAGATCATCTGAGAAAATAATGGGAATAGAGCCTGTATTTATAGGCAATACTCATGAATATTCATAAGGTACGGTACCTGGTACCAGCAGTCCCAAAGATAAACTCAGAGGTTTGATTGGCTAAAACCGAAAATACTATGAATATTCATGAGCATAAGAAAATTGCAAGATGGTAGCTACAGAAAATACAGGAATTTGTTTCCTCATACTAATTTTGAACAATACATTTCTGACAGGAATATATAGAAAAGGGGAAACAACTTGATACAGTTAAATTCAGCATTCCTTAAATTTCAAGTTAGGTCCCTTAAGTTTACTCTCCACGCTACAAAGAGCGGGAATGAATGTCGCAAAGTGACGAGAACGTCAGGCGGCATTTACCGAAAACGGCGGTAAACATGCTGGTTTATGAACAACAACGATGAGAGAGCTCGTCACATCTCACAAAACTGGGAATATATCGCACTTTACGATCGATAATAACCATAAACAGTAAGTAATAATAACTCTGAACATGGGAATTTATTGTTTAAGTATCGTTGCAAGGTGAAAATGATATTCACGGCCGAAAACATTTGTAAAAATGACAAGCTTGAAAAATATCAAACATGGCGGAAAGATCGTAAGGCCTGACATCAGCCGAAATAGTTAAATAATTTTGTGGCCACGTAACTTCAGCTGCTGATACTTAACCAATAATTTCTTTCACATGTCTAGACAATACACAGCGAAGAACTTTATCCAATTCCAAAGATAAATAACTATAACTTACGTTTGAACGAGTCTGGGGTCTTCCCGGCCTGTACTCAAAAAGATGGGCGTGGCAAAGGACCAGGGCGCGAATTACAATTACGACAACCCCAATTAAAATTAGATACAGACAATAAAACTATCCCTGTACCCAATATTCACATACAAAGAGCTCCACAACTACAGGGCCCTGACCAGTAATTTTAGTACAGGTAACAATAATAAACTTTGTCCAAAATATTCCTATATAACCAGGGGGTGGGAAATTTGGTCCTAATGACACATTCAAGTTTATTTCACTCAGGAGAAATTCAGCAAAAACACAATTTCGCCACACCATCCCCTTCCACAAAAATTGCTCGTCCCGAGCAAGGCAATAACAGGGCATGACGACTAATCAAGGACGGAAATCTATACAAAGGTTTCCAGCGATAATAGGAAATCCCCAAACCTCGTTCAAAGACATTGAAGATGATATAGAGATGAAGGTGAGTGTGATGTACTTATATGCTTAAAATGTCACTATGAATAGTCTCTGGCAGGTTTTCAGGTTAAGAAAGATAGAATTAGATTCAACGGCACGTTCAAGTTATGTACACAGATCATGTCCAGATCTCAAAAGATATGTTCATGACGCAGGAATATCCATTCTGACGAAGTTTCAAATTTAAATTGTTCTTAACTTTTGAAAATAGAATCATCAAATTATGAAATTTAAAGTCACAACAAATATATTATCTGAAAAGGAATGTTCTGTGTTTCTTTTCTCTACTCTTCAGTTGACACCCTCCGGGTACCGCAGAGGACACACTTTGAGGAAGCATAGGACTCGATCACTTCTTCCTTCACAGTGGTAATCTTGCCATCGGAATAAGATGTTGTCTTCATTCTGTGGATGTGTGGATAGCCAACAGCCTCGTCACTCCTAGATGTTATGATCGTTGGTATGGAGTTACCACCTTCCTCCATTGGACTGGCTCTCTCAAAGGTGTTTGTTACTTGAGGTGTGATAGAACTGGTTACCCGTGTTGGACAGAAATTACTATTCTGGTATATACATGTACCCAAACTCGAGACGTTTCCAATACATTGACAAACCATAGGGTTGGAAAGAGCAGAACTGCTGACCAAGGTAGAAGAGCTGGGGAAGATGTTTCTAGTTGATTGATTATCCAGAGAGTTGGTAACGACAGAACTGGTGATCATGGTGGAAGAGCTGGTCAAAACAGATGCTGGAATGATATCAACAGGGTGTTGATTGGTGGTGACAGAACAGGTCACACTTGCAGCTGAGTTGTTCAAATTGACAGCGGGCGTGGGCGCTGACGTCATGGATGGAATAGTTGAACTGATGACTGGTCTACACTCTTGATTCGAGGTTACTGTCACTGGCTTCAAAGGGGAAGTAGCTGGCGTTGATTCATCATTCGATGTAATGGTAGCACACTGTGCAATGGTGGTGACTGGTGGAGTTGTCAGGAAAGACCAGAAATCAGGTGTCACAATTTCCGCCACATCGTCAGCCTCAGCCTGACTCTCGTACGTGATTATCAGCTGCTCCGGGAAGTCAAGAGTTGTTGTAGTGGTTGATGGTATATGTCCCACAGGTGTCAAAATAATTTTGTTCCCCGGAATAGCCTCTGCATCTGATACATCCAAGTCAATCTGATGAACGCTGGTGGTCCGGACTTTTTCGACCGTGGTCCGTGGAGACGATTCCGGGGAAATTATCACCGGATCACTCACTACGTTGGTAGGAACACTAGAAAGCTTCTGACTTTGGCCCACTGCAACATTCGACCTTCTACCTTCGTCCAACAACGGTGTCCCTGGACTACCGACAGATGTAGTTTTAGATTTCACCTGTTGACGTGGTTTGACAGGGGCTCGACGCACTTTTGGGGCCTTCACCTTTACTTGTTGTGCGACTCTCCCTCTTCTCCTTACCCATGGGGAGGAAGTACAGTCATCCATATGCGTGTACATGCGTGCCCTACTCCGCATAGGCATCTGTCAATAGGGACACTCTTCAAGCGGATTCTTACAGGTCACCTTGTGACGGTACATGCTGGATTTGGACTTGAACTCTTCTCCACAGTGACAATAAAAGATTGACTCCGACATCTGTAAATATAAAGCCTTCATTAAGTAACAGTTCAACATTGTCTTTTCAACTGTAAATTTGTTCTCATGTGTCGTATGTAATATGTATTTTTTAGTTCAATAAAACATGTTCATTTGATATATTTGTCTGTTTTTGTTTTTTTTTGTCCACAGTCCAAGTCGGTAGATTGTCATGCAATCACACTGTCCATGATGTGAAGTCGGTTCCCTCATACAGCTTCAATCGATCATAATGGACCAGTTTCTTCTTGGCATTGGGATGTTTCTGCAAACGATATACAGTGTCATCCATTTTCCCAATGATTTGGAAGGGACCTGTCCAACGACAGGCTAACTTCGGAGATAACTTCTTGTGACGCGCATTATCGTACAGCCAAACTGCATCACCGATCTCGAAGACTTTCCCCTTCTTCCCAACGTTATAGTTCCGCTTTTGTCGCTCTGCGTTTTTCCTTTGAAATTCTCTGGCCCTTTCATGGGCTATTTCTAAGCGATCACGTAGCTCAGCGGCATATTCGGTTCCTTCCGTGGTCGGCATTTGTATAGGTCTACCGGTTATTAGGTCTACTGGAAGAGTTATCTCTCTTCCCAGCATCATCATGGTTGGTGTCTCCTGTGTAACATCATGTACGGCTGATCTATATGACATCAGAGCAAATGGTAGCTGTTCGTCCCAGTTGCGTTGATTTTTATCCACCATCATTGCTAGTCTGTCTTCAAGAGTTCTGTTAAAACGTTCCACCATTCCGTTCGACTGTGGGTGGTACGGCGTAGTACCAGTTTTCTGAATATCCAATAACTGACATACCTCCTTAAGAACGTTAGATTGGAAATTGGTACCCTGGTCGGAGTGTAACTGCTCTGGCACACCAAATCGACAAATGAATTCCTTTACGATTTTGTCAGCAACAGTTTCTGCTTCTTGGTTTCGTATGGCATATCCCTCGACCCACTTGGTGAAATAATCCTGTAAGATGAGGATATACTGGTTACCCTTCCTCGTCTTTGGCAATGGACCCAATACGTCCACTGAAACACGTTCCAATGGAACACCAACTGTGTACTGTCTCATGGGTGCTCTTGGCCTATGGCTAGGTGATTTCCGGGAACTACATTTGTCGCACTGCTTGCACCACAGACGGATGTCTCTACTCATGCCATACCAGTGATAACGCATCTTAATTTTGGGAATAGTTTTCCCGCATCCCAAATGACCTGCTGTTTTGGATGCATGAAGCTGCTGGAAGACTTCCTTCCTCAGTTCAGGTGGCAGTAGAATCTGATAATGGAGACTATACCCATCTTCGGTTTCCCATCTACGTTGAAGTACAGCATTTCTGAATGATAGCCTATTCCATTGTGCCCAGTAGCATTTTGTTGCTCGATTCTGCGACGAAACTTCAGTCCAGTCGGGTCGGTGTTCATCTTTTGGTTTGGTTTCTATTATCCATTGGAGGTCCTTGTCCTTCCTTTGAAGGTCAGCGATGTTGCGATCAGACCATCTGTCGTGGGACTCTGTGGAACTGGAAACTTCTGGCAAAGATGGTGCTGCCATTTCATGTTTCTTCTGTTGTACTTTGGTTTGTTGTCTTGTTGTAACAGCTCGTATTTGTGCTGCATATGGTTGAGGTTTACGTCGGCGCTGATACTTCTGTCTGTACGTCCAATTTTTAGGAATCCACTTGATCTTTGTTTCTATGGTTCCCACGGGTCCAGAGTGATCGGTTTGGGTCTCAACATCTATAGTCTCTGGAATCAATTTCAGAACTTCCTCAACTGCATTGACTGTGGTATCCGTATAGCCAAACTTATCACACCACTTGCACGGGATTCTGGATAAGGCATCTGCATTCCCATGTAGTTTACCAGGGCGGTGAATAATCTCGAAATCAAATGTACTGAGCAAACCTAACCATCTAGCGATTTGACCTTCAGGTTCTTTGAAGTTCATCAACCATCTGAGAGCATTATGATCTGTTCTCACGGTAAAATGTCTACCATACAGGTAGTGTCGGAAGTACTTGACAAAGGTCACTACAGCAAGCAACTCTCGGCGTGTCACACAATAATTTCTCTCGGATTTACTAAGAGTTCTGCTAGCGTAGGCAATAACTTTCTCTTGACCTTCCTGAATTTGGGATATAACAGCTCCAATTCCGGTATTACTTGCATCTGTATCAAGAATGAAATCGCCATGGGAACTTGGAAATGCTAAGATTGGGGTACTGCTTAATTTTAGTTGTAAGGTTCTGAAAGAGGTTTCACATTCTTCAGTCCATTTGAATTCCTTGTTGTTCTCGGTTAACATATGTAATGGCCTTGAAATGGTTGCGAAGTCCTGTATGAAACGTCGATAGTAGGATCCCAAACCAAGAAAACTGCTTACTTCCGTAACTGTAGTTGGTGTAGGCCAATCCTTGATAGCTTGAACTTTCTGGGGTTCTGTTGAAACACCGTTGGGTGAAATTATGTGTCCCAAATAGTTGACTTCATTTTGAAACAAATGACACTTCTTGGGTTTGAGTTTCAGTCCCGCTGCTTTCAGGCGTTGGAATACTTTGCGTAGATTGTTGATAGCCTCATCGAAAGATTTGCCAAATACTATGATGTCATCAATGTAGATCAGGCAAATTTCCCACTGGTACCCTGCTAGAACTAATTCCATAAGGCGTTCAAAAGTGGAAGGCGCGTTGCATAAGCCGAATGGCATAACCTTAAATTGATAGAGCCCACTTCTCGTGATAAAAGCTGTCTTCTGCTTGGCATCCTCCTCTAATTCCACCTGCCAGTAGCCGCTAGCAAGGTCAAGTGTTGAAAAACAGGTTGCACCATGCAGTGAATCAAGCGAGTCATCAATCCTTGGCAGAGGGTAGACATCTCTCACCGTAACCTGATTTAGCCTTCTGAAGTCAATACAGAATCTTAAAGTACCATCCTTCTTAGTGACGAGAACAATTGGTGATGCCCATGGACTTGAAGATCTCTCTATTATCCCTCTCTCCAACATGTCTGCAATCTGTTTATCTGCCTCTTCCTGCTTCGGAACTGGTAATCTTCTTGCCTGTTGACGCAATGGGAATGCTGTTTGCTCTACCCAGATCTGCGTCAGACTTGGCAAATATATCTTGATATTCTAGCAGCAAGGACTTCACTTTCAGCTTATCCTCATCTTTCAAGTCTTTGGTACTCTCCTCATACATGGCTTTCATATGATCAGGTACATCATCTGTCGTAGTATTAGATGAAATGTTATTCAAAGTAAGAAAACTAATGTCACTCTCCAGTGCTGTTTTATCTTCAGATGCCATAGGGTCACTAATATTGAACACTGGGCTCAGTTCAGCTACCGTAGTTCCCTTGTAAATGGTTCCTGGTTCCACTCCCAAATTTAACACAGTTACCGGAATTTCTACTACTTCTGTATCGACCAGTGTTCTCCCAACTAACAAGTCTGCATTTTGGGGAATTTTAAGGAGAGGTTCACATATAGCCCATTTTCCCACTAATTCCTGCCCTTTTGAAGGTGTAGTGGTTACAACTATCTGCTGACCAGCTGGTATGGTTACTGTCTGGTCTATGACAAGCCGACAACAACTTGATACATCTGACAGCCTAGAGCATAAAAGCTGCTGCCCTTCACAGGTTATACATCTCCGTCTGGGATGAATTTCGCAATCAAATTTAGTCAAAAAGTTCATTCCTATGATCCCCTCACATTTGATATCTGCCACGATAACCTCCATGTAAGTAGGACTCGACAGGATCCCTATATCCAGCTGACACATCCCTACCACCTTTAGTGGGTTATGATCTGCACCTTGTAATCTCAATTCTGTGGGAACCAATTCCGGTCGCTCTAATGCTGGTATACAGCCATAGACGTGACTTGAAATTATCGTGACACAAGACCCAGTGTCCACGAGAAACAAAACTTTGTTACTACCAATATGCCCAGTAACAAAGATCCCACTTTCCGGATTACCCATCTCTATCGCAAGTACAGGTTTGCACCGTGTTACTTCTGGATTAATTGCAGACTCTACAGTGTCCAGCTCTGATGAACTTCTATCCGAACTAATATTTGTATTGTCTATCTTCTGTGAAGTTGACATGTGTTGTTGGGGCTGTTTAGGCTCTACAACCGAACCTCGCCCCTCCGGGTCGGTTGTTCCCCGTTTCCCATAAACTGCTGTTGTTGACGACCTTTATTCCTTGGACATTCACGACGAAAATGACCTTTCTGGTGACACGAAAAACATTCCACATCCCTGGGAGAGAATGGTACTTGTCTGTTACCTCTGGACTGGTACACGTCGGAATTGCTGGAAGAATGCTGTACCGCAGACATTTCCTTCATCATTTTCTCCAAGGCTTCCAATCTTTTCCCTATTTCATCGTCTTTTGGAACTGGCATAATTTCTCTGACATTTCGACGTCGTGGAACATCTCCACGGCGTTGAGCTTCAATTTTCCAATACCCCTCTATTTCTAGTGCTAGGGTGACTGCTTGTTGTAAGTTATCTGGTTTTCCCTGTTGAACCAACATCCGCATCTCATAGTCATCCAGCGCATCTATGAAGTGAATCTTCGCCAATCTTTCTTGATGCTCTGACGACATCCCTGGATAAGCTAGAGTTGAAATCTTCAGAATAGCCTGTCCCAGTTCCCGCAGTCCTTCTTTATCTTTACGGCGTCTTCCCCGTAATTCAGCCAGGTAAAGTTCAGCCTGGTCTCGTCGACCGAATCTGTTTCCCAGGACTAGGACCAGGTTATCGAAATTCAGTTGTTCATCAGATAATGTACATGCCAGTTGTCGTGCTGGGCCTTTGAGATGTGTGAACAGATAGTCTGCCTGTTCCGTCTTCTTCCATCCATTTATTCTGGAGATGGTGTTGAATATTCTCAGGTATTCATCCCAAGAAGTTTCCCCGTTATATGTCTCTGGTTTCAGGTGACGACGACTTGAATGCGACACATGAGTGGCATCGCCATGAGCAAACTCATGTGGAGATGATCTCGGACCTGCATCATGATCTTCAGTTTCATCCCGAGGTGGTATTCTGAAGGTTATTTCATCATCACTGTCAATGTCCTCAATTCCTCTACCATGCTCCATAGTGAATGATCCAAATAAACTGGTGCTTGACGGCTAAATTCAGCTTTGATCCCACCGCTGCCACCAAGTTGTAGCGGATTTCGATCCAATATCACCACCGAATATGCGATTTCTCAGTTACAGTACTTCTTCACCAGTACTAACTCAAAACTCAATTGGTAGCGTGAATTTTCCCAGTGGTATATGGATTTTCCCATTCGTTAGTAGCATTTCTTCATGGAGACGCCCGCTACTGTGTGATTCGTCATATAAGTCCTGTCGATATTCATTCGGTCATTCACTATTCAAGATATCTCTATTCAATGAGCAAGTTAAGTCCCGTTTTAAAGTTCAACAAATAAACAGCAAACAGTTTTATTCGTAAAGGCAACATGTATATGGGTATATGACGAGGTTAACTGGTGATATTCTGATCTGATTTTTCACGGAAAAGTTCAGTCTAATATAGTGATAAATATGAAAAACTTGTCAGCCTAAGATATGGGTATTTATTCACTTCCGGTACTTGATACTTTCAGTCCCAATCAATCTGAAACTGTACTTCAGAAGGAATAATGTCAAATATTTATTGGCAACACTTTCCAGGAAAATACGGCTTGAATAGTTCAGTCCCAGAAGTTGAAATTTAATATTTGTGTGAAAACAGTCACTGGATTCTGGTACACTGCATCACAGGGTTAATTTTTGAGACTCCCAGTCCCAAATTAAGGATTATGAGATCACGGAGTCAAATTGGGACTCCCAGTCCCAAATTAATAAGTTATGAGACTACAGAGTTCACTTGGGACTTCCAGTCCCAGCTTGGGAATCCTAGTCCCAAAATATTAACTTCTGGTATAATTTAGTTCACTTGGGACTCCGAGTCCCAAATTGATGATTTCAGGGGTAATTGAGTTCACCTGGGACTCTCAGTCCCAACTTGAGAATATGGCACCAACAGAGTGAATCAAACTTGAAACTGTATATATTACTCCTAGAAAACTGAGAATATCAGTCCCAATAATGAAATGGGAAGTCCAGTGTCACAACTTGAGACTCTCAGTCCCAAAACAGTACTTGGGGAAACTGGTGTCAGAACTCTCAATTTAACCCTACTGTGGCTGACAAATTAATCATAACTGTACTTTTCTTCAGTTTCTTGTTCCAAAACCTACATCCATGTTTCTTCGGTCAGAAAGGGACTCCAATCAGTTTAACAGTACAATGCTTAAGTATACAAATTGAGATGTTGCCCAGATGATGGTCCGAGATCATCTGAGAAAATAATGGGAATAGAGCCTGTATTTATAGGCAATACTCATGAATATTCATAAGGTACGGTACCTGGTACCAGCAGTCCCAAAGATAAACTCAGAGGTTTGATTGGCTAAAACCGAAAATACTATGAATATTCATGAGCATAAGAAAATTGCAAGATGGTAGCTACAGAAAATACAGGAATTTGTTTCCTCATACTAATTTTGAACAATACATTTCTGACAGGAATATATAGAAAAGGGGAAACAACTTGATACAGTTAAATTCAGCATTCCTTAAATTTCAAGTTAGGTCCCTTAAGTTTACTCTCCACGCTACAAAGAGCGGGAATGAATGTCGCAAAGTGACGAGAACGTCAGGCGGCATTTACCGAAAACGGCGGTAAACATGCTGGTTTATGAACAACAACGATGAGAGAGCTCGTCACATCTCACAAAACTGGGAATATATCGCACTTTACGATCGATAATAACCATAAACAGTAAGTAATAATAACTCTGAACATGGGAATTTATTGTTTAAGTATCGTTGCAAGGTGAAAATGATATTCACGGCCGAAAACATTTGTAAAAATGACAAGCTTGAAAAATATCAAACATGGCGGAAAGATCGTAAGGCCTGACATCAGCCGAAATAGTTAAATAATTTTGTGGCCACGTAACTTCAGCTGCTGATACTTAACCAATAATTTCTTTCACATGTCTAGACAATACACAGCGAAGAACTTTATCCAATTCCAAAGATAAATAACTATAACTTACGTTTGAACGAGTCTGGGGTCTTCCCGGCCTGTACTCAAAAAGATGGGCGTGGCAAAGGACCAGGGCGCGAATTACAATTACGACAACCCCAATTAAAATTAGATACAGACAATAAAACTATCCCTGTACCCAATATTCACATACAAAGAGCTCCACAACTACAGGGCCCTGACCAGTAATTTTAGTACAGGTAACAATAATAAACTTTGTCCAAAATATTCCTATATAACCAGGGGGGGGGGGGAAATTTGGTCCTAATGACACATTCAAGTTTATTTCACTCAGGAGAAATTCAGCAAAAACACAATTTCGCCACACCACCATCATACCTAAATGCCATGCTGGCCCTGGCGCTGTGTCAGATGCCACCCATATCGATCTGCCAACGGAGGATTGACTCCTTTTCTCTAGTACAGGACGACACTAACTAAAACCATATGTCTATACACATATGTGACGCTTCATTCTGGATGAAACGAGACAGATTAACACCTTGACTGGACACCGTCATCTGATTTCAGAAGAGACTTTATACACACGACACAATTATAGTCATTTGTTGTCATTTTTATTTATTTTATTAATTAATTTAATTTTTTTGATGTTACTCTCCATTTTAATTTTTTTTTATTTTATTTTTTTTTTATTTTTTTTTTTTTTTTTTTTTTTTTTTTTTTTTTTTCAAGTTACTCTGCATATGGCGATTTAATATTTTAGAATGTTCTTATTCTACTGGTTTAACTATAACTTTCTGTCTTATTCGGTTGATATAACTCTATGATATTTTATGTATATGTTTACTTTTCACTTTTAACACGTCTGATCCATTGTTATATTTTATTGTTTTCGCCCTCGACCTTCAGGAAAAGATTTTTCATATGCCTATGAAGTTATCGAGTTTTTAAATAAAGATTATCTATCTATCTATCTATCTGATTTAAACTAAAAGACCATGTACAATCTGAATGAGAATTGAGAGGAGTTTGTAATTATCGCCGTATTAATTCTCAAAGTGTCGCGATCAAACACTTTCGAAATCCTCTGTTTGCGCGGTAATAATGCGTGCTGCTTATGGCAGCTCACTGGGAAACTGTCCTGAGTAAAGCAATATTCTATCAGTCTCAATCAGTCTCAATTCTGATTAATTAATTACTCTAAGAGCATTACCGTGTCAGCTTTGACAGATATTTAGGGAGAATATACACTGCGTCGGTCAGAAAAATAGATTCCCTTGATTATGTTGACGATGTACACATGATAGTGAGGCCACCACAACTATGATGGTGGATAACTAAAACATCGAACCACAGGAAATTAGCATTGCTACTGGAAAGGAAAAGGTCACACGCAGATAGAACTAATAACGGTATTATAAAAAAATGTAATGTCAGGTCGTTTCTGTTAATGTTCATCATGGGTAAATTCAAAATGGCGGCCATGTTGGGTACCGGAAAAGGGTACCATGTTGGGTACCGGATCATATTTCTTCAAAATTTTTACTTTTCTGCATCCAGAAGTGGGTAAAAACTATTTTATTTCATATCAGATTATTATCATATCATAAAATTTATTAGCCAATTTTTGCAAAAAATCTGACCGCAAAAATCGTCCAAAATGTTTTTTGTAATGAGTTATTGTGACGTCATCATGTCGACTATGTTGATTTTTCTTTACATTTGCTGATACATGTTGACCCAAATATATAGTGTGGTACGTTTCAGCACTCTAGCCTTAGGGACAGCTAAAATATATAGGGCGCTCTTTCCGCTGCGGTACACCCCGAATCGCCCAGGCCAGATAGGGTCAATGGTAATCTGGAAGAACTTGGCAACCTATTGTACCCACATACCCACGTAGATTGTAGAGTGCACCAACAAAAATGCATTCATTTTATTTATTATCGAGCATAGATGAAAATGGAAATAAACCGTATGTTTGCGTTATTCATTTCTAATGATACGTAACTTTACCCCTCCACAATAGATCTTGAGATCAGAGATGTAACGGATGATGTCACAGTGACGTCATATTCTAAAAATGCCTTTTTTTGGTCGAAATCTTGGACAGATATTTCGAATTTTTATTCATTCCCTTTTGCCCCAAAACTGCTTAATATATTGGGAAATACTTATCTGATGGCGAATAAAATACTTTTTCGCACTTTTATGCATAAACAGGGAAATAGAAATAGAAAATCGATGAAAACTCAGCGTTTCAGTCACATCATCATGCCTGTTATCCTCTGCTCGGAGGGGTAAGCGAATAGGCTCAAAATTACCCCAAAATGATAATCTATAGCAGTCAATTTTGTGTCGTGCAGAAGATAGGATAGAAAGTTTGGTAGGGAGGGCCAAAATGCTCCTGGTAGGGTTAACATGTCTTGTGAAGATTCATATTGTGGAGATCCTCATCGCACGACATGCAGGCGTGTCCACTTGATAACTTATCAGCAGTCAGATTCCATGTTGAAAGCCTTATTTCACTCTTGCCATTATTGAGAGGTTTTAACAGCACATCCAAAATCGACGAAAAGGGGAATTCATTATATTTGCCATTTTCATATTCAGACACTTTTTTGTTTATCATTTTTTCTACCTTCTCATCTTTCATACATCTGACATTTAGAATATGGAGTGATTTGTCAAACAAATTGCTCCGGAATATTATCAGTCGAGTGATACATGTGAAATGCATGTATATTCCGGAACGATGCAATTCAGTCCATACATTGATGAGCGATTCAAGTAACTCCGAATGTTAATAAGTTCTGTTTCTGATAGAAATTACTTGATCTAAATTAGATTGCTAGCTTGTTGTTTTTGTTCACCTCGGGAGATTTCAAGTCTTAAAATACATAACTATTGATTGGATACCGCCAAAATTTGTCACAATTGAAGGACACAATAGTACTCATGTTGACAGTACATATTTACAGTTAAACATATATGTATGTATAGATATTTTACTCCACTTAACCCGGGGCTAGGGTCCATATGAATCGACGTACTTCAAGATCCTGTTCATAAGAACAGTCACAATCAAAGCGCGACTGAGATGCATCATTCTCTAGATATAATTTTAAAACGAAATTATGTGGATTAAGAATACTTATCAGCTATATGGATTTGATATATTTGGAACATGTCTTGCCGAAATCATTGATAACTGTTGAAGCTTCACTCTTGCGAGAAACTATCCTATATTTATGTATAATATGAGTGTTGTTTGTTTTGAAGATAGCGCTAATGTTGCTATATGAATTGGGTCTTTGACTTATGGACGCGGATGGACGGATTAGACGTTTTTATTATAGAGCTCAATATGAAGCTTATCCCTTCTGATGATGTATTAATCAGACAGTTTCGACCCGTGTTGTTGTAGTCATCCTCTACACTCAACCTTTCTTCCGCCTTGTCGAAACAGGAACTGCATTTTATTTGTTCCCTGTTTGCACCGACGTTGGTTGCCAATAGCCTATCCCATTTTCTCTAGAAAACTATTTGCGATTTGCTGCCCGTATGCACTGGACTTCCTCAGATACACAGATTTACACCATGGGCCAGACGCTTTGAGGGATATCAGAGCACTTCTCTCGAAAATTAATTCCTGTAGAACATAGATTCCAAGGTGAGCACGGCAGGAAACACACTGACCCTTCTCGCCGCACTAATGTTTTTTGGTAACTACCACTAAACCAGATGTAGTACAACATTCAGCACTTGTACGTACCATTGTATTTGTTCTCATGCGTAATATATACATATAAAATCATTTAAAATGTTCGCAATTTATTTTTATTCAACCTTTGCATATTTTCATACATAAATATATATATGGATCATCACTATCTAACACATATCCTCCAGTTATCAATTTGTTGTATATATCGTTTTCTTTCCAACACTCCGTTCCATAGCTTCGTCGTTTTCCAGGACGTATTTATTCGCAGATGACAATGGCACAGGTTTTACAATAACGACAAATATTATATTCGTTCGCTCTGTCATTTTAATTTAACGCATGTACAATAATATTTACACACATTGTAGTCCGGCAAAATCATTATTTATACATGTGTTCTTTCATAGTGTCATATACATGTATATTAACTGAAAGACACACGCGTGTACTTACAGATATTACTTTCAGACACGGACTACATACACCGGTAGATTGATGTCAATAACTCATACACGGCTGTATTTGAACATATATTCATTAACTTTAACTAATGTATGTACAATATTATAAGAACATAGATTCACATGAACATATGAACTAATTCATATACAATAATATTTACAAATTTTCCTAGTGTCAAATAATCTCATATTCATACACTACTGGTTAGCTCATAAACTACTCTATAAATAAACTACACTGATGTGCAGGTCTTGTATACGATGGTTTCACTTCCAAAAATCTGCAGTTATATAAATTGTTTCCTTGTAACTTTCAGTAAATAATTAAGCAAGGTGCTGAAATTTGATTATCTAAATAAGGCTTGCATAGCTGGTATTTTTCTGGGCAAAATACTGAGTGGCTTAATCCACCTTTAAAAGTCTGCCCATACAGCTTGAACGAAACGACATTGCTTTTAATGCTCTCCCTTTGTAGATGGGCTTCAGCTTATGTCTTGACGATGACTAGTCTGGCTCGGTCTGTTGTCTATTTTCCCAAATGGCTCGTTCTTGCCAAATAATTCGACAACTTTGTTAGCACGTTTCTTTTGAGTAATCTCCATCTATTCCCATACTCTTACATGTATGTTGGATATCCTCCTATATTGTCCATTCGGTTTGTTGGTCGTTTTCCTTCTGAAGCTGTGATGAAGCGTTAGCGGCGTTGCAGTAGCAATTGTATCATTCACTTTTTCTCAGTTACATTAAACAAAACGTAAGTTAACAAAGCAAGGCCGCTCACACATATGTCACCGCTAACACGTATGTCGTTCTGCATCCTTATTTTCTTCGCCCTCCCCATCACCCCCTCCATTAAGAGACACTCACAATAATTTATGGAAAAAGGATGGCTTCGCAGGAAAGCGATTGAAAAACATAGTCCACGCTGTCCGTTCTTAATCCACTCTTCACTGCGATTCCAATGAATTATAATCGTACTCTTTTACTGACTTCTAAAGTCGACACTTAGATGTTGTTCATTTCGTCCAATAACGCTTTTAGAACATACAGTGAAGATCTCATCATATAAATAGAATCTTTGGTATTCATAACACTTTATCGTTTCGTATATGAGAGCGAAACTAATATAGGAAAACCATACTTTGTATTCCCCGAACCACGCATTTTGAATTGGCTCGAACATGATGCGGGTGTCTACAACCGGGAACTCATTATGGGACTCGTACAGACTGGGGATGTCTTTGGAATTCCCTTCGGATGGCCATGACTGGACCACGGTTACTTATGGCCATTGGTGGTCAAAGTATAAGCAAGGGAAAACATCTATGCTCGAATCCTGGATGACCGTTGCCAGACAACTCAACTGCCAGTGGTAACTGATGAGTGACAGCTGATTTATTCGTGAGAGGCGAGTCTTTAATCTTCATGGTACTCATATGAACAGTCACAATCAAAGCGTGACTGAGCTACATCATTCTTTAGATGACGACTTTACAACGAATATTATGGATTATGAATACTGATCAGCGATACGGATTTGATATTTTTGGAACATCATAATGTCTTGCCGGCATCATTGAAAACTGTTGACCGCTTCTCTCTTGCAGAAAACAAACCTATGTTTATGTATACTATGATTGTCTTTTTGAATTTGGTGCTAATATTGTTATATGGAATATGGAATAGGTCTTTGGATTATGGACGCGGATATTCTCTAATGGACGACGGCTGAATTATGAATGACGGACCAGACGCTTATAATTTAGAAACGGGACTAATAAAAGGACCTTGATTATCTATGAACACAATGAATAATAAACTAAATTAAATCTTGGCGCTAGAAAACTGATTTCATCATGTTGTTGGTCATGTTAGTGTGAAAAGAACTGTTAATCGATCCTTTTCAATTCAGCAAATTGAAAATGGATACTGATCTTAGTGGTAATTTGTCACATGATTCTTCAGGCAGAAGAATTCAGCAGGCAGATGTTGATATGAAGTTTTTTTGACAAAACGCAGGTAACAGAATTGTTGATAAAACATTCCCGTACCATTCTGAGACAGGTCTACATCAACAATCACGGACTCAATCCTAATCCATGTCGATCCATTTGTGTGAGAGCATTCCCGTGTCTGCCGAGGTAAAAAAAGTACGCTAAATCAAAAGAAAAGATTCGCTTGATTAGACAATGCTGTTACTGTTAACCGTGCCTTCAGACAGCTGATTGCTACTTTGGTGAAGGCATGTCAGCGAGAAAAGAATGATTACTTAACAACGTCGACAAACCGGAAATGATCTCTGGGCTGAAGTCCCAGAACGAGTATATTCTCCACGAAAAAAAAACATGAACGCACTGATTTACAGTTCTTTCTCCTCAGTCGAGCTGACAATTCCATGGTTCCTGGATGTATACAAGCGTCAAGTCTTGCATTCAGTAAGCCGCCCTCGTCAATGAAGAATATCCTCTTCTGTCAAAAAAAATACTTTGACGGTATTCACCAATAAAACAAGTATTATTATTTTTTTTTCAATGACAGTCGCAATTCTTGAGTCTAAGATGAACCCTGCCGTGGCAGTCAAATGCAGTTAGTGCCATTGTAGCTTTTTTCGGGTGATTTAAAGGCAATCATTTCGCCCCACTCCATCCACCCTGTTTTGATAACAGTTAATTTCGTTGATATATTTCTGTATTTTTCCCTTGCTACTCTCTGAAAAAAAAATTGGTAACTTTTTATTTTTCCTCTCATCCGCGTTTGAGAAAGGGTACCAAAACATTGATTTAGTAACTTTGGCATTCACCGCTCGACATGCATGTTAATTTCCCCACTGCGCTTCTCTGAGAATAGGTAATAAAGCCGTGTTTTGGTAACATTTCATTTTTTCCCCCATCCTCGTCTGAGAAAAGGTAGCAATACCTTATTTTAGTAACTTTCGCTCTCACAACTCGACGTGCATGTTAATTTCTAATTAGCTGAAGCAGGAAATGTAAGGGATGGCGAAAGCAGTTAAGAAATGGTGGTAGGCCATTGCACCAGAGCCATTCGTCTTGGCGAGGTGAGAGATGTTTGCATTTTGATCGCGACGATCGCTTTCCGGACGACATCTTTTGTCCGGATATTGTGGAATAACTCACGACAATTCATACAAAGGTATAAATCTTCTGGTGTACATACAGTTGTTTTAATGGGGAAACCTGCCCCCGATGTATGTTTTTTTCATAAAGGTATACCAAATCATTCCATCTCCTGTATCAATGACTCAATCTTTTCTGAGAAAGTTTAGTAATATAGGACTATGTGAAAAACTTTTTTCTATCAAAATGTAATGAGTTTTTTCGCTTGGTCTGATGCCTCTAATCTGTTAGTTTGTTTACCTTTTTTAGTTGGTGTGAGATCATGAATTCGTGTTGATGCAATGGCTGTGTTTCGTTTAACAAGCACTGGGCTGGATCTCAATCTCTATTAATACTCTGACGCGATGCGAAGGTTTTACATTTGTGTACCGTATGTTGAATCTGTGAACAAAATTCTTACGGGAAATCCTATTCGTTATTACTCACAAATCTGCCCAAGGCAAATTATTACAGTCGATAGGATTAACTCCGTTATTAGATTAGAATACGCACAGCATCCGTTGTCTGTGGCAATGTTTGGTGATTCGTTGACAGCCATTACATAAGCGGATTAAAAAGACGACAGATAGGAATAAATACACGCGTCAAATCCAACATGTGATGGACAGATCTCCATAGTGAAGTTTCGACTCGGTAATCCTTTCTCGTAAAATCCTATCACATATACCAGTAAATTCTAAAAATGCATACCATGAATATATACATAATCACGAGCCTGGAAAATCGATTATCGAGGCGTGTCATATTTTGCAAGAAAATACATGCCAAACATTCGGATACTAAACAGATTCATAGCTGAGGATTCGAACAAAAATGTTTTCTTGTTCGGGTTTCTGTGAAGTGAGAGTTGGTCATGACTAGCTTCAAAATAACCCTCAACCCCACAGTTTGCCAAATAAGTTCTCGTTCTCTTACAGTCAACTGCCACTATTTTGCTTCTGTAGAAAGACTCGGGAGACGGAAGTGTTGTCAGAGAATTTGTCACAGTAAAACTGAGAAATAACCTTAGCGAAGTCGTATCAAGTTTCGCCATTCTGCTTCTAAAGCCAGGTTACTTCGTCACTCTAAGAGTATTTGCATGTACACCTTGGCAGGATCGGATCGGAAAACCAATGTTCCAACACAGAAATGGATTCACCGGATAATGTTGGTATTATTTACCGGTCCTCGACACAGTTGATCGTTACCGAGTTAGAGATCGCCGACAGAAAAAGGTGAAATTACATAGCAACGTCGACACACAGGAAATGATCTTCCCGATGAAGAGATGGGCAGTCCGAGCTGGCCACCTATATCACTTTGATCGTAGACAGCCATTTCTTTTCGGGAAATTTGAGCAAGGTAACATCTCAAACGACCTTTGCATGGTTATCATAGCTCCAATCAGTATTCTATCGAAATCCTGTTATCAGCGATAAATGTACGTTCATAAACATCGTGTGTCACTTACATCCCTTCTCTCCTTGTTCCCCCGCTGGTTTACACAGCATATACTTCGCGCTTGACCGTTTTGCGGTGCTCTGCACAGGCCAAAACTCGATGGCTAATAAAAATCACTCTTACGGATGAGTCTCGGTCCGCTTTGTTTATGACAGCAACCAACATCCGGGATTCCGCCATCGTTTCTCTCCGTGGGTGTGACATAAATTCGATCACGTGTAGTAGTTAGCCAATCGTGGTTAGTATGAGAAATCTGATTGGATACCCTGATAAAGCGCCCCCTAACGACCAAGAGGCGCGAAATATGCGATGTAAATCAGCGGGGGAACAAGGAGAGTAGGGACGTCAGTGACACAAGCTGTTTATGAGCGTACGGTAGATGACTAGAGACACAATATAAAAATCTATTTCGTCTAGGTTTATGCCATTATTAAGAGTAAAAGGAGTAGTTACGATAACATACGAACAACCTTTAGGTGTTACTCTAATGAAGTCAAAAATGAATGGTTTTAATTCTGCGCAACTTGAAAAGCCGTGTTCGTACATATAAACTACCCAACTTTGAAATTTTTAACGCTCAGTCAGAGTTTTTTCGTATACACATTTTATCATGGATTTCTAATATATGTAAATTATGACACCTTGAACCAAAATAATATTTCTATATAATATCGCGGCAGATATGGGGAATATAAAAATATCAGATTCGTTTTGGTTAAAGGTGTTACATTTTCTATAGATAAATATATAAAATTATTCTAAAATATATTCCAAAATGTATACCAAGTATACATGTACCAATATCAAAGTTGAATATTTTATCTATACGAACACAGCTTTTTGTGCAGAATTAAACAGAATTATTTTTTACTTTACTAGCGTAAGGGAGTTCCTCGTATCTTACCGTACCTACTTTGCATAGAAATGTTGCACATGCTGCCTTCTAGCTGTTGATCTATGAGATTCACTCAAGTAAAGGAACCAAACCCATCATTTTCACTTGAAGTTTCTGGAACACTATATTTCTGTTTCATTTTAAGTTCAAATACAATTCTTCGCACAGCAAAACAATATGAAATCCAGGTGATATTTTTCATTTTCTTTCGAATTCGTGTTGTATAATTCTACAGAGGGAGCATTTCCATGAAACGAATTTACGCCTTTTTTCCATAGCTGCATTTAATGAGCATCGCTTTATGAATTATGCATTACTCGTCATTTTTGCAACTTAAGTCCATAATTTATCACTAGTTAAACCAATCCGTGTGGAAGCATAGGCCGACAGAAAAACGTACTACCCAGAAATTCATGCCAGAAGCTCTGACTGATCACGCGTCATTGGATGTACTTTTAATATCGAGAAAAATCAAATCACTTTTTCAGACTTTCGGCATGGAAACGGCCACTTTTCCGAAAAATCGTTCCAAAATTACTAAATCAGGATATCGGAAAAGAGCACAAACCGTAAGTCCATTCAGAGGTAATAAATGGTGGAGGAAATTTCCTAATTATCTGCAGAACGAAATATAAGGGATGGAAGTTCGGCTAAGATATTAGGTATTGCACCAAACCTATCCATGCACTAGAGGGTAGCAATCCCTGTATATGATTTGATTGAGATGGCGAGTTTCGGGACGACAGTTTATATATGAAAAATAGCTGACGAGTATTCGTGCAATGGTTTCGAATTTTGGGTGATGAGAAAACCTACCCCGATGTAGGTATAATAAAGCAAACGCACAATTTCATGTCTCATATATCAATCTAGGAGAGAAAGCTTAGCGCTATAGGGCTATGCAAATAACTTATATTCTTTGTTTGATTGTTTGAACTGCTCTATCAGCAAGTAAGGATTTTAGTTCCCTTCTGCTATTGCTGTCGTTCTCCAGAAAGATGTCCTACCAATATGCCTGGAAATGGTGGCTGACCGCGATACAGCTGAGCTATGAACTGTTATCAGCTCTCCTATAATATTTCTCTTCTACAGACATATATGTGAAGAAAGTGCTGATGGTAACTCAAACATTGCGGTGGCAAGGACAGCGGATGAATATTTTTCATGTTATGAGTCTGCTGATGAGCATTCTTCAAAGCGATACACGATCTGCGTTACTCATGCAGATCTGTCTCTGCCAGTAGAAGCAGAAACGAAGTAGAATAGTTAGTATTTGTTTGCAAATGATATTATATAGTTTGAGAGAAGAGACAAAAGAGAAATACCAAAGTCTTCGAAATTCACAAATCTTGATCCGATCAACCTCACCATCCTATATCATTTATCTATAATTATCAGTCGCTTACTCGCAAGAATTTGCATAATTCAGTCACTTTACACTCTGGTCCATTTACAAAATCCAATAAATTTTCAACTGAGTTCACTTATCCTTCATTTCTCAAGTGCACTTCAAGTAAATCTACCTCTTCTTAGTCGTAATGTTTCTCGGTTATGACAAACTGAACAGCAGAAACACTGAACACGTACCCAACTTTGAAGATTCATCATGATATATCTGCGGTCGAACCGATCGTCTCTGAATTTTCAATGCAGAGGTTACTACTGCAAAGAAGAGGGAAGAGGTAATGCATCTCCCTTGGAGCTTGACCTTGGCGTACTACATTTATTCGGCAGACATTTTCGACAAACTTTTGCTGAACGGTTTTCTCTCAGAAAAAGAAAATACGGGAGTTTGTTTTGTGTAAGCAAAAAACGTAAAAGCTTTAAGCTTGCAGAAAGGCGAGAAAATGATTTCACGATGTTGAGTTTATATTGAATGTGTTTTCTAGATAAATTATATCGCAAGGCTTTCCAGACTGTATTTTACGGTTTCGCCGTGCACGTTGGCGGAATCTGAGCGGACAGTTTTTCGGCCAAGCGAACCGTAGTTCGATAAAATCCTGGCGACCTTTTGTAAGAGTTCAGAATCTTAAATGTTGTGTCAAATACAGAATACAGAGCAAATCATTGATTATTTTATATCCCTTATCTGTTAATTAAAATCTTAATTGCAACATGTATTCAGGCTTATATCTTATTCGAAATGTTGAAGGTTCAACTGTTCACTCAGTCAATATCTCGGAGATTGAATAGTTCATGATTCTGATCGCACATAGATCATTTCATAGGTTGAACCATTATAAAGAAAACCCGGACCCATACTGGACCCAGCCCTGTTGGGGATAGATATTGTCCAGCTTAAATCTGTCATATCCTGAACATTGAACTGCCCATATCTGCTATCATGGAGTTCCAACTATTGACTGTTAGCTATTTACATGTGACTTGGAGATTTACTGCGAATGTATCTTGGATTGCTGATATGATAATCTGCATGTTGATATTTCATATCTTAGATTTTGTTCCTTTATTCTGATTCAGCATTATCTAATTAATGGAGACTAAATTGTTGATAGCCACGAAGCCTAAAATTGTTTTCAAGCCACCTTGGAGATTGGATTTTTGAAATGACATATTGAACGTTAAATTGTTCTCAAGACGCCATGTTGATTGAATTTTTGAATTGACATCTCGAAGACTGAATTTTTCACAAGAAATTTTGAAGTTTGAATTATTGATACGATTACAAGCGTCTAGTCCGTCATTCATAATCCAGCCGTCGTCCATTAGAGAATATCCGCGTCCATAATCCAAAGACCTATTCCATTTTCCATATAACAGTATTAGCACCAAATTCAAAAAGACAATCATAGTATACAAAAACATAGGCTTGTTTCCTGCAAGAGAGAAGCGGTCAACAGTTTTCAATGATGCCGGCAAGACATCATGATGTTCCAAAAATATCAAATCCGTATCGCTGATTAGTATTCTCAGAAACTTCATTGAAATAGATTTTGAGAGAAAGACAAATTTAGCCGTAAGCGGGACTCGAATCCACAACCACTTCACCATTATTCACTTTTAAATTTATCTCTAAATGACTGCTTCAAGAGCCTTGGTCATCTCGTTTTACTTTTGGTCTAATGCCTCTAATGTCTTATTTTGTTTACTTCTTTCTGCTGTTTTGTAGTCATGAACGCTTGTTGCACACAGTGACAGTACTGGCCATAACAAGCCTAGCGCTGGAGCTTAATCTCTGTTAGTCTACTGACGTAATGCGTAGGTGTTGTACTTGGCGAACCGTATATTGAAACCGTGGACAAATATTTTCGTCAGAAAGCTAGCCAACTCCTCTATACTCACAATGCTGCCTAACCGATGTGAGCAGACATCCATTACCTAGCCGATGTGATCAGACATCCATTACCTAGCCGATGTGATCAGACATCCATTACCTAGCCGATATCAACGAAATAATCCGCCTCCATAATCAAAGTACCCTATTAGTTACAAGCCACAAGCTTATTTCTTGCGAAGACAGAATCGGTCAACAGCTCTCGATGATGTCGACGAGAGATAATTGCATTCTCATCCAAAAATCGGTTTATATATCACACGTACCTTTTCTTACCATACTAAATATGATCGGAATAAAAGCGTCATCAAATTCTTTCCAATACAAAATTCATTCCAATGGGACAGTGAACAGATACATTGCAGAAAGATTCGAAAAAAATATTCCTCTTGATTTGGTTCTGTGAAGTGAAAGTAAGTCGTCAGCACCTCAACCACCACAGTTTCCAAGTTCTCCCAATCAATGATAGTCGGCGTCCTACAGTCAGTTGTCACAATGGAGTTTCTGTAGAAAGTGTAGGAAAGAGGAAGTGGTGTCAGAGAATTTGTCACCGTGAGACCGGGAAACTTCCTTAGTCAAGTCGTATCCAGTTTCGCCATTCTGCATCCAAATACAGGTTAATCGATCACTCTAAGAGCATCTGCGTGTACGCAATGACAGGATCGGGTCGGAAAAATCAATTCCTACAACGCATTGGCTTTGCCGGAAAATGTTGGCACTATTTACCGGTTTTTGACACAGTCGATCATTACCGAGTTATAGACTGATCGGAAAACAAAGATGGGATTACTTAGCAACGTCAACACACAGGAAATTATCTTCCTCTTGCAGAGGTCAAGGGCAGACAAGCCTGGAGATTAGGAGCAGTTTGTTCGTTGACAGCACAAACCGATTCCTTTTCCGAAAAGTAGGTTCACATCTCAAACGACCGTTATAATGTTAGGCTTGTTATCCATGCAACGGACATTTAGAACAAAATCCTTCTGATTATTAAAACACAGGATAACAAGGATTATTTCATCTAGATAGATGCCCGTATTTATGGCGGCATTATTGCACCCGAAATCTTCTTATAGATACGCCAGTTTTCTGTGGAACTTGTGTCTAATTCCGCTTAACCCGGGGCTAGGGGCCGTGTGAACCCATGTACTTCAAGAACCTCATGGTACTCATATGAACAGTCACAATCAAAGCGTGACTGAGATACATCATTCTTTAGATGACGACTTTACAACGAATATTATGGATTAAGAATACTGATCAGCGATACGGATTTGATATTTTTGGAACATCATGATGTCTTGCCGGCATCATTGAAAACTGTTGACCGCTTCTCTCTTGCAGGAAACAAGCCTATGTTTTTGTATACTATGATTGTCTTTTTGAATTTGGTGCTAATACTGTTATATGGAAAATGGAATAGGTCTTTGGATTATGGACGCGGATATTCTCTAATGGACGACGGCTGGATTATGAATGACGGACTAGACGCTTGTAATCAAGTAAAGAAACAAACGATGCACACATGTATGAAAAGTTCATCGTATTGAGCTCTCTCAATTATTAGCAAGAATATTATTTTGTGCACGCTAGCCGAATACTGAATGTCAGATTTGAGGTCTATGCGTCTGAACACGTATGAATACGTCAAATCCAACATGTCTGTGGTCCTGTACGCTGATATGGAATTATTCCATTAGTGTGTATCACCGAATTCGATAAACCTAGAATTAGACCATGGGCCATTAGTCGAAATCTTACTTTTCGGGACTTTTTATTGACTATCATTTTAGCTTATCGGTTGTCTTTGTGATATCTGTTTGTTTGGCAGTGACATGTTGGCGGAATAGAAACAATTTTGACATTTTAAAAATGGGGCGTTTAGTGCTATTGGGCCTTATATTTTCCTTAGTTTTGGGTTCAGCGAACTGAAATCCACCGCCATATTGACATATCGGACGCCATATTGATTGTTAGGCCACACTCTTATCAATTATCAAGCAAACCGATAAACTATTGTTTCTTGTCACAAGCAAATAAACACAGTGAACATATTATTGTAGATGTACATGTAGTGAGTTGAATGTGACCGTAGAATGAAACGGCTGACGGAAATTGAAACTTAAAGCATGATGAAGCGTTGAGTCACAGCGATGTGCTTCCCGACCAGACCAATCACGGCATGTTTGGCAAGCAACCTGACTTTTATAAAACATAAGGTGTCGCAGACACTTTCCGTGCGATGTCCTCAAATATAGGTGCTACACTAACAAACCCTCACTGATCAAAGCGAAGATAATATATCTATCCATACTGTGTATGAAAAAAATTGTAAGAATTTCAGCTGCAGATTGGTGTCTAAATTATCGACGAAACGTAGATAGCTGGATATCTCTTGACTTCGAACACTCCGATCCCCGCTTAACTAAAACAGTTTATGAGTGTATAGCTGGTTGTATTGAAATTTGCGTTGAAAAACTTCACTCAAATATTTCCAACACTCTAGTAAGAGGGAATTATGTGGGGGATTACACATTCTCACACACAGCCTCCCATTTGTCCAATCAAACTGAGTGACAGACCTAACATATCTAAGGGCAGGTAGAGTTAGCACTGTATGTGTCAATATTTTGGAATTTAGTTTTCAACTCCTGGGCCTTTCCCTCAACAGGAACACATATACATGTAGCGCGCGTTCTTGCTGGTGTTGTTAGAAACGACTGATCATATCTTACTTTCTGGAAACTGGTTTGCGCTATTAAGATTTTCATTTGATACCCACATCTGAAGATCGGGTCTTAAGCCTTTTCAATGTGACACAGAGACGTTTTCACTTTGACGGCCTGGGAATGCATAATAGGAGGAACTTGTCTGAAAGGATATCCCATGTGACGAAACTGCCAAAGAATTCGATGACACGATGGGATGTCAATTAAGCGAGCATAGTTATTTCCCGTCTAATGGGAATCGTTGAGGAGATTACCTCTCCCAAAATCGAGAAATTGATATTTCGAAAAAAACATGGTCCATCTTCTATTTACTGTCCGTATCGAAATAGAGAGCGGATGCGGCGAGGCACGTAATTCTAATATGTGAAATCGTTCTCCGCAGATGGAAGAATTTCTATGGCAAGGGATTCCATAATTAAATCCACTGAATGTCGATGTCTTGAAATGCATCCAACCTTTCACCATCCTTATTCTTCATCTCCTCGTGTGTATCACAGTATCCTATACAATAATTATTAATATAGAGTAGCCGAATATGTCAGTGAGACTTACTCGGACAATTTCTTTTATAAGACACTCCGATGGCCCGAATACATGAGAGTGCATCACAATTCACAAAACAAAAAACTAAACCACTAAACAGTAAAAGATGATGCCATCAAGATTATATTTTTATGTAATAATGTACATGATTATGTTTGGTTGAATTTTCGCATGGTAGTTGAACATCTATGCTATGGTGTGGAGACTATATGGGGTTTGAGTTTGTTTAATCTACACGGGCTTATAGATTTCCTCCTCAACAGAGGCCACGTGACCAGGAAAGGTCGACAATTATACATACATCATAAAACATGGTGGTCGCATACTTGATTTTGATTGGTCCTTAAACCTGAACCGGTTTTACTTCCGCGACTTGTTCACACAGCTTTGACCCAGTTTGCACCTCTTTGACCATGGTTGCAGTTTTTTGGACCCTTTTCGCACCTTTTTGACCCTGTGTGCGTCCCTTTGACCATAATATTGCTGTCTACTTGCCGATCATGATGGCGTCTCTGAACTTCAACTTGTACCTGTATCTTGAGACTCTCGTCTGATTGTAAGAGATTATTTTTATCGACCGACTACTTTGGAATATCTTTTTAGTCGGGTAAGGGAGGACTGTGTCCTGAGTTATTTGAGAGAAATCGGTTGCGCACTTATTTGACCCTGTGTGCGTCCCTTTGACCATAATATTGCTGTCTACTTGCCGATCATGATGGCGTCTCTGAACTTCAACTTTTACCTGTATCTTGAGAGTCTCATCTGATTGTAAGAGATTCTTTTTATCGAGCGACTACTTTGGAAGATCTTTTTAGTCGGGTGAGGAAGGACTGTGTCTTGGGTTATTTGAGAGAAATCGGTTTGTTGCATAAGTTGTAATGTGTGTATGTTTTAATGTGTTGGATTAAGTTATTGGCTTGAGTACTTAGAATGTTGTTTGATCGTCGCTATATAGCTGAAATATTGCTGAACGCGACATTAAACCTCAATTCTCTCTCTCTCTTCACACTACTATCGTATCCATATATCGTATCCTGTTTGCCGTTCAGTACGGTCACGTCGCCAGTTCCGACCCAGTGTCAGTTTCCGCCCACTTCTCAAGACATTTCTTCTTGTCATAACCAAGATCACGCGAAATCTTAAAACATTTGGTGCATTTGAACAAGTTGATTAACCTTCCAATCATGGTTAAATTATTTTATACATTCACTGGTTTTGCTAGGAGAGAGCTTTGTAGAAACACTTCATACACACGACTGCATCGGTCTGAATTCAAACGCCATGACCCGCCGTCATGAAATAAGCAATGCTGCTTCCGATCAAAGATTTGATGTTTTGTTTTTCACATATGATTACCATATGGTACAAGGTATCTGTCATAAATTTATTCACTCCCGTGTCACTCCAAAGTCTATCCGCCCCACCGTTGACTTCAACTGACGGAGCCAGTTCCGAACAACCATCATCCATAGATGGCCAAGCTGGACCGTACCATGGCGTAAAAGGGTCATGGGAACGCAGCGTTCACTAAATTAATTCGTAACTCGAGTGCTGATTTGCATTGCTTTTTTCTAATCTGCTATTCAGAGGTGAAGTACCAGCGATTTAATTTTTTTTTGAGTGAGTATACGCTTATAAGCCATCGGATATATTTCAGTTACTTTGTTAAGGGATCGTTTCCATTATTCGTTTTTTCTTCAATTTTCTCGATTGAAAAACGATCATTCGTGAATCAATCGCGAGGATATCGAGAAAAAATATGAGAAAAAACGATTGAGCTTTTTCCGAAAAAAACCATTCTCTCGCGATATCGTTTTTGAATCGTTTACCCATGCGCGATCCGTTCTTGATCGCGAATCTTCAATCGCGAGGAAATAGTTTTTTTCAAGGTGCGAGAGAATCGTGAGGCGGAGTGATATCTGACACATAGGCCGTGTTGCCGTCGTACCCCGCTCTATCCGCGAACTGGGAACTACATTTAATGTTGGTTGCGGATTTGTCGATGGAAAACCTATATTACTATACTAAACTGTATAAATGCGTAAGATAACCGGATAATATATATGATTCCGATATATAGTTTCCTACAAGCCAAACAGGGCGTGTGCTGGAAATTCTATACACAAAACTGTACCATGCTTCCCGTGACGTCCGCGCTCAGATTTACTCTGGCGAGGCGTAAATGACAAAATTACATGTTTATTTAATAATCGTGTGAGCCGACAATGTGTTAATGTTCATTCATTCCCTTCATACGTCCGATAATTTCCTCATATATTCATGCAACTTGGTATAAACAATACAGGATGATAGTCGAAATAGTTTTTGTAAATACCGGGTAAAGGTCATAAATGGATTTGAGTTCGTCGTTGATTGCATTATCAGAATGATTATGGCACAGACTTGATAGAGGTGTGAATGGGCGCATGGCCATAACCCAGAACACCTTAGCCCTCCAGCCGGGAATTTCTAGGTTAATTAAGGTGAAAAATAGTGTAATTAAATATGTATATTTTGTTATAGTAAAACATATATTAGGAAAGGGTATCCATTCATGTTTTGGTACAGTTTTTAAACTACTGACTACTCACCATCAAGTAATTTTTTTTGATTATAAGAATATTCGCGGCAGTGATTTCATATTTATATTAAATAGATATCACAATGGTGTTTGAATCGCATATAACGGTTGGATTCGCATATGTACAATACTTTTTATTTTAATTTTACATTTTGAAAAATGAACTATGAATGATTCCAAAGGGAAGCTCAAGCCAGAACCACCTGAATATTATATAATTTCATCTCATACTGGATTAACTAAGCTGGCAAGAGAGAAAAAATTTCTCGACCGAGTACGATCATCGGTTAAAAATTTCGTGTTTTTTCTCGCAAAACTGAAGATTTAAATGTGAGATTTGAAAATCTGTCGGACAGAGAAAGACGTTTTATATTCATATTTTATATTAATGTAGTCATTTCTCAAATAGTATCATACACGGTGAGGGGCGTTGTTTGATTCTTCAGCAATCAAGTTACGTGACCTGAATTATACAGGCCTTTTGAAACATCTTCGCATCGTCAAGGTTTTCTTTTTAGCCAAAGGCCTTGATCATCTTGCCAAGCAAACCGCGTTCAGCCCACTTTCAGTGTTTTCCATACTGCAATTACCAGGCTTGTGAGATATTTGATGGTGAATGAATACGTGTATTTTCATCAAATTATGAAAAATAATCAATATCATTATTTTCTTTGGATCATTTCTTTTATATATAATTTATTGAAAATATACGTATTCATCTACCATCAAATATCCCACAAGCCAAACAACTGTGAGGTTTTGCACTTATAGACTCCCACTTAGGGAGCCGCACAACAAAACTCCCACCCAGGGAGCTTCAGAAAAGATTAATTCACACAACCAAACAAACAAGCAAAAAATTAATGACAGTTGTGAAAAGTTTTACAAATAGCCCGCGCTATATATTAATAATTAAGTGCTTTCGAAGACTCAAAAGCCCCCTATGACAATGTTATATTCAATACAGCGTCATCTATCTACACAAGGAAAATAGTGATCTAAGGACAAAAAACCACGCGAACAGCGAAAATCTGAAGAATCAACTCAACTTTCAGCACGCACAGATGCCAAAAACGTTCACGAAAAATACTGCAAAGACATCTGGAATAATACCAGCTTTAAAACACAGAAATAATAGACGAAATTGCAAGTGCAAATGACTCAATTTGACCATATCCGGGCCTGTGTCTCGTACAAAATATATGAAGGTTTAATTATATGTATATACCGTTCACCATTATTCCTATATATCTATGGGTTTTTTTTCAATTTCTGTCGATATCCCCTTCGTATCTATATAACCGCTAACTGAACTGAAACACGCTATAGTTTTACACAAGGCAAATAAGAATGGAAAAGGAAGAAGTAAAATGATCGAACTTATAGTCTGAAGTGTTCATGATATAGAAACTCGAACGTGTATGCGGGTCAGTCAGGCTGAACCTTGCCGTACTACTTTCGGCTATAATCCTCAATCGTTTTTTTTTCAATCGCTCATATTTTCTCGATTAAAAAACCATTGAATCGCGATATCGCTTTTTATTCGAGAAAATTTTCTCGATTGAAAAACGATTGCCAACAGAAAAAAACCCCCATTCGAACAACGATCGCGAATGAATCGTTTATTTTGAAGAAAAAAAACCATTCCCTCGCGCCTTGGGAAATCGCGACTTCGAGAAAATTTGACGAAATAAACGATTCATTCGCGAACCATAATTGGAAACGGTGCCTAATAGAATATTGTACTGCGACACTGATAATGATTTTGGCCAGTCAAACCATTTGAAACAGATTTGAAACATGTCTGTACACCAGTACATATTAGGATAATAGGAATGCAGATTCTTGCTGATTCAGGATTAATTGAAAAACGGGATTCGTGTTGTCAGAGTTGTTCTGCTACTAATTTTCAAATTAGACCACAAAACTTCATCCATATAGTATATCGGTGTGGTCAAGTCCTAATTGACGTGGTATGACCTGTTTGTCTTAGACGATGTACTCCCGAGTTCCATCATAACTAATCTTTGCTTCTTTGATGTTGTCTGTATAAGCCTGGATTATGCTGGTAACCACTGGACCCGAGGTCAAGCCTTCGTATAAACCCTGTACGTATGATAATTTATATATAATATTGTTAACGTTCCCGGATAGTCGGATAGTTGCAAACGTTGACCTTCTATAAAGTCGGTCATAGAGCTTCTCAGTTGACCTCGTCCCGCATCCTGTCATGCCATCATGTCTGATTCGTCCTGTTATTACATTATAATTTGTTTCACTTGTACTTAGCTTGGTCATTATTCGGCGACGTTGCCATCACTCATACATCACCTTTGTCTTGGATAAATTGTCAGTATAATGGTTTCGTCGATGCCGCATAGAAATACCATCTGGTCATTAACTCTCGGTTTCTTTTCAAGAGAAATTGACTAATTAGATGATTTTCCAGAGATAGTAATTATATATTGACGTTATTTTGATGGATTATTGGTATCAGATCATGTTAGAACTGGGATGTATTAGGTCGGGCTAGGTGCCGTTGTTACGGATAGATAATAAACGATAGCATCTATATTATCGTCAATAATGATTCTATGCCTACAGATTCTCGCCTCCATCGTGGCTTGACTGGGTGGAGGGTCATAACCACCCGCTCTACCCGTCGCTTACCTGGATGAAGGGTTATGGTCCCATCCGTTGCTTAGATAGGTGAAGGGTTATTGTCACTCGTCCCACTCCTGGCTTGCTTGAGTGGAGAGTCTATGAAAAAAAACCATTAACGCACTGATTTACAATTCTTCCACCTCAGTCGAGCGGACGATTGCATGGTTCCTGCATGTATGGAAGCGTCAAGTCTTGCATTCAGTAAGCAACCGTCGTCAATGAAGAGTATCCTCTTCTGTCGCAAAATACCTAGACAGTATTCACAAACAGTTCTATCTCCTCAATGACAGTCGCCAGAAGATGAACCCTGTCGTGGCAGTCAAATGCAGTTAGTGCCATTGTAACTTTTTCGGCTGATTTGAAGGCAATCATTTTTTTCCATTTCATCCACCCTGTTTTACTAACAGTCTGAGAAAAGGTATCAATACCTTACTTTTGCTCTCGCTGTCCGACGTGCATGTCAATTTTTTTCACTACGGTAATTACTAATTAGCTGAAGCAGGAAATCTAAGGGATGGCAGAGGCGGTTAAGAAATGGTTGTAGACCATTGCACCAGAGTCATCAGTCTAGGCGAGACGGGAGAGGTTTGCATTTAGATAGCGATGATCGGTTTCCCGACAACATCTTCAGTCTGGATGTTGTGTAATAAGTTACTAGCATTCATACAAAGGTACATATCTTCGGGTGTACATACAGTTGTTTGGTGGAGAAACCTGCTCCCGATATATGTTTTTTATAAAGGTATACAAACATGTGATCTCATGTCTCAATGCTCAGTCTTGATGAGAAGGTTTAGTAATACAGGACTATGTAAAGAACTTCTTTCGTTTGAATTTTTTTCGTCTAAAAGTGATGAGTTTTTTTCTTTTGGTCTGGTGATTCTAATCTGTTATTTTGTTTACTTTTAGTTGTGTAATCATGAATGCTTGCAGACTGTATTTCGTTGTACAAGCACTGTGCTGAAGCTAAATCTCTATTAATATTCTGACTTAATGAGAACGTTTTAGATTTGTGTACCATATATTGAATCTGTGAACAAAATTCTTTTCAGAAAGCCTATTCGCTAATACTCACAAAGCTGCCCAAGGCGAATCATTGCAGTTGAGGGGATTTGTTATTAGATTAGAATACGCACGTTGCCTGTAGCAATGTTTGGTGATGCGTTCACAGTCATTTCATAAGCAGCTAAAAAACACGAGAGATACAATAACTACATGCGTCAAATCCAACATGTGATTGACAGTTTCTTATGGTACCGACTCAGTAAGCCTTTCTCGTAAAATCCTATTACATATACCACACTAAATTCTTATAATGCAAACCATGAAATATATACATAAACACAACCCGTGAAAATTGATTATGGAGCCGGGTCATATTTTGCAAGAAAATAATTGCCAAACATTCGGATACTAAAGAGATTCATTGCTGCGGATTGGAACAAAACTGTTTTTTCCTGTTTGGGTTTCTATGAGATGAGAGTTGGTCGTGAAACCTTCATAATAACCCTCAACCCCCACAGTTTGCCAATTAAGTTCTCGTAATCAATGGTCGTCAGCGTCACCTGCCACCATTTTGCTCCTGTAAAAAGTCTCGGGAGACGGAAGTGTTGTGAGAGAAAACAACCTTAGCGAGGTCGTATCAGGGTTCGCCTTCTGCTTCTAAACCCGGGTTACTCCATCACTCTAAGAGTATTGGCATGTACGCCATGGCAAGGTCGACTCGAAAAACCAAAATTCCAACACCGAAATGGATTCACCGGATAATGTTGGCACTATTTACCGGTTCTTGTGACACAGTTGATCATTACCGAATTAGAGATCGCCGATAGGAAAAGGTGGGATTACATAGCAACGTTGACACACAGGAAATGATCTTTCTGTTGGAGGGGTGGAGGGCTGGTGGAGGGCAGTCGACCGACGTTTGAAATTGGGCTTTTGTCTCTTCTTTCCGTATACATTTTAGTATGGATTTTTCAGTAAATCTAAATTATGACACCTTGAACCAAATAATATTTCTATAAAAATTCTATAGAATATCGTGGCAGATATGGTGAATATCAAAAACATTAGATTCATTTTGGTTGAAGGTGTTATAAACTTTATATTGTTTTTTAAATCATTCTAAAATATATGCTAAAATGTATACCAAGTATACATGTATCATTATCAAAGTTGGGTATTTTATCTATACGAACACAGCTTTTTTTGTGCAGAATTCACTTTTTTTTGCTTTACTAACGTAAGGGAGTTCCTTGAAGCTTACCATATATGTACCTACTTTGTATATAAATGTTGCACATCATGCCTTGTAGCTATAGATCTATGAAATTCACTCAACTGAAGAAACCAAACCCGTCATTTTCACTTGAAGTTTCTAGAACACTAGTTTTAAGTTCAAATAAATTTCTTCGCGCAGCCAAACAATATCAAAATCCAGGTGATATCTTTCATTTTCTTTCGAATTCGTATTGTATAATTCTAAATAATTCAACATTTCCATGAAGCGAATTTACGCCCATATTGCACAGCTCCATTTAATGAACACCGCTTTATGAATTATACATTATACATTACTAGTCATTTTGGCAACTCGAAGTCGATAACTTATCACTAGTTAAACTAATCCCTTCATGTGGAAGCATGGGCCGAAAGAAACACGTACTATCCAGAAATCCACGTAAGAAGCTCTGACTGGTCACGCATCAGTAGATCTATTTTCACTGTCGAGAAACGTCAAATTACTTTCGGCATGGAAAAATCGTTTCAGAATTACTAAATCAAGATATCGGAAAAGTGCACAAACCGCAAGTCCATCTGGAGTGGAGGAACTTTCCTAATTATCTGCAGACGAAAATATAAGGTGTGGAGGGACGGCTAAGTTATAAGGTATTGCACCAAACCCAGCCGTGCAGGAGAGGGTAGCAATCCAGGTTTATGATTCGATTGAGGTGATGGGTTTCGGAACTACAGCTTCTGTCCCGATATGAAGAAATAGCGTACGAATATTCATGCAATGGTTTCGAATTTTGGATGATGAGAAAACCTCTCCCCTATGTAGGTTTTATAAAGTAAGCGCGCGATTTCATGTCTCATATATCAATCTAGGAGAGAAAGTTTAGTGCTCTAGGGCTATGCAAATAACTTATATTCTTTGTTTGATTGTTTGAACTGTTCTCTCAGTAAATAATGATTTTAGTTTCCTCCTGCTATTGCTGTCGTGTTCCAGAAAGCTGTCCTATCAATATGCCTGGAATTGGTTGCTGACCGCGATACAGCTGAGATATGAACTATTATGAGCTTTCCTATAATATTTTTGCTTCCACTGAGATGTATGTGAAAAGCGCTGATGATAGCCCAAACATTGAAGTGGCTTGGACATCGGATGAATATTTTTCATGTAATGATTCTGCTGATGATCATTCTCCAAAGCGATGCATATTATGTGGTACCCATGCAGATCTGTCTCTCTCAGTAGAAGCAGAAACAAAGTAGAATATTTGCTTCCAAATGATATTATATAGTTTGAGAGAAGAGACAAAAGAGAAATACAAGAGTCTTCGAAATTCACAAATAATGATCAATTCCCCTTAAACATCACTATCCTATGTCATATATCTATAATTATCAGTCGCTTACTCGCAAGAGTTTGTATCATTTCAGCCACTTTACACACTGGTCCGTTTGAAAAACCCAATATATTTTCGGCTGAAAAAATATGAATTTACTTATCCTTCCTTTATCAAGTGCACTCCAAGTAAACCTACCTCTTCCTTTTCGTAATGTTTCTCGGTTATGACAAACTGAACAACAGAAACCCTGGACACGTACCCAACCTTGAAGATCCGTGATGATATGCGGTCAAACCGATCGGCTCCGAGTTTTCTATGCAGAGGTTAATACTGCAGAGGAGAGAGAAGGGGTAATGCATCTCCCTTGGAGCCTGATTTTGGCGTACTACATTTATTCGGCAGACGTATTGTAAAATTTCAAAAGATTTTTGCTTAACAGGTTTCTCTCAGATAAGAAAATACTGGGGTAAACAAAAACGTAAAGCTTTAAGCTTGCAGACAGGCGAGAAAATGATTTCAAGATGTTTAATTTATATTGAATGTATTTTCCAGATAATTTATATAGGGAGGTTTTCCAGCCTGCATTTTACCGTGCACGTTTGCGGAATATAAACGGACAGTTTTTCGGCCAACTGAACCGTTATTCGACAAAAAATCCTGGCGACCTTTGTAAGAGTTCAGAATCTTAAATTTTGTATCAGATACAGAACATAGAGCAAGTCATTAATTATTTTATATCCCTTATCTGTTAAAGCCTTAATTGCAACATGTAATCAGGTTTGTACGTTCGAAATGTTGGAGCTTGAACTGTTCACAGAGTCTATGTCTCGGAGATTGAATAGTTCATGATTCTGATCGCACATAGATCATTTCATAGATTGAACCATTAGAAAGAAAACTCGGACACATACTGGACCCAGCTCTGTTGGGGATAGATATTCTCCAGCTCAAATCTGTCACATCTTGAACATTGAACTGTCCATTTCTGCTATCATGGAGTTCCAGATATTTACAGTTGGCTATTTACATGTACCTTGGAGATTACTGCGAAAGTATCGTGGATTGCTGATATGGTAATCTGCATGTTGAGATTTCATATCTTAGACTTTGTTCCTTTACTTTGATTCAGCATTATCTAATTAATGGAGACTGAATTGTGGATAGCCACGAAGGTTAAGTTGTTTTCAAGACACATTGGAGATTGAATTTTTGAAATGGCATATTGGACGTTAAATTGTTTTCAAGACGCCATGTGGATTGAATTTTTGAAATGATATCTTGGAGACTGAATTTTTCGCAAGAAATTTTGAAGTTTGAATTATTGATACGATAACTCAGAAAATTCACTGAAATAGATTTTGAGAGAAAGACAAATTTAGCCGTTAGCGGGACTCTAATCCACAACCACTTCACCATTATTCACTTTTAAATTTATCTTTAAATGACTGCTTCAAGAGCCTTGGTCATCTCGTTTTACTTTTGGTCTAATGCCTCTAATCTGTTATTTTGTTTGCCTCTTTCTGCTGTGTTGTAGCCATGAACGCTTGTTGCACTCAGTGACAGTACTGGCCATAACAAACCTAGCGCTGGAGCATAATCTCTATTAGTGTACTGACGTAATGATTAGGTGTTGTACTTGCGAACCGTAAATTGAAACCGTGGACAAATATTTTCGTCAGAAAGCTAGCCATCTCCTCAATACTCACAATGCTGCCCATGGCAAATTATTACAGTTGAAAGGATTAACTACGTTATTAGATAAGAAGAAAAGTCGCTGCCATCAACAGTGTCTGATGAAGCCTTGACAGTCATTACATAGAGGGATTTAAGACAGTCAGAGAAGATAGCGATGAATACATTCGTATGATCCGAATGATAATACACAGACGAAAGTTTAGAGAATCTTCGCCTCAGGTATCCTTTCCCAGGAAGGTCATTCACATGCATGTACCACCACATTCTAATCAAGAATAACATGAAAATATATATGAACTCAAATCTGCTTCGCATGAGCGATGAGCATATGAAGTAGAAAATGAGATAATCAGATAATACAGACTACATTACTCAGCTTTAATCCTTAAAATTAAGCCAGAATGACTTGTAAAATCATCATTTTGGTTCAGACATGATCAAAACCCTTTACCTAGGCGATGTAATCAGACATCCATAACCTGGTCGACGGGATCAGTCATCAATTACCTAACCGATGTGATCAAACATCCATTACCTAGCCGATGTGGTCAGACATCCATTACCTAACCGATGTGAGCAGACATCTATTACCTAGCCGATGTGAGCAGACATCCATTACCTAGCCGATGTGATCAGACATCCATTACCTAGCCGATATCAACGAAATAATCCGCCTCCATAATCAATGTACCCTATTGGTTACAAGCCACAACTTATTTCCTGCGAAGACAGAATCGGTCAACAGCTCTCGATGATGCCGACGAGAGATAATTGCATTCTCATCCACGATCGGTATATATATCACACGTACCTTTACTTACCATACTAAATATGATCGGAATAAAAGCGTCGTCATATTCTTTCCAATACAAAAATCATTCCAATGGGATAGTGAACAGATACATTGCAGAATGATTCGAAAAAAAGTTCCTCTTGGTTTGGTTTTGTGAAGTGAAAGTAAGTCGTGAGCACCTCAACCACCACAATTTCCAGTCAGTTGTCACAATGGCGTTTCTGTGGAAAGTGTCGGAAAGAGGACGTGATGTCAGAGAATTTGTCACCGTGAGACCGGGAAACGTCCTTAGTGAAGTCGTTTCCAGTTTCGCCATTCTGCATCCTAATACAGGTTAATAGATCACTCTAAGAGCATCTGCGTGTACGCAATGGCAGGATCGGATCGGAAAAACTAAATTCCTACAACGCATTGGCTTTGCCGGAAAATGTTGGCACTATTTACCGGTTCTTGACACAGTCGATCATTACCGAGTTAGAGACTGATCGGTACACAAAGATGGGATTACTTAGCAACGTCAACACACAGGAAATTATCTTCCTCTTATAGAGGTCAAGGGCAGTCAAGCCTGGAGACTTGGAGCAGTTTGTTCGCTGACAGCGCAAACCGATTCCTTCTCCGAAAAGTAGGTTCACATCTCAAACGACCGTTATAATGTTAGGTCAACTATCCATGCAATAGAAAATCCTTCTATCAGGGGAAGATTATTACAACACAGGATTACAAGGATTATGTCGTCTAGATAGATGCCCTTTTTGTTATTTAGGGCAGCATGATTACACCTGATTGCGCCAGTTTTCTGTGGAATTCCATCAAGTAAAGAAACAAATGATGCACACATGTATGGAAAAGTCATCGTATTGAGATATCTCATTTATTAATGAGAATATTATTTTGTGGACGCCGGCCGAATACTGAATGTCAGATTTGAAATCTATACGTATGTGCACCGTCAAATCCATCATGATTTAACTCATGATGTGAGGTGGAGTGTTTGGCGAGCAACCGGATTATGATAGAGCATATTTTGGAAGCAAACAGTTTCCGGGCGAGGTCCTCAAATGATGGAGCCACACTCTAACAGCCCCCCCCCCCACCCCCACTTCTGGTCAAAGCGAAGATGATGTATCTATCAATACTGTGTATGAAAAATTGAATTTCATCTACAGATTTGTGTCTAAATTATCGAAGAAATGTAGGTAGCTGGACATCTCTTCAATTGGCAAATCACCTCTACCGCAAGCATGGAAATCTCAAGAAACTCCCCAGTTCAGCTTTCACTTATTGGGTTAAAAAAATTCATAAGACTTCCCTCGCAGAAGATTTGTAAATTTTCAGATGCGAAACGCTGCTTTCAGGTGCATTCTGTACTTCGACGGACATTTTGTTAAAACAAGTATGTGTTTTTGTTTGGCAGAACTCCGTCGGTCGAGTCATTCACGGATCCCCGCTAAACAAAACTAGTTCATGAATGTATAGCTGGTTTTATTGAGATTCTATACTGAGCAGAATCCTGAGTAAATTAAAAACAGTGCTCACATTTCCAAAGAAATTTGGGTTCAAGAAATTGAATCAAATATTTCCAACACTCTATGAAGAGGGAATTCTGTGGGGATCACAGTCTCACAGATAGCCTCTCATCTTTCCAATCAAACTGGGTAGCAGACCCAACATCTCTAAGGCATGGCAGAGTTAACACGTGTATCTGTCAATTTTGGCATTCAGTTTTCAACTCGTGGGCCTTTTCCTCAGCAGAGACTCCTATACATGTAGCGCGCGTTCTTGCTGGTATCGTTAGAAACGACTGATCATATCTTACTTTCTGGAAACTGGTTTGCGCTATTAAGATTTTCGTTTGATACGCACATCTGAAGATCGGGTCTTAAGCCTTTTCAATGTGACAAAGAAACGTTTTCAGTTTGACGGCTTGGGAATTCACAATAGGAAGAACTTGTCTTAAAGGATATCCCATGTGACGAAACTGGCAAAGAAATCTGCATGATGGGGGTGTCAGTTAAGCGAGCATAGTCATTTCCCGTCTCTTGGGAATCATTGAGAAGATTGCCTCTCGCAAAAGCGAAAAATTGATATTTCGAAAAAAACACGGTCCATCTTCTATTAACTGTCTGTATCGAAATATAGAGCGGATGCGTTGAGGCACGTAATTCTTATATGTGAAATCCTTCTCCGCAGATTGGAGACTTTCTATGGCAAGGGATTGCATAATTAATCAACTGAAGTTCGATGTGTTGAAAAGCACCCAAGATTTCGCCCATCTTAATATTCATCTCCTCGTGTGTATCACAGTAACCTATACAATAATGTATTAATATAGAGCAGCCGAATCAGTGAGACTTACTCGAACAATTTATTTCTATAAGACATGGCCCGAATACATGAGAGTGCAACACAATTCACAAAACGAATAACTAAACCACTAACAGTAAAAGATGATGCCAACAAGATTATATTTCTATTATCAAATAAGTTTCAAATTGAAGCGATATGCAAGAGCAAGGACGAGCATTCTGTTATCCGTGCGAATAGCCCATTCATATTCGTTATCCGTAATACATCCAGAAGAGCCAACGAAACGCAGACATCATGTTGATTCGAAACACACATGGCGATCGTACATTCGATTATGTTTGGTTGAATTTTCGCATGGTAGTTGAACATCTAGCTATGGTGTGGAGACTATGGAGATTCACTTTGTTTAAACTACACCGGCTTATAGATTTCCTCCTGAACAAAGGCCACGTGATCAGAAAAATCGACGAATCTTTACGGATTATACATACGTCATGAAACATGGTGGTCGCATACTTGCTTCTGATTGGTCCATAAACCTGAGCCGGTTTTACTCCCGCAATTTGTTCGCATAGCTTTGACCCGGTTTGCACCTCTTTGACCATGGTTGCAGCTTTTTGACCCTGTGCGCAGCTTTTTGACCCTGCGTGCACCCATTTGACCATAATTTTGCTCTCTACTTGCCGATCATGATAAAGTCTCTGAACCGCAACTTGCATCTGTGTCTTGAGAATCTCGTCTTCATATTATTACCGTATCCATATTATATCCAGTTTGGCGTTCAATGCACCAGGACATTAGACCACAAAGCTCCATTCATATAGTATATCGGTGTGGTCCTATCCTAATTGACGCGGTAGTTGATTCTGGTGGTATTACCTCATGGTCTTAGACGATGTACTCCCGAGTTCTGTCATAACTAATCTTTGCTTCTTTGATGTTGTCCGTATAAGCCTGGATTATGCTGGTAACCACTGGCCCCGAGGTCAAACCTTTGTATAAACCCTGTACGTATGATAATTTATATCTAATATTGTTAACGTTCCCGGATAGTCGGATCGCTGAGTTGCAAACGTTGACCTATAAAGTCGATCATAGAGCTTCTCAGTTGACCTCATCCCTCATCCTGTCATGCCATAATGTCTGATTCGTCCTGTTATTACATTATAATTTGTGTCACTTGTACTTAGTTTGGTCATCCTTCGGCGACGTTGTCATCACTCATACGTCACTTTTGTCTTGGATAAATTGACAGTATAAGGGTTTCGTCGAGGCCGCATGGAAATGCCATCTGGTCATTCGGTTTCCTTCCAAGAGAAATAGACTAATTAGATGATTTTCCAGAGAAAATAATTATATATTGACGTTATTTTGATGGATTATTGGTATCAGATCATGTTAGAACTGGGGTGTATTAGGTCAGGTTATGTGCCATTGTTACGGATAGATAATAAACGATAGCATCTATATTATCGTCAATAATGATTCTATGTGTACAGATTCTCGCCTTCATCATAACTTGACTGGGTGGAGGGTCATGACCACCCGCTCTACTCGTCGCTTACCTGGGTGAAGGGTTATGGTCACCCGTCCCATCCGTTGCTTGGATAGATGAAGGGTCATTGTCACTCGTCACACTCCTGGCTTGCTTGAGTGGAGAGTATATGAAAAAAAACAGTAACGCACTGATTTATAATTCTTCCACCTCAGTCGAACGGACGATTGCATGGTTCCTGCATGTATGGAAGCGTCAAGTCTTGCATTCAGTACGCAGCCGTCTTCAATGAAGAGTATCCTCTTCTGTCACAAAATACCTTGACAGTATTCACAAAAAGTTATATCTCCTCAATGACAGTCGCAACGCCATATGCTGAGTCTAAAGATGAACTCTGTCGTGACAGTCAAATGCAGTTAGTGCCATTGTAACTTTTTCGGTTGATTTGAAGGCAATCATTTTTTTCCACTCTATCCACCCTGTTTTGATAACAGTCTGAGAAAAGGTATCAATACATTGTTTTAGTAACTTTCGCTATCACTGCACGACGTGCAATGTCAATTCTTTTCACTACAGTAATTACTAATTAGTTGAAGCAGGAAATGTAAGGGATGGCAGAGGCGGTTAAGAAATGGCGGCAGGCCATTGCACCAGAGTCATCCGTCTAGGCGAGATGAGAGAGGTTTGCATTTAGATTGCGATGATCGGTTTCCGGACAACATCTTCTGTCTGGATATTGTGTAATAAGTTACGAGCATTCATACTGTTACGTCTAAACGATAATTAAAAAAAGCAACAGAAAGCTTTTGTGAAATCGAAGATTAACAATCAAATATTTATTTACAATACAAAAATCATATACAAATTAAGTCAGATCGATACAGCAAATAAATGAAATATAGTCATACTGTTCAATGCCATACCGGTGTATCTCTCACAGTCCGCATTAACGTGCAAATCTCTATGCAGTCGGTGCCGACACGCAGAAATCGCGTTCTTGTATTTTTATAGTCCACATCGCTCAGCTGTTGTCCAGTTTCCGTCAGTTCAATCACGTAGATAATACATCGGTCAAACACACAAGAGTAATCCAACAGGAATATACAATCCAGCAGTCAGTAATCTCAGGCAAAGGTAACGTCCAGTAGCACAATCTAATGCACCCACATAAAAGCCATTTGAATCTCCTCTCGATCACCAAACGTCGAGCTATTTATACTCTATCGGGCATTCGACATACTTCTATCAAATCAAGAAACTTCCACCGGTATAGCAATGATGTATGATTTAACCCAGATACGATTACAACAACTTCTAGAAAGTTCGAAAATGATTAACCTCCAACAGTATGTATACAAGCGTATAGATGTGCAGATGGCGTTGTGTAGATGTGTAGATGGCGCTATGACCCAATTACCATCGTAATACGGGTCTCTTCCTATATCGGCCATTTTAATCATGATAAATCGGTCACGACAGCTTCGAGAAAATTCCAGATGGATGACTCAAGTAATACTTAGCTCTATTATTCTAGAAATGTCCACAGTGTCTAATTTGATACTGCAATACCATGACACTCGCCCTCTTAAAAGAAGAAAGTTTCAAACTTGGAACTTTCTTGACAATTCAAAACATTATTGCAAAACAAAATCTATATTACGACAGCAAATATGTTGACAAACATATGTGCATTATATGCGAGACAAAAAATCAGCGATCAAATTGTCCTTGCCCTTAATATGTTTGATTTCAATATTGTATTCTTGTAACACTAAACTCCATCTCAACAATGGATGATTGTGATCACTGAATACAGTAATTGGCAGCGTTGAAGAAGTAACATAAACATCAAAATGTTGTAAAGCCAATATCATTACCAAACCTACTTTCTCAATTGTAGAATAATTTCTCTGATGTTTGTCAAATTTACGTGAAAAAATAGCATATTGGGCGATCTACACCATCTATACCTTCTTGTAATAAAACGGCACCAGCAACAACATCACTAGCATCTACAGCCAGTTTAAAAGGTGAATCAGAATCTGGTGCTGAAAGAACTGGTGCGCTCTTGGGTATGGCTTTCAGTTTTTCAAAAGCTGGTTCACATTCATCGGTCCAAACAAAAGTTACCCTCTTTCTTAAGAGTCGAGTTAAAGGTTCAGTAATATCTGAAAAATTTGGACAAAATTTTCTGTAATAACCAGCCATACCCAAGAAGCGCATCAGTTGTCTCTTACATGTTGGTCTTGGAAATAGCGAGATAGCAATGACCTTAGCATATCCAGGCTTTACCTGACCCTGACCTACAACATGACCCAAGAATGTCACACGTGCATGTCCAAATTCACTTTTTCCAAGGTTGACTGTCAGCTTGGCTTCACCCAGCTGATTGAACAGTGCTCGAATTCTCTGTAGATGATCTTCCCATGTATCGCTGTAGACAACGACGTCATCAATGTAAGTCTCACATCCTTCCAAACCGGAAGTAACACAGTTGATGAGACGCTGGAACGTGGCTGGAGAATTTTCCATTCCAAATGGCATAACTATACTGGAACAGACCCCCCGAAGTGACGAATGCTGATATCTCTTTCGCACGATCTGTCAGTGGAACTTGCCAAAATCCTTCCAGAAGATCAAACTTTGACACGAACTTGGCACTTCCCGCTTGATCAATGCAATCGTCTATGCGTGGAATAGGAAATGTGTCTGTTTTGGTCAATGTGTTCACCTTTCTGTAGTCCGTACACATCCTATAACTGCCATCTGGCTTTGGAACAAGGATACAAGGTGAACTCCAGTTACTATTACTTGGCTCAATGAATTCATTGTCCAATAAATAGTGAATCTCTTTTTTCAGGTAGTTTTGTTTAATGGAATTCAAACGATATGGGTGCTGCTTTACTGGATTAGAATCTCCGACATCGACGTCATATGAAATTGTATCAGTTCGAGTAGCAATGTCGGGAAACAAATGTTCACATTGACTGAGCAGAGTTCGAAGTTCTTCCTGACGCACTGGCTCGAGATGACACAACTTGGAATCCAATTAAGTAGAATGTCAGAGTTATGTAATTCGCCGCTGTCATGGGCTCTTCACAAGTTTCATTAGTATCAGGGTCAGAACTAATTACACTCACAGGATGGACAGTACTGTTAGTACTATCGCTGTCGATGTATAACTTTAACATATTTACATGACATAACTGTCTGTTTTTACGCATGTCAGGAGTCTGAATTACATAATTAAGGTCACTTAGTTTCTTTTCAATGACATAAGGACCATAATATCTAGCCTTAAGTGGATTACCAGGAATAGGCAGAAAAGCCAGTACCTTCTCACCAGGTTATTTAGGTTATTTTCATACCTTTTTGTGCTGACTTTAAATTTGGCATGGCCAAATCACGTGCTTTGGTCAACCTGGTGCGAAAGTCCGACACATATTGTAAGAGACTACATGAGTCAAGATCACTGTTTAGGAACTTTTCCTTTAGCAGTTTCAGTGGTCCTCTAACTGTATGACCAAACACTAATTCAAATGGACTGAAGCCTAAAGACGCTTGAACAGACTCTCTGACAGCAAACAATATAGAAATGTATGCCTTCATCCGAGTCTTTCTCAGTGTCAAAACAATAAGTCCTAATCATGTTCTGTAATGTCTGGTGGAATCTTTCTAATGCGTCTTGGCTTTCTGGGTGGTATGCAGATGATTTATACTGCTTTATTCCCAATTCATGCATGACTTGTTGAAAGATTCCCGACATGAAATTAGATCCCTGATCAGACTGAACAAACTGGGGTAGGCCGACAAGTGTGAAAAACTTAACTAAGGCCTTAACAATAGTTTTTGTCTTAATATTCCGCAAAGGAATGGCCTTAGGGAACCCGGTTGAAGCACACATGGTTGTTAACATGTATTGATTGCCTGACTTTGTTTTTGGTAATGGACCAACACAATCTATAATCACCCTACTAAAGGCTTCCCCAAATACAGGGATTGGCTGTAGAGGGGCCTTTAGTATGGTTTGGTTAGGTTTTCCTACCATTTGACATGTGTGGCATGACCTACAAAATTCCGTAACATCTTTCTTTAAATTTGGTCAATAGAAATGATTTAGAATTTTGTAGTATGTTTTGTTAACACCTAATTGGCCTGAAACAGGTGTTTCATGGGCTAGTCTGAGTATATCTGAAAGATATGTCTTTGGTACCACAATCTGATACTTAACTGCCCACTCATCATCAGGTGACACATCTGGCGGTCGCCATTTGCGCATAAGAACACCATTCTTACAAAAGTAACACACAGGCTTTTGAGTTACATCGCACTCATCTACTGCCCTGTCAAACAACTTGGAAATGTCCTTGTCACTATGCTGTTCATTAAGCAGCTGTGATTTTGAAATTTTTTCATTAGAACATTCCAATTTGCTATCAAAATGTGGCTTATCAGCCTCATCATTTAAACACACAAAGGTATCGGCCAAACAAACCTCATCGATGACGTCATCTTTAAGAGACTTTTCAGACAATTTACTCATGGCTCTAGCAACTGCACAAGCAGGATACAAACTTTGAATTTCGTCTTCAACTGGATCACGAATCTGATCCAAACAAGGCTAGTCAGTTACAACCGGGTTAATCCCGACCTTATCTCCCGCAAGATCATTGCCAAGAGGTAATTGAACACCCTCAAATGGTAAACTATCTTTTATTCCCGCCGTAACAGGTCCAGGAATCAAGTCGGAAGACAGATGAACGTTATGGAGCGGAACGCGTGTATAATTTACAGAATCTACCCCTTTAATCAGGACATTACTGCCTGCAGATGAAGGATCAGAAAACGGCAAAATATTTGCCAACAAAAGAAACTGGGATGCACCCGTGTCTCGCAAAATCTTCACAGGAGTAGCATTAGAAAAATCACTTGAAAGTGACACAAAACCATTGTGGATAAATGGTTCAAAAATCTCCATAACAGGATTTGAAAAACTGTCAACCTTATCCTTGATAGAACTAATAGGAACGGTGTCCCTGGCCATCTTAGCGTCATATAAACTATGAACGTCACTAACCCGCTTGGGTAAAGCTCTTGAAGTAAGGAAACCGCTAGGCTTTTGAAAGGCTTGATATCGCTGTTTTCTTTTCAATTCAAAACAATGAGCCATTAAATGGCTGTCCCTCTTACAGTAGCTACGAACGGGAGACTTATTTTGAGTGTTAAAAGTGGGTGACTGAGCCCTTGTGTTTGACCTTTGACCATTGTAACTGGGGTTAAAAGTTTTAGGCCTTGAGAAAGAACTGGATTTGTTACCTGAGATGTTAGACTGGAATGAACTTGGCTTAACACCATTGACAAATGATAATTTGTGTGTCAGAGCGTATTCATCAGCAAATCGGGCTGCTGGGTCTAAAGTGTTGGCATTCTTTTCATCAAGAAATGTTCTAATATCACCATGGATACACCTTTTAAATTCCTCGTCCAGCATAAGCTGTCTAAGGTTTTCAAAGTTGTTGTCAATATTAACCGAAGCACACCACCTATCAAATAACTGTTCTTTTGAACGAGTCTGAGAGTTTTCTTTTTCACAACTACGAAACTTTTGTCTATAGGCTTCAGGAACTAATTCATAACCTTTAAGGATTAAAGTCTTCACTATATCATAATTTGATGCTTGCTCTACCGTCGATTGAGTTCAAATATCCCTTGCCTTTCCGATCAAAACACTTTGAAGAAGTAAACTCCAATTTTCTATTGGCCAGTTTAAATTTTCAGCAATTTTCTCAAAATGCAGAAAATATTTATCAACTTCTTTTTCCTGAAATGGTGGGACTAGACGTATTTGACGAGCTGCATCAAATTTTGATTGTGATTGTACAGGTGCATGTATAGGAGGACCTGTTCGCGACTGTAATTTCATATGCTTCAATTCTAACTGAAAATTTCTTGCTCTCTTTCCTCTTTTTCTAACTTTTCTCTCTTTAATTTTTCCTCTTTTTAGCCCACCATCACCAGATGGTGGGCTGTTCAAATCAGTTTTCGTCCGTGGTCCGTCGTCCGTCGTCAGTCGTCCGTCGTCCGTCCGTCAGTCCATCCGTCCGTAAACAATTCTTGTTATCGCGATTTCTCAGGAACTACTGCATGGATCTTTCTCAAATTTGGTACACAGGTTCCCCTTGGGGTCTAGTTGTGCAAGATACCTTTTTTGGTCCGATTCGAAAATCGAATATGGCCACCAGGCAGCCATCTTGGATTTCCCCATGAAACCTTGTTATCGAGATTTCTCCGGAACGACTTTATGGATCTTTCTCAAATTTGGTACACAGGTTCCCCTTGGGGTCTAGTTGTGCACGATACCTTTTTTGGTCCGATTCGAAAATCCAATATGGCCACCAGGCAGCCATCTTGGATTTCCCCATGAAACCTTGTTATCGAGATTTCTCAGGAACTACTTTATGGATCTTTCTCAAATTTGGTACACAGGTTCCCCTTGGGCTCTAGTTGTGCAAGATACGTTTTTTGGTCCGATTCGAAAATCCAATATGGCCACCAGGCAGCCATCTTGGATTTCCACATGAAATCTTGTTATCGCGATTTCTCAGGAACTGCTGCATGGATCTTTCTCAAATTTGGTACACAGGTTCCCCTTGGGTTCTAGTTGTGCAAATGCCTTTTCGGTCCGATTCGAAAATCCAGTATGGCCACCAGGCAGCCATCTTGGATTTCCCCATGAAACCTTGTTATCGCGATTTCTCAGAAACTGCTGCATGGATCTTCCTCAAATTTGATACACAGGTTCCCCTTGGGGTCTAGTTGTGCAAGATACCTTTTTTGGTCCGATTCGAAAATCGAATATGGCCACCAGGCAGCCATCTTGGATTTCCCCATGAAACCTTGTTATCGAGATTTCTCAGGAACTACTTTATGGATCTTTCTCAAATTTTGTACACAGGTTCCCCTTGGGGTCTAGTTGTGCAAGATACGTTTTTTGGTCCGATTCGAAAATCCAATATGGCCACCAGGCAGCCATCTTGGATTTCCACATGAAACCTTGTTATCGCGATTTCTCAGGAACTGCTGCATGGATCTTTCTCAAATTTGGTACACAGGTTCCCCTTGGGTTCTAGTTGTGCAAAATGCCTTTTTCGGTCCGATTCGAAAATCCAGTATGGCCACCAGGCAGCCATCTTGGATTTCCCCATGAAACCTTGTTATCGCGATTTCTCAGAAACTGCTGCATGGATCTTCCTCAAATTTGATACACAGGTTCCCCTTGGGGTCTAGTTGTGCAAGATACCTTTTTTGGTCCGATTCGAAAATCGAATATGGCCACCAGGCAGCCATCTTGGATTTCCCCATGAAACCTTGTTATCGAGATTTCTCAGGAACTACTTTATGGATCTTTCTCAAATTTTGTACACAGGTTCCCCTTGGGGTCTAGTTGTGCAAGATACGTTTTTTGGTCCGATTCGAAAATCCAATATGGCCACCAGGCAGCCATCTTGGATTTCCACATGAAACCTTGTTATCGCGATTTCTCAGGAACTGCTGCATGGATCTTTCTCAAATTTGGTACACAGGTTCCCCTTGGGTTCTAGTTGTGCAGAATGCCTTTTTCGGTCCGATTCGAAAATCCAGTATGGCCACCAGGCAGCCATCTTGGATTTCCCCATGAAACCTTGTTATCGCGATTTCTCAGAAACTGCTGCATGGATCTTCCTCAAATTTGATACACAGGTTCCCCTTGGGATCTAGTTGTGCAAGAGACGTTTTTTGGTCAGATTCGAAAATTCAATATGGCTACCAGGCAGCCATCTTGGATTTCCCGATGAAAGCTTGTTATCACGATTTTTCAGGACCTACAGCATGGATCTTTCTCAAATTTGGTACACAGGTTCCCTTTCGGGTTTAGTTGTGCAAGATACCTTTTCTAGTCCGATTCGAAAATCCAATATGGCCACCAGGTAGCCATCTTGGATTTCCCCACAAAACCTTGTTATCGCGATTTCTCAGGAACTACTTCATGGATCTTTCTCAATTTTGGTACACAGGTTTCCCTTGGGGTCTAGTTGTGCAAGATACCTTTTCTGGTCCGATTAAAAAATCCAATATGGCCACCAGGCAACCATCTTGGATTTCCCCATGAAACATTATCATCATTTCTTAGGAAGTACTGTATGGATCTTTCTCAAATTTGGTACACAGGTTCCCCTTGGGATCTAGTTGTGCAAGATACCTTTTCTGGTCCGATTCCAAAATTCAATATGTCCATCAGGCGGCCATCTTGGATTTCCCCATGAAACATTGTTATTGCGATTTCTCAGAAACTACTGCGTGGATCTTTGTCAAATTTGGTACACAGGTTCCCCTTGTCGTCTAGTTGTGCAAGATACCTTTTCAGGTCCGATTCGAAAATCCAATATGGCCACCAGGCGACCATCTTGGATTTCCCCATGCAACTTTGTTATCGTGATTCCTCAGGAAGTACTGCTGGGATCTTTCTCAAATTTGGTTCATAGGTTCCCTTTGTGGTCCAGTTGAGCAAAATACCTTTTTCGATCCGATTCAAAAATCCAATATGTCCATCAGGCGGCCATCTTGGATTTCCCCATGAAACTTTGTTATTGCGATTTCTCAGAAACTACTACGTGGATCTTTCTGAAATTTGGTACACAGGTCCCGCATGGGGCCCACTTGTTCAAGATACCTTTTTTGGTCCGATTCGAAAATCCAAATTACACTTCAAATTAATACGTTATGACGTTGCATCACAAGAGTCGGCGGATGAAACGGTGGGGCATATTCTATATATTGACTATAGAGAATATCTGTACCTTCACCTTTCATAGTTCAAATAATTTGGAATTAAAATGTATTTCTTCAAGTTTTCTTTAGTCCATGCAGTTTGCAAGTGAACTGTCCCACCGTTTCATCTGCCAGTGGGTCGGCTACATGAAGGGACGTCACTCTTGTGACACAACGTCACAACGCGACAACTGTAGACTACTGCATGTTTAGATCCAAGGGAGATAATCAGGATTCAGATACTTTGGAATTTTCAAATTTACTGCGCGGACCGGATCCCTTCAATGTTAAGTATTGTACCATCTTACTATTTTCGAGCAAGGTATCTTAAAAGAGATATCTCAAACTAGCCCAGTAAACAGAAAAGAATTAGCTTTCGTTCCTAATTATAAAATCTTAAGTATGTTTCATAGATCATGCCAAAGTGTCAAATAGATTTGTCTTCGCTTCCAGTACCCAATGATGATACTACAAAATGAAGACGGAGGATCCTCCATACATGTACATTCACTTTCAGACTAACTTTGCTCATTTCTCTTGTACTATAACAACTGACATAAGTACAGTTTCTAGAAATATAGAAACTCCTGAAGCGTAGAAAGATGATATATTGGTGTTTTCCAGTGTCCCTTTTTCGATCTTTTTCACTCAGATACGAAATTCTGTAAACAAAACTACAAATCAAGTGCTTGTTCCTAGTAACAATGGACAAAAAGATCCTCTTGTCGTTAGCTTGCAATTATCAGACAATGGTGGGCGCCAAGATCCTTCAGGATCTGTCGTTCTAATCTTTCTCTCTCTGATTCTCTGTCTAATTCTAATTTCTTTAATTCCAGCTGATGCTGCAATTCTAATTTCTTTATTTCCAAATAATCAGTTGTTTCCTCAGTTAAATCAAAATCACTTTTATCCCAAAGTTGATTGCTAACAAAATGTTTAATAATGTGTTTCTTAATTTCTTGCTTTCTCCAAGATGTTTTAACTTTAATTTGTAGGAATTTACACAGCGCGAACAAATCCTCTTTGCGTAGTTCGTCAAATTCCTTCTGACTAGGCTTTGAAGCAAACTGTGCTGGGTCAAACAACATGCTGATAATAAACTACTCCTCGACTTCACAAATTCAGACAATGTATCAATTTAGAACTATGTTGCAAAGCTGAAATGTAAACAAAGCTCGCGGGCAGGCCCCCAATTTCTGTTACGTCTAAACAATAATTGAAAAACGCAACAGAAAGCTTTTGTGAAATCGAAGATTAACAATCAAATATTTATTTACAATACTAAAATCATATACAAATTAGGTTAGGTCGATACAGCAAATAAATGAAATATAGTCTTATTGTTCAATGCTATACCGGTGTATCTCTCACAGTCCGTATTAACGTACAAATCTCTATGCAATTCGTACTGACACGCAAAAATCGCGTTCCTGTATTTTTATAGTCCACACCGCTCAGCTGTTGTCCAGTTTCCGTCAGTTTAATCACGTAGATAATACGGCGGTCAAACACACAAGAGTAATCCAACAGGAATATACAATCCAGCAGTCAGTAATCTCACGCAAAGGTAACGTCCAGTAGCACAATCTAATGCACCCACATAAAAGCCATTTGAATCTCCTCTCGATCACTAAACGTCGAGCTATTTATACTCTATCGGGCATTCGAGATAATTCTATGAAATCAAGAAACTTCCACCGGTACAGCAATGACGTATGATTTAACCCAAATACGATTACAACAGCTTCCAGAAAGCTCGAAAATGATTAACCCACACCAGTATGTATACAAGCGTATAGATGTGCAGATGGAGATGTGTAGATGGCGCTGTGACCCAATTACCATCGTAATACGGGTCTCGTAATCGGCCAGGAAAGCTTCGAGAAAATTCCAGATGGAGGACTCACATAATACGCAGCTCTATTGGTCTAGAAATGTCCACAGTGTCTAATTTGATACTGCAATACCATGACAATACAAAGGTATAAATCTTCGGGTGTACATACAATTGTTTGGTGGGGAAACCTGCTCCCGATGCATGTTTTTTATAAAGGGATACAAACATTCGATCTCATGTCTCAATGCTCAATCTTGATGAGAAGATTTAGCAATACAGGACTATGTAAAGAACTTCTTTCGTTTGAATTTTTTCGTCTAAAAGTAATGAGTTTTTTCTTTTGGTCTGATGATTCTAATCTGTTATTTTGTTTACCTCTTTTAGTTATTGCCTAATCATGAATGCTTGCTGACTCAATGGCTGTATTCCGTTTTACAAGCACTGTGCTGGAGCTCAATCTCTATTAATATTCTGACGTGATGAGAAAGTTTTAGAGTTGGGTACCATATATTGAATCTGTGAACAAAATTATTCTCAGAAAGCCTATTCGCTAATACTCACAAAGCAGCCCAAGGCTAATCATTACAGTTGAGGGGATTAACTCTGTTATTAGATTAGAATACGCAAAGCATCCGTTGTCTGTAGCAATGTTTGGTGATGCGTTCACAGCCATTTCATAAGCAGATAAAAAAACACGAGAGATAGGAATAACTACATGCGTCAAATCCAACATGTGATTGGCAGTTTCTATGGTACCGACTCAGTAAGCCTTTCTCGTGAAATCCTATCACATATACCACACTAAATTCTTATAATGCAAACCATGAAATATATACATAAACACAAGCCTGGAAAATTGATTATGGAGCCGAGTCATATTTTGCAAGAAAATAATTCCCAAACATTCGGATACTAAAGAGATTCATTGCTGCGGATTGGAACAAAACTGTTTTTCTTGTTTGGGTTTCTGTGAGATGAGAGTTGGTCGTGAAACCTTCATAATAACCCTGAACCCTCACAGTTTGCCAATTAAGTTCTCGTAATCAATGGTCGTCAGCGTCACCTGCCACCATTTTGCTCCTGTAGAAAGTCTCGGGAGACGGAAGTGTTGTGAGAGAATTTGTCACAGTAAAACTGAGAAACAACCTTAGCGAGGTCGTATCAGGGTTCGCCTTCGGCTTCTAAATCCGGGTTACTCCATCACTCTAAGAGCATTGGCATGTACGCCATGACAAGATCAACTCGAAAAACCAAAATTCCAGCACCGAAATGGATTTACCGGATAATGTTGGCACTATTTACCGGTTCTTGTGACACAGTTGATCATTACCGAATTAGAGATCGCCGACAGAAAAAGATGGGATTACATAACAACGTTGACACACAGGAAATGATCTTTCTGTTGGAGGGGTGGAGGGCAGGTGGAGGGCAGTCGACTGACGTTTGAAATTGGGCTTTTGTCTCTTCTTTCCGTATACATTTTAGTATGGATTTTTCAATAAATCTAAATTATGACACCTTGAACCAAAATAATATTTCTATAAAAATTCTATATAATATCGCGGCAGATATGGTGAATATCAAAAAACATTAGATTCATTTTGGTTGAAGGTGTTATAATCTTTATATTGTTTTTTAAATCATTCTAAAATATATGCTAAAATGTATACCAAGTATACACTGCCAAAAATAGGGTACTTAAAACAAGAAGAAAAAAAACCTATTTTAAGAAAAAATCATCTTGAAATAAGATAAATTATCATGGAGTGGGGTAAGAATAATTTACTTATGGATATTTACTTGGATAAGAAAATTATAAGTTTATTTATCTTATTCAAGATTCACAAATCTTATTCGAAGATCTTAATTAAGAAAAATTATCTTGGCGCTTTTTACTCATTTAAGAAAAAAAATCTTATTTTTTCTTCAGTAAGATAATTTATCTTGCTATGAAATCTAAAGTAAGATATTTTTGGAGTGGGGTAAGAATATTAAACTTATTCCAGATAATTAACTTGTTCAAGAAAAACTGACCACTTGGATAAGAAAATATTTCTCAAAGCTGTTAACTTGGATAAGAAAATATTTCTCAAGGCTGTTGAGTTAAATATTCTTACTCAAGAAAACATGTATACAGTCTTCAAGATAAATTATCTTACATTGTAAATTCAACAAAGGGATCTTGAGTTAGCAACATTTACTTAATTAAGAAAAAACATGCTAAACAACATTTAATCAAATTAAATAACAAAAAAATATTTTGAAGATGGAGAAAGTTTATTCAAGTGATGCATGTAGTGAATAGTCTGCACATATTAGATGCAAAAGTTTATGCATGTAGAAGAGGTATCTCAATAATTTCAGCCATGCCGCAATTCCCCACAGGATCAATAAAACAACGAGCTCCATAGTGACACTTCAAATATTTCCCTACAATCCAATTAACGTTTTTAACTGAAGTTTGTTTATATCATATTACTGCCAAAATCTGAACATGAATATATGCTTGTTACAGTTAGTAGTATACATGTAAAATAAAAACATGATAAAATAATGTCATGCAATTGAAGTGTGAGTGAGTGATAGGATTTAACGTCGCTTTCAACCCATCATCATGCCATTGAAGGGCAAAAGTAAGTCATATATGTAAAACAGATAAATAAAGAATACATTTTAAATATTTTAAGGCCTTTGTTCTGGCATTCATCCTTAAAACCTCTCCTTGACAAGTATTTCTTTCCATTTATAGCAGTAATACTAAAATATATTTGCACAACATTTCTCGCCCATGTCAAAGTTGTATGATATGACAAGATACTGATATAATTAAAACCATGCAAAATAGCCAAACACCAAAGATATGATGGATACTTCTCAAATTTAGAAAATCTGTCATCTTCAATTCTCCATAGACATTACAAATATAACAGCATATTACACTCTTGATAGTAAAAACACCTAAACTGTTCAAATAGAATTGCCCAGTCTTTGTGCTCATCAGGTGCTTGTGGTGGAGAAAGTCCCAATGTCGCAGATAAGGTCTTGCAAGCTAAAGCATACACCCAAGTTCATATACGAATATTCTTCCAAATCTGAAGGAAAGAACTAGGAAACACTGGAGGAATCAATACACTACAAACTACGTAGAATCCAGATCCGATGTTTTATGCAAATACTCGCCCGAAAAGTTTCTGCCAGTCAAAATTGCCAGAGGCAACCTGCCACCAACTTACATTACAAAGACAGGTTTCCTGAATAGACTGCAGTCAATGGTTTGATGCAATGACTTTGGTTTGAATGCCTATCTGACATATATAATGAATAAGCTTATTCAACCCCAAAATACTTCTGGAGAATTCAAAAGGACATTTTCAAAAAAAAAATCCATTATACTGTAAATATCAAATAATTTGATTAGCTAATGTATATAAAAATGTGTTGCTTTCTTATATCTCTTCGACATGGGGAAGCTTTTCTTGGAAATACATTTCTACATTGCCGTGCACATGGGAGGTCGAGCTTGTATCTTTGCTTTTTATACATATATTTTTTCGCGTTTGCTTTGAAACCAATGTAACAGTCTTAAACTTACTTTCTAATTGCCTGTGTTCAGGTAGACAAAAACGACGAAACAGATCTGCAGATCCGCACTTTCACCAACAGAAGCCCCTAGGATCTAGTTTATGTTTTCCAATTTGTTGTTGTTGTTGTATATCTGTAAATCCACTCCCAAAGAAAGCAAATCTCATTTTCGACGTTTTCGCTCAGATCATTGAACACATTGAGCAACATACTACTCTCATTCATCTGTAGAACGATCCACTGAGAGGCTCAGTTGAGTTTCCTCAATAATGTTCCTGGATACCAACATAATTCGCGAGAATTGTGGAAGAACAGAAGATTTCAGTTGAAAATGGCGGCAAATACATGAACCCATATGAAAACCATAACCGCACGTGAAGGTGGATTTGCAGATAAAAATCCTAAATTACAAAAATATGTTCCTCACAATAATTTCACGTATATCTCAGGCAAGTTCTAACAGTAACTCTTACAAATTGACAATGAACAATTTCTTTCAGGAAACCACAGGTTCATACTATTAGTGTAGCGATCCGTTTCCACTCGATTCACAATCTTACATTTTAAGGAGACAAATCACAGAAAAGACATCTTAGTTAAGATAACTTTTCTGATCACACCATACATCTGGTAAAAATAAATCTTATTTAAGATAACTTTTCTTATAACAAGATATATCTAGTAAAATTAAATCCTATTTAAGATAATTTTTCTTAAAATAAGATAAATGTGGCAATTTATCTAGAATTGAGGTAAAAAAACTTATTTAAGTACCCTATTTTTGGCAGTGTACATGTATCAATATCAAAGTTGGGTATTTTATCTATACGAACACAGCTTTTTGTGCAGAATTCATTTTTTTTTGCTTTACTAGCGTAAGGGAGTTCCTTGAAGCTTACCGTATATGTACCTACTTTGTATATAAATGTTGCACATCATGCCTTGTAGCTATAGATCTATGAAATTCATTCAACTGAAGAAACCAAACCCGTCATTTTCACTTGAAGTTTCTAGAACACTAGTTTTAAGTTCAAATAAATTTCTTCGCGCAGCCAAACAATATCAAAATCCAGGTGATATCTTTCATTTTCTTTCGAATTCGTATTGTATAATTCTACAGAGTCAACATTTCCATGAAGCGAATTTACGCCCATATTGCACAGCTGCATTTAATGAACACCGCTTTATGAACTATACATTATACATTACTCGTCATTTTGGCAACTCGAAGTCGATAAATTATCACTAGTTAAACTAATCCCTTCATGTGGAAGCATGGGCCGAAAGAAACACGTACTATCCAGAAATCCACGTAAGAAGCTCTGACTGGTCACGCATCAGCAGATCTATTTTCAATGTCGAGAAACGTCAAATCACTTTCGGCATGGAAGCAACCACATTTCCGAAAAACCGTTTCAGAATTATTAAATCAAGATATCGGAAAAGTGCACAAACCGCAAGTCCATCTGGAGTGCAGGAACTTTTCTAATTATCTGCAGAAGAAAATATAAGGTGTGGAGGGACGGCTAAGATATAATGTATTGCACCAAACCCAGCCGTGCAGGAGAGGATAGCGATCCAGGTTTATGATTCGATTGAGATGGTGGGTTTCGGAACTACAGCTTCTGTCCCGATATGAAGAAATAGCTTACGAATATACATGCAATGGTTTCGAATTTTGGATGATGAGAAAACCTCTCCCCTATGTAGGTTTTATAAAGTAAACGCGCGATTTCATGTCTCATATATCAATCTAGGAGAGAAAGTTTAATGCTCTAAGGCTATGCAAATAACTTATATTCTTTGTTTGATTGTTTGAACTGCTCACTCGGTAAATAATGATTTTAGTTTCCTCCTGCTATTGCTGTCGTGTTCCAGAAAGATGTCCTATCAATATACCTGGAATTGGTTGCTGACCGCGATACAGCTGAGATATGAACTATTATGAGCTCTCCTATAATATTTTTCTTCCACTGACATGTATGTGAAGAGCGCTGATGATAGCCCAAACATTGAAGTGGCTTGGACATCGGATGAATATTTTTCATATAATGATTCTGCTAATGATCATTCTCCAAAGCGATGCATATTATGTGGTACCCATGCAGATCTGTCTCTCTCAGTATTTCAGTAGAAGCAGAAACAAAGTAGAATAGCGAGTATTTGCCTCCAAATGATATTATATAGTTTGAGAGAAGAGACAAAAGAGAAATACAGGAGTCTTCGAAATTCACAAATAATGATCAATTTCCCTTAAACCTCACCATCCGATGTCATTTATCTATAATTATCAGTCGCTTACTCGCAAGAGTTTGCATCATTTCAGCCACTTTACACTCTGGTCCATTTGAAAAATCCAATATATTTTCGGCTGAAAAAATCTGAATTTACTTATCCTTCCTTCATCAAGTGCACTCCAAGTAAACCTACCGCTTCCTTTTCGTAATGTTTCTCGGTTATGACAAACTGAACAACAGAAACCCTGGACACGTACCCAACCTTGAAGATCCGTGATGATATGCGGTCGAACCGATCGTCTCTGAGTTTTCTATGCAGAGGTTATTACTGCAGAGGAGAGAGGACGGGTAATGCATCTCCCTTGGAGCCTGACTTTGGCGTACTACATTTATTCAGCAGACGTATTGTAAAATTTCGAAAGATTTTTGCTTAACAGGTTTCTCTCAGATAAGAAAATACTGGGGTAAACAAAAATGTAAAAACTTTAAGCTTGCAAACAGGCGAGAAAATAATTTCACGATGTTGAATTTATATTGAATGTATTTTCCAGATAATTTATATAGCGAGGTTTTCCAGCCTGCATTTTACCGTGCACGTTTGCGGAATATAAACTGATAGTTTTTCGGCCAAGCGAACCCTTATTCGATGAAATCCTGGCGACCATTGTAAGATTTCATAATCTTAAATGTTGTGTCAGATGCAGAATATAGAGCAAATCATTAATTATGTTATACCCCTTATCTGTTCGCAGAGTCTATATCTCGGACATTGAATACTTCGCGATTCTGATCGCACATAGATCATGTCATAGATTGAACCATTAGAAAGAAAACCCGGACCCATACTGGACCCAGCTCTGTTGGGGATAGATATTTTCCAGCTTAAATCTGTCACATCTTGAACATTGAATTGCCCATATCTGCTATCATGGAGTTCCAGCTATTGACTCTTGGCTATTTACATACTTGGAGACTTGGAGATTACTGCGAAAGTATTCTGGATTGCTGATATGATAATCTGCATGTTGATATTTCATATCTTAGACTTTGTTCCTTTATTTTGATTCAGCATTATCTAATTAATGGAGACTGAATTGTTGATAGCCACGAAGGTTTAGTTGTTTTCAAGCCACATTGGAGATTGGATTTTTGAAATGACATATTGGAAGTTAAATTGTTTTCAAGACGCCATGGGGATTGAATTTTTAAAATGACACCTTGGAGACTGAATTTGTTCACAAGAAATTTTGAAGATTGGATTGTTGATACGATAACTCGGAAACTTGTGTCATATTTTCCTTCATTTCATTGATGAAATAAATTTTGAGAGAAATACAAATTTAGCCGTAAGCGGGACACGAATCCACAAGCACTTCGCCATTTTTCACTTTTAAATTTATCTCTAAAGGACTGCTTCAACACCCTTGGTCATCTCGTTTTGTCTCTTATCTGTTATTTTGTTTACCTCTTTCTGCTGTTTTGCAACCATGAACGCTTGTTGCACTCAGTAACAGTATTGGAGCTCAATATCTATGAGCGTACTGACGTAATGCGTAGTTATTGTATTTGCGAACCGTATATTGAAACCGTGGACAAATATTTTCGTCAAAAAGCTAGTCATCTCCTTAATACTCACACTGCTGCCCAAGGCAAATTATTACAGTTTAGAGGATCAACTACGCTATTAGATAAGGAGACAAGTCGCTGCCATCGGCAGTGTCTGATGAAGCCTTGACATTCATTACATAGAAGGGTTTAATACAGTCCCGGAAGATAGCGATGAATACATTCGTATGATCCGACAGTTGATAGGCAGAACTTACTTTGGATAATGTTCGCCGCTGTCTCAGGAAGGCCTATCACATACATGAACCACCAATTTCTAATCAAGCATAACATGAAAATATGTATAAACTCAAATCTTCTTCCCACGAGAGATGAGCATATGGAGTAAAAAATGAGATAATTTGATAATATAGACTACATTAATCCGCTCCAATCCCTACAAATTAAGTCCGAATGACTTGTCAAATCATCATGTTGGTTCAGATATGATCAAAAACCCTTTACCTAGGCGATGTGATCAGACATCCATCACCTAGTCGATGTGATCAGTCATCAATTGCCTAACCGATGTTATCAGACATCCATTACCTGGCCGATGTGATCAGACATCCATTACCTAGCCGATGTAATCAGACATCCATTACCTGGCCGATCTGGTCAGACATCAATTACCTAACCGGTGTGATCAGACATCTATAACCTGGTCGATGTGATCAGACATCCATTACCTAGCCGATGTAAACAGGCATCCATTACCTAGCCGATGTGACCAGATATCCATTACCTAGTTGATGTGATCAGACATCTATTACCTAGCCGATGTGATCAGACATCCATTATCTAGCCTATATCCTCAGACATCCATTACCTAGCCGATGTGGTCAGACATCTATCACCTAACCGATGTGATCAGACATCCATTATCCGGCCGATACCCACGAAATACATCCGCCTCCATAATCAAAGTACCCTATTAGTTTAAAGCCACAAGCTTACTTCTTGCGAGGACAGAAGCGGTCAACAGCTCTCGACGATGCCGACAAGAGATAATTGCATTCTCGTCCAGAAATCGGTATATATCGCACGTACCATTACCTATCATATTAAATATGGTCGGAATAATAGCGTCATCATCTTATTTTGCAAAAAAGGCATTCCAATGGGAAGGTGAACAGATACATTGCTGAATGATTCGAAAAAAATGTTTCTCTTGTTTTTTTTTGGTTCTGTGAAGTGAAAGCAAGTCGTGAGCATCTTCATAACAAAAACCTCAACCACCACAATTTCCAAGTTCTCCCAATCAGTGCTAGTCGGCGTCCTACAATCAGTTGTCACAATGGCGTTTCTGTAGTAAGTGTCGGAAATATGAAGTGGTGTCAGAGAATTTGTCACCCTAAAACCGGGAAACATCCTTAGTGAAGTTTTGTCAACTTTCTCCATTCTGCATCCAAATACAAGTTAACCGATCACTCTAAGAGCATATGCATGGACGCAATGGCAGGATCGGGTCGGAAAAACTAAATTCCTACAACGCATTGGCTTTGCCGGAAAATATTGGCACTATTTACCAGTTCTTGACACAGTCGATCATTACTGAGTTAGAGAATGCTCGGTAGACAAAGGTGGGATTCCTTAGCAACGTCAACACACATGAAATTATCTTCCTCTAGTAGAGGTCAATGGCGTCAGGCCTGGAGATTTGGAGCAATCTGTTCGTTGACCGCGCAAACCGATTCATTTTCCGAAAAGCTTTAGTAGGTTCACATCTCAAACGACCCGTTATAATGTTAGGCCTACTATCCATGCAATGAATATTTATAGCGAAATCTTTCTGTCAGGGGAAGATTATTAAAACACAGGATAACCAGGATATTTCGTCTACATTATGTTCTTAGTTATAAAAGGTAAGCTGTCGGATGTGGAGAAAACAATATCAAAAATTTACAAAGTCGCCTTTTTGGTGGATTACGTCATTGTATTCCGACTGTCTCGAACATGTGTTATTTTCAAGGAACATTTGAACAGTGCTTTGAAAATGCTATATAAGACTCCCGTTATCCTTATTTAGGGTAGCATTATTGCACCTGAAATCTTCTCCTAGTTACCCCAGTTTTCTATGGAATTCCATCAAGTAAAAAAACAAACGACGCACACATGCTCGAAATTGCGAGCGTTACTGTATGGAAAATTCGGCGTATGTGATGAGGTCTCTCAATTATTAACGACAATATCATTTTATGGGCGCCAGCCGAATAGTGAATGTCAGATTTGGGGTCTATACGTATGAATACCGTCAAATCCAACATGCCAGTGGTCCAGTGCGCTAAACTTGAATATTAATTATCACCAAATTCGATAAACCTAAAATTAGACCATGGTCCATTAGTCGAAACATTCTCCTTCCCCATCGGGACTTTTTGTTTTGTAGAATATCAGTTTAGCTTATTGCTTGTCTTTTCGATATCCGTTTGTTTGCCAGTGGAATGTTGGAAAACAGACGATTTGGCATTTAAAAAATGGGGCGTTTATTGCGACTGAGCCTTATATTTCCTTAGTTCTGGGTGTAGAGAACTGAAATTTACCATCATATTGCCATATTGGACACCCTATTGAATGTTAGGGCCACAATTGTATCAATTGTCAAACACACCGATTAACGATTGTTTCTTGTCACAAGTAAATAAACATAGTGAACATATTATTGTAGTTGTAGTGCTTTGAATGTTACCATAGAATTGTAAGCGAGTTACGGAAATTGGAATTTGTCATGATGAGGGTTGGATTCTCAGCGATGTGCGTCTCGACCAGACCAAACACAGAATGTTTGGCAAGCAACCGGATTATGATAGAACATATTTTGACAGCAGACAATTTCCGTGTTTGGTCCTCAAATGGAGGTGATACAATATCACAAATCCCTTCTGATCAAAGTGAAGAATGATGTGTCTATCGATACTGTAAATAAAAAATTGTAAAATCTTCGCTACAAATTGGTGGCTAAATGATCAAAGTACTGTAGGTAGCTGAACATGTCTTTTTAATTGACAAATCACCCCTACCCCAAACATGAAAATTTGAAGAAAAAAAATTTCTCCGTTCAGCATTCACTTATTGTGAAATTTCATAACACGTCCCTCGTAGATGATTTGTAAATTTTCGGATGCAAAACGCTGCTTTCATGTGCATTCTGGTAATATATTTCGACGGACATTGTATAAAACAAGTACGTTTTATACGCGGGGGGCGGGAGGGGGGGGGGGTTCGCTCGCTCTCCCCGACTTCAGCTAAACTAAAACAGTTTATGAATGTTTAGCTGGTTTTAGTGGGGTTCTAAATTGAGTAAATTAGAAACAGTGCCCACAGTTCCAGTGAAATTTGCTTTGAATATCTTGACTCAAATATTTTCAGCATTCTAGGGAATTCGGTAGGGGAGCACATATTCTCATACACACCATCCCACCTTTCCAATCAAATTGAGTGGCAGGCCCAACATCTCTAAATCAGGGTTAACACTGTATTTGCTAATAAATTCACCATGTTGGTGAATTTTGCAAGGTAAATTGTAATAGATAGTTTGACATTCAGTTTTCAACTCGTGGGCCTTTCCCCCAACAGGGACTCGTACACATGTAGCGTGCGTTCTTGCTGGTATCGTTAGAAACAGCTGATCACATCTCACTTTCGGGAAACTGGCTCGCGCTATTAAGATTTTCATTTGATACGCATATCTGAAGATCGGGTCTTACGCCTTTTTATGTCTCATTTTCAATTTGACGGCATGGAAATCCATATAACAGCAAGAACTGGTCTGAAAGGACGAAACTGTCAAAGAAATCTGCACGATGGGGTGTCAGTTAAGCGAGCATAGTCATTTCCAGTCTATTGGGAACCGTTGAGAAGATTACCTCTCCCAAAATCGAGAAATTGATATTTCGAAAAAACATGACCCATCTTCTATTTACTGTCAGTATCGAAATGAGAGCATATTCGTTCAGGCATGTAATTCTGATATGTGGAGTTCTCCGCTGATGACAGGCCTTCTCTAGTGAGGTGTTGCATAATTAAATTCCTTGAAGGTCAAAGTCTGTCTTGAAAAGTACCCAATTTTTCGCCGAATTTAATGTTCATCTCGTGTGTATTACAGAATCCTATACGATAATGTATTAATTTAGAGCAGCCGAAACTATAAATGTAACTTAGTTGAACAATTTATTCCTATAATAACGCAACATATATAGATGCTGGAAAAGCATGCCGACAGAGGAGACTATATCCAACAAGAAGACCATGTACAGTCTGGAAGGGAGTTGAGAGGAGTTTGTAATTATCGCTGTATTAATTCCCAAAACGTCTCCATCAAACACTGGAAAACGTCCCAGTAGGGCAGCGCTAAATAATATTCACTGACCAGTCTCAATTTGTCAGAAATAATTCAGAGATAATGTACTTTGCACCGGTCAAAATAATGAGTTTCCTTGACTATGTTCACGCAATTCACCCATGCTCACAACAGATGTTCTGTGTTAGTGATGTGTTAGATTAACTTAATACCGGTATTATACAATAATGTCATATTAGGTGTTCTCTGTCAGCATTTATGAAAGGGCTTCGTAATGAAGTACTTCCCTTACCAAAAAATCCTATAGGATCCAATGGGACAGATGATCTGTCCTATAGGATCCAATGGGACAGATGATCTGTCCTATAGGATCCAATGGGACAGATGATCTGTCCTATAGGATCCAATGGGACAGTTACTTCTGTCCTATAGGATCCAATGGGACAGTTACTTCTGTCCTATAGGATCCAATGGGACAGTTACTTCTGTCCCTTAGGATCCTATAGGACAGATAATTCTGTCCTATAGGATCCTAAGGGATAGAAAAATCTGTCCTATAGGATGGATTATTCTATGCTATAGAACATGTATGTGTCCTATAGGACAGCCATAATATCCATTAAGAATTGTTTTTGTCCTTCACATGTGACAGTGTGAGGAACCAAACACATTTTACATGCATACATTGTAAAGAAAAGCACATAATAGGTGGAAAATGTGAAAAACCTCATAAAAGCAATGTTTTTTTTATTATTTTTTTCTGCATGATACATTACATATTTACAAATATTGAACATAAGGCAAGAAATCAAAGTATTTTGACTGTTATCATTCGCAAATATTAGCAGGAGTATGTAAGCTTATATACATGTAATGATATATGATCCAAATGATACAATGCTTCATTGATTAATTTATTGGAAGATATTAATTTAGTCCAATTTCTGATACACAAATTAAAACCCAATTTAAACATGTAAATTCTACATTCGGAATTTCTGTAGACTTCTAATTACATCAATCGAGGCATCGAGGCAGTAAATCCTAATAGATTAAACAGATTCTGTTTTTTAAATCTCTGTAAAATGGGGTCTTCGATGGAATTTTGGTAACTGTGGAAATGGAATTAAAAATCAGAAAAAGGAGCATTAGCGCATTACCTCGATTTCAGTATTTGTTAGTCCACGGCAGAGATCAGCAAATGTACTATACAATGACATAATAATGCAATTCTTAAATACAGATTCAGAATATGCATATATATATACAAATACTAACATGGTAAACAATCTTCTTGAAAACCAAACTTAATTAATACCTCCCCATTTTGTTAGATACAATGATGTCACTGGGGGATTTTCTTGTTGAATTTAGATTTTATAATAAAATTAATAAGTTTAATAAATAATTAATTAATAATCAGTCCAATCCAAAGATTTTATAATAAAATTGGACATAATGAAGAAAATAATTTTAGAAAAATACACCAGTTCTAACATGATTTTCAAGAAAAAAAATGTTCATTAATGAATACTCTACCCTCTTCATTATCACCAATTATATACAGATAATATTATTCTATTTTCCTGGTAGTCTATTACATTAATTCCATTAATTCAACAATTTGAGGAGAGTTATCTCCCCTGTACCGGTATATTTTGATTGGCCACTGGTGGCGCCACCATGCTGTCATATGAGAAATTATAACAACAACATGCAGCAGGAAAACAAAGTTGATTTATATGTTAAGCTGGAACTATTGAGGTTTAAAGAACTGTATTGCAGATGGTGATGCATATGAGTGAAGCTACATGTAGTGATGGTAAGTAAGTTATAAATATAATTATAATGTTATAACTTAAATGGCAAAACAATTCTAATTTCTAGTTAAACTGACAGAATGTTGTAATGTGGACCCTCTATGAGCTTTAACTATCAACAAGATTCTCTTCATATACTTGGCTTATTAAACAATTGATAATCTTCTCGGTAACTACTTTAGCACTTAACCTTATATTTGCAGTCAAAATTAATGAAATAAATCAGTTAGCCTCATTTAGCCTGGAATTCACAAAGAAATATCCATAACTCAATCCCAGTCTGTCTCAAAATTCCTTTCAGATCTACCCAGGTTGATCCAGGCAGTGTGAATTGCCATTGTTACATTGTCAGCTGGAAAAGCCCAGGCTTGGGGACCTCATGTGAAGATTGGCCATGCATGCACCCTGAAGGAAATACCCCGGAGGGTGAGATAAATAGGTTATATCACACCACTGCTGTGTATGTCTGCTAGGAAGTTTGAGGGGAGGGAGGTGGGGTGGGCATGTTAGCTCTCAATAAATCAGTTGACATCCTCACCTGTTGTTTTGAAATGTTTATCGTTTCCTGCTTATATTTCCAGAAGATTTGAGAATATTTCCATACCAAAGTTCTGATGAAATCGCAAAAGAATATTTATTAAAATAAATTGATAACAAATACACTGTTGGCATAATCGATATTTGCTATGATAAAAATGTGACCAGGAAAAGCAGGATAAATTATGATCAGATTTCCTATAAACATGATAACAGGCTATATTTTAATTGTCTATTTCTTGCACTATTCTTGATCAAGGCTAAGGATTGCTGCATAATTCAATTGTACATCTGTACCCACATCTTGAAAATGAGAACATTTCATGCAACCAATCGGACATGTTCGAGGCGCACATTTCATCGACTCGGAGCACACATGTGATCATGGAAATCATGCAGCGTCTATTGTTGAATTACTTCTTCGCCAAAGAGGAAACAGCATCAGGCAATATACAACTGGATGATGAACATTGTTAAAATCATATTAGTGTACCTTCTCAATATTTTTCCCAATTGTGATTGCGTTTTCATTTAGCGTTGATCCATTGTATTCTTATTTAATGACGATATGCAATATAAATTCAAATAACAAATATATCTAAGCAACAATGTTACAATGGATTAAATTTATTTAACTTTTCAGACGAAGAAGACCACTATTCACACTGGTGGTTTGTTAAATCCAGGTTGGACCATATTATGGGGCAGAGCAGATATTCTAAGGTAGCTATTGATTTATTGATTTTTGATACTGACTTTGTGTCTTGGATTGAATGTAAATTTCATAATGCCAATTCTCGTAAAGCAAGTAATTACTTGTATTCTACAAGTTGCTGCTACAAGTCACACTGTGCGAATGGGGCTGTAAACAGAGATGATTCTTAACTAATTGATATATCATGTATTTTGTAGAAGGCTCTGCCAGTTATAGAAGACGACAGTGATGAGGAAGGAGGTTCTTCGCCGAAACATCAGAAACATATATGCTAATGTAAGTATAAATTACATTATTGACAGTGCACCACATAATGTAACCATACTATAGTTTTCGCTATCACATCTACATGTAGCTTTCATTTTTCGTGTTTGCATTTTTCGTGAGTGAAATATAGTCCTATAACAGTCGACCAACACAGGCCATATTCATACAGCATCTGCATTTATTTAACTACAATGTAGTTTGTCATTCAAAAGTCCATGAACTGATCAAATACTTAATCCTTTGTTTCCAGATTTCCGACATCGAGAGTGTTGCTGATGATGATGGCACTCTGCGACAGACATTGAGGAAGAAAACAGGAAGCTACGAGCAGACATTGGCGATCTTCATGAAAAGTCTGAAAGGTATGTCTGGCTCAGCATTCTTTCTGTATGCAAGATGGCCAAATAAGGGAACAAGATGTATGCATGAATATGTATTTGGAAATATATGGAAGGGTGTCCTTATACACATATATTCCGCAATAACTATTTTCCAAACAAATTTGCTCAAATGCTTTTCTTCAGATCAGCCATCAGTGGTTTCGCATTTTACACATGCATGATTCTCAGCGTAATGAATTATCTCCTTTATAATATAATTACCTCATTTAAATAGCATGAGAATGTACACATGATCTGTATTGTAATTTAACTATCCTCAATATGTTATGGTGCATTTGCGAATACATTTCTATTGTTTTTTGTTCTCTCATTAGATCTTCCAAGAATGGTTTTGGACTGTCACAACTTGTGCAGGAAGTGAAGCAAAGCTGTCAGTGCAATTCTGCTCAGGAGACAACTACCCCAGAGAGACGTCCCTCACCGATGGTACATGCTGCTCCACTTGTACCAGAGTCCTCTCTATGCCAACTACCCAGTCACCAGCTCCATCTCCGTTGGTTGTTCGAACATCAGGTACCCTGGGACAGCAATCTCCAGTTTTCGCCATCTCACAGCATACCACCGAATTAGATGTTGACCTTGTAAGTCATATGTTTTTTTATCATTCATAATAATAAAAGGCTTTATCTATACTCCTTTACAAACTCTTAGCCCAATACAAGCGTCTAGTCCGTCATTCATAATTCAGTCGTCGTCTATTAAAGAATATCCGCGTCCATAATCCAAAGACCTATTCCATATCCATAGGAATGTAATGATATATACAGAGAAAGTTAAATTGGGATATCCTTACATAAGTACAATATGTTTAAAACAGTGATACCCGAAGAACAATTTTATAGTGAGTTTAAATACTTAAAGGGTCTTCTAAAGCTGACTGATCATTTTGGTAGCCTATTGAACAAGTTGATGCTATTTATATTCACGCAGAATATTACAACAGATATTTTATCATCTTTCAGGCGGTGGTGTCTGGTAATGTATATCTGCCAAGACGAGTACAGAACATTATCCGGAGTGATCCCCGAAAGATGGCCATGGATCTGTTGTCAGCTTCATTCACAAGAGCTGAGATGGCTACACACACGCTGACTGGTGTGGAGTCAAATACTGGACCTGATGCAGACGTAAAACCACTCATTGAATCAAGACAAGATACATGTAACTGCTATAGAAGGTAATTGTTCTTGTCTTTGAAAATATCTCGGATCTTTTATCAGTTGTATGTATTGTGACAAAAACATTTTGAGCGCTTAGCATCCCATAAGCCAGGTATTCAAATTAAATTACCCCGCTATAATAAAATGCTGTAATACTTAAAAAAGGAGCCAATCAAAGTAAAATTGCCCAAGTATTAAACTTGGTTACCGACAAACTTGCAGCTGCCTATTTGACTGAGTATATAAATTGGGGTTCCAAGCCTTTGGCAAGTTTAATGCATTTCTTTTCTGCATTGCAGCCCTACTTCTAAATCTCTTTTAATGATGTTCTAATTAAATATTTTCTTTTACCCCTTTCGCTAAAGTACTACCAAAAGAAGTTTCCTGGCAAGGATAAGATATACAGGATTCTATGAAGGCCAAACTGAATGGCGAACAGAAGTGCTACAGACGGAAGGAGAAGCACAGAGAGGCTTCGCACATCATTCCCCAGTGACAACATGGCACACTGATATTATGTCATTCTAATATATACCCTCTATATTTATGTGTATCCTGCGTTATTTTGTATACAATAAAATGTCCGTATGCATGGATTGGCTTCTGTTAAATGTCTTCATGGGTAACATGTCGTACATGTTACGTAATAGTACCTGTGTGTTATCTGAACATTACTGATCAGTTTCTGTCCAGTACACAGTAATTATTTGATCAGTACTGTTTAGAGAGCAATCCCTGCTGTTCCATGTAGTTGCTGTAAGAGGTTATTCCTTTAAAAACTTCAGGACGCTGTGTATGTGCCATGACTTCAGCGATACCAGGGACCAGAAGCGAGTTGACCTGATCCATTTTATTTACTGAACTCCACATTTAAAGGTTCATCTCATTTTCAGAAGAGTACCCTGAAAATAGCTATGGAATATTGCTGAACTTCATAAATGATGCTACATGACAGTCCTATAGGATTCAATAGGACAGTCCTAGAGGGTCCAATATGACAGTCCTATGGGATTGCTGTGGGAAAATGTCCTACAGGATCCCATAAGATTTTGCCTATAGGACAGTCCTATAGGACTGTCCTATCAGATCCTATAGGACTGTCCCGTAAGATCCTATAGGACTGTCCTATAAGATCCTATAGGACTGTCCTATAGGACAATCCTATAGGACTGTCCTATAGGCAAAATCCTATAGGACTGTCCTATAGGACAATCCTATAGGATTTTTTGGTAAGGGTTAGCAAGGACATGACCAGCAAATAAGGGGTTATATATTCACATCAATTCGGCCTGTTTTAAAACATCCCAAAATTCATCATGTTATAGCTTCATTAGCGTATGGAAATGAACGTGATTTACTCCCTTAAGGTTACTGTATCGGGTTGAAGCTTCAAAATCTCGATTTTTGTTTTTTATCTCATACCAGAGAACACAGTCAAACCTACAAGTTGGGGAATAAGAAATTATGAAAATTAATGCATTGTAGTAAAAAAAACATGACTTTTAAAACTCAAGACATTCGTGGTGCAGTACGTAAGGCTCAATCAGGCGAACTTCGCACACCAGGGGACACAGCGGTGTATAAGGATTACTCACGCTCAAGACGAAGACTGTGTATTGAGGTCCACGGCCAAAAATGCGGAACTAACTGGTTCACATAGCATACATCCTCGAATAGCCATGGAACTGTGAATATTTGAAAATTTCAGTACAGTGCATGTTACCGAATGTGTAAATCAAGTTTGAACAGGACCTTTACGGAACAATCTTGATAAACAGTGTAGACCTATAACTTACTTTGTCCGTCAAATAATTATAATAAAGCCGGAACACCGTAGAATAGTGTTTGACATCTACTCAAGCGGTCACAGCATTGTCTCAGCGGGGTTCTTATACAGCTGCGAACAGGGAATTAGCGTGGCTCAAGCGGTTGAACACTGTGCTGTTTGTTTTTTTTTCTCGTTCTAATTTCTCTCTTGTTATTTGATGTACAAACATGAACTTTGGACACAATATTCCAATCATGTAGATCTTCAAACGGTTGCCTCAAATTTTATAAGTTCGGCCCTGCTGATGAATTATTTAGTAGAGAGGGGTCGAGTTTTTGTACATATTTTCAATCTTTCAACTTTGCACGGCGATAAAATAACTTCTAGGCCCTAACGAAAAAAACTGAGGCAACCTATTTTTATTCAAATGGTAAAGTTCATTATTCCAAAAACCAAGTTTGTTTGATGAAAACTGAGAGAGTTATTAGCGTGTGATTTTGAGAACTATACTTTTCTAAATGACATCATTTATCTTTAAATAAATCGATTCTTGTAATTAACTCGAGAAAGTTATTTATTTATCCAAATTCCATGAATCAAGGGCTTTCAGAAAATGTATAGCTGGTATGGATACAAAAAAAGCACTTCCCCATAATTAAGCAAAATTGTGACACGTACACGAACGCAACTGGGCCCCGATACAGTAACCTTTAAGATAAAATACTATCAAACGATTACACTGAAAACTGTATTTATTAAAATTATATTCTGTACTACCAGAAGAAGCAACTCGTTCAGGTGTGAATAATGACAACTGCGATACACAGAAACCATTCTACGAACTTACATATATGTTATTTTTCTATACTGTGTGTTTTTAAATTGTCTGTTTACAATAACCATTAACAGTTCATCAAACCAATCAGATTTGAATATATGTTGCTGGAGAATTTAGACTATAACTATTATAGTAATATTAGCGAATACAAATGACTATATTAAAACCATTAAATTAGGGAATAATGTGTTCATATAATATTGTTCCATATTTGTTCGTATGAGGACATTTGTATAAAGGTTTGTAAAATGGGAACATGGAGAGTTTTCTTTCATAATGATCAGCACATACTCTGCCGACTTTGACATTGCACTCTGGTGTGCTTGATTAGAAAATGTCCCGTTTATAAAATATAGCACTTTTGAGAGCCTAGGCTTCGATCAAACATGTCAAATGGTTTACAAGTATTATGGATAGTGTTCCGAGAATTTACATCTCTTAATTTGGCATTTTATAGATATTTTGCTCTCCATACAAAACATTGTGATTGTAGTTTGTGACTGTGGTAAACATGGTGGACCACCAAGTGCTTGATCGGCGCCGGGACTCACAGACTTGTGTTTTGAATAACAACTTGCCGTCTACGAGTATTTCCCCGTGAGCTCTTTTTCTATCTAACGATCACATAGTACATTACTTCCCATCAGATGACTTGACATGGCTATTACATAATCGCTCTTACATATTTGTATCTAATACTGAAGCCGATACTAGAGTCCACAAAAGCGTGGCTGGGATACTTACTTCCACCGGAATCAATTTTGGTTCTTGTGATGTTTTCAGATCTAATGCAGTCAGTATATTGTTCTCTGGGATCATATGATTTCTAGTCGGTACACCGGCATCTTTTCTCACTACCTTTGTTGTGCTGTGTTTAATTTTCTGTAAACAATCTATATCTTTTCATTATCTACATCCAGATGTTACAGAGCTCAACATGAAGCTTATCCCTGCTGGCAATAGTCAATGACTATTAATCAGACAAATTATTTTCAGGTTGTTCAATTCAATCTCTATTCAACGGTCAACGGTGTCGAAACAAAAGTCGTTAGTTGTCAATAGCCTATCCTATTTTCTCTCGAATGCCAGTATTCAAACACGCTGGTATCGCAATTGGCTCTAAGGGCCCGACACTTTTGGAGAATTCAAAGCACTCTTCTCGAAAGCAGTTCCTAGTAGAACAAAAGTTTCAGAGGTGAGCACGACTGACCTGAATCTGATGGCTAGGAAAAAGTGTTTACATTTTGATCATTTTAGTTTTCCTCGTGTACACTATGTATAGAGAAAATGAAATTTACGTTAAAAAAGCAGGGCCGCTGACGGGTACTTTGCATATGTAAATATTTCATCGAATATGTTTATTTCTACATCCTTACCATCCCCTCCTCTCTCAACATCGCTAAGGAGGACACACATATCAGTTATGTGAAAGATGATGATTTTGCAGGTAAATCGATCTCTCTCGTTGAAGAATATAACTTATCCAAGTCATCCTTAATCCATCCTTCACTGCAAATTCATTGAATTATAGTCGTACTCTCTCACTACCTATTGTTCATTTCGTGTACTTAACATTTGCTAGAGCTTGAATATAAACAGAAACCTTGTTATTCAGAAGAGCGAACCTTCCGGTCTTGTAGATGAGTATTAATGGAGTAAACTATAAATTATATTTCATAAACCATACATATTGGCTTGAATGTCTACAAGTGGGGACTCACCATGGGTGCAATGCTCAGACAATGGATATTTATATTCTTGCCTGGAATAACCATACATGGGTGGACAGCGGTTATCCATGACCATTGTCGGTCAAAGTTTAATCGTGGAAAAAACGCCCATGCTCTGATTCCGGATGGCTCATTACCCAACTGCCAATGACCACTGATGGGTCAAGCTTGTGGTTGCCCATATCTAGGCAAGTGTCGGAATACACGGTCTATGCATCTTTCACAGAGACAAGTCTTCAGTAGCGGAATTATTAATTGTTCCATAATAAGGCCTATTTCCTCTGTGAACACGATGAAGTTTCAAAGAAAATTCAAATTCACTGCTGCTAGATAACTGATTCCAGCATGAAGTTGATTATGTTGATGTAAGAGGAACTGTTAATCGTTCAACTTCAGTTCAGGAAATTGGAAATTGCCACAAGAGTCTGCAAGTGTTGAGGACGTCCAGCGGGTCATATGTTTTCATGGGATTTTTCAGTCAAAACGCAGGGAGCAAAAGTTTTGTCAAAACACCGTTTTCATTGCCTCATAGAACATATCTGCATCAACAGCTCGACGTCCTGCACTCAATTTGATTCTATGTTGATCCATTTGTGTGACAACATTCGCATGTGTGCAGTGGTAAAAACTACATCAAGGAAAAAAAACTTGTATTGGCCTGTAGATCGGCTCCATTCGACAATGCTGACACTATTTACCGCGCCTTGACACGGCTGATTGATACATGGGACAAAAAGTCAGTGCGGAAAGAAGGATTACTTAACAACGTCGACAAACCGGATATGATCTCGAGGATGAAATCATAGAACGGTTAGTTTCTCTGTGAAGAAATAATGAACGCAGCATGCTCACTGATTCGCAGTTCTTCCTTCCTCAAACGAGTTGACGACGTCATGGCTCCTATGCAAGCACCAGATCATGCATTCAATAGAAAACAACGTCGTCCGTATGGCAAGCCGTTTTATTTTGTATTCGGCATTTGCTGATATCATTAAATATTTGGTGATATCTTCAAATGATTTGCAGATATCATCAAATGATTTGCTGATATCATCAAATGATTTTGCTGATATCACCAAATCAGTCGATTTGCTGATATCAGCAAATGATTTGATGATATCAGCAAATGGTTTGATGATATCAGCAAATCATTTGATGATATCATCAAATTGAGGATTTGCTGATATCAGCAAATCATTTGATGATATCATTAAATATGGCGGAACGTGAAAATAAGCCTAAATGTTAATGCCTGCTCCCTGCTCATCCTGTTATAATTTATACCTTGTGATACAGCTATCTACCGACAAATCACATGCAATATTATATAATACGGTATTTAAAGAACCAGACAATAACAATAAAACCTATCAAACCTCTGGCATATACCTTACGCCAATCTTTACTAATAAATAACAAATAGAATCATGAATATAAGGGCATTCAAATAAATATACAGCAGGGTAGATAAACTTTTCCATCGCGGGTTATTGATTTGTAGACACAAATTCATTAGATCTGCATTTGAGTATAATCGGGGTGAGGCGAAAGATAATGATTTCGGGAAAGCCGGTCAGCATGGAGCATGGTATATTAAGGCAGAGCCGATTGTCGTGCTTCTTCACTGGGTAGCTTTTAGGGCAGGAGATAACAGCCCGCACATACAACAATAAATTAATCTCTATGACCCTTTACTGACCCGTCACAGGAGACCAGGCTGTTACCATAAAGACAGAACTAACTAAGCTTCAATGAAGTCATATGGCTTCTTTTTATTTTTATATGATGTGGGTACTGTAATCAAATAGTACTAAAGCCGATACAGATTGAAACAGTTGTGTGACATTATTTATCTAAGCATGTTCCCTGTAAATTCAGTATGATCTCAAGGGCTATTTGTTAAACATTCCCATCACTTTTCAATTCTGTTTTATATCTATCTTGACCTTGTCTGGGGAGGGGGGGGGAGAAACTCGTGTGCGTGGTAGGTCCACCACAGTGGTTAATGGTCAGGACCTACAGGTCAACCGCCGCTAATGGGAGCAGAAATAGTTAAGCGAGCCTGTGAAACGGAACATGCGCTGTGACGGAGTTTATTGTCATTCTGAACAGGGAGCCTTCCATGTAATGGTTCATACTTTGACCTTCCACCATATTTAATGATATCATCAAATATAAAGTATTTGCTGATATCATCAAATCATTTGCTGATATCAGCAAATCAATTGCTGATATCATCAAATGATTTGATGATATCAGCAAATCATTTGATGATATCAGCAAATCAGTTGCAGATATCATCAAATGATTTGGTGATATCAGCAAATATTTGCTGATATCAGCAAATATTTGTTGATATCAGCAAATATTTGATGATATCAATAAATCATTTCATGATATCAGCAAATATTTGATGATATCACCAAATACTGAATAAAAAGAAAAACGGCTTGCCATACGTCCGCGAAGAGTTTCCTCTTCTGTAACAAACGACGCTGACAGTATTCACGAAAAACAGAATGAATTATTTCTCTTCAATGACAGTCGCACCGTCATACGTCGTATGTAATATTGAACGGACCCTGACACTGGATTCCAATTAGCCTAAAACTGTACAGGATAATAGAGAAATAGGCATGCAGTCAAGAACTAAATCGGTAATCAATATATAGTTGACCGTTGCTAAAAGATCGACCACATTAGTCATCAATCTGATTAAAACCACAACTACAAAAACCGTTCCCCATCTTACTTGTCACTCATGTAGATCTTTCATTTACCTGTTCTGAGTGCTGGCCAGTCACAAAGCTTCTCCCCACCTGGGGATATACGTTTGAAACGTCAAGCTTGGACTACAGCTGCGCTGGGGGATACAGCTTGATCTCGTGATTTTATGCACACAGAAATGTGTATTGTAATTGATCGATATATCTAAACGCTATTTATGATAATCAATAATTATCATCGCTCATAGAGAATAACATATTCATTTGATGAAACGAGCTAACATATATGAGAAGATAAGTTTTACTTTCCATATCGTACGCCTGTCGCCCCCATTCCACAACATGAGACGGGCCTAACCGCAAGCTCCGACCATAGCTGCGTCGGTGAAGGCAGGTTGGCCGCGTGATTTTACGCCTCGTTACATTATGAAATATGTCTCGTAATGGATAGACTTATCGAACATTATTATGTTAATCGAACATCATCGTCGTTTTTAGAGAATAAAATATTGATTTGATGAAACAAGCTAAAATATGAGAGAAGATGAGTTTTACTTTCCTTACGGTAAACCTGTCGATCCTCGCCGCAACATGAGGTCTGCGAGGACGGAAAACCCAGCCTTCGAATTAGATCTCAAATCAGCGACATGTCAAATGAGGAGCGTTCTTTTTATGTCTGGTTTTAATCAGATTGCATTAGTCATTATCTCCTCATCCAGTCTTGGTATTTAAAGTCCCATGTAATGGGTTCTTTTCAAGATAAATTCCCCCCAAAATATGTAGCTTATATTTCTGAGTAGTACATTTTATTTCGGCCTATGTTTCGACATACAGGGATAATTATAATTGCGGTATAAATTAAACGAGGGAGCCATTATACATTACCGATCATTTTGGCAACTCTAAGTCGAAAATATGCCAGTTATCCGTCGTTAAACATATCCTTCCATGTAGAGGCATAGGCCGAAATCAAAATGTACTACCCTGACGCTAGAATCTGTAGTCGGCCTCCCATCGGTGAATCTAAACGCATAGAATTAATATCAGGAAAAGCCCATTACTTTTTCCGAATTTTCAGGTATGGTGGGAAGCGATACGTCGGGTTCAAAAGGTCAGCGGTCAAGGACACTGACCACTAGCAACTGAGTAAAGCACTGTGAATATTGCGTCGTCCATAGTGCCAATTAGACTCTTGTTGTTGTTTTTTTTGTTGTTTTTTGGGGGGTTTCGGGGTTACAGCTTCTCGATATTGAGGAAATAACTGGCGAACATTCATGCAAAGGCATCGATCGTCGGGTGATCATACAAATGCTTGACGGGAAAAACTTCTTCCGATATATGCTTTTCATAAATATGTATAAACGCTTGATCTCATGTTTCAATGATCAATCTTGATGAGAAATTTAATCTGTTACTTTGTTTACCTCTTCCTGTTGTTTTGCAACCATGAACGCTTGTTGCACTCACTGACTGTATTGCCTTTAACAATCTCTGCTGGAGCACAATCTCTATTACTGCTCTGACGCTATGTGAAGGTTTGAGAATTGCATACGATATATTGCAACTGTGGGAATTTTTCTTCTCGGGAATTCGGTTACCTAATTCTGCCAGAGCTGCCTGGGGCAAATTATTGAGAGGATTAACTGCGTTATTAGATTAGAGGATGAACCTCATCTGTTGCCAGCGAAATTGTCTGAAGATGATTTCACCACCATTAGATAACCGGATAAAAAGATAAATCAGATAGAGTCAAATATACACGTCAGAATCGACATCTAATGGGCAACCGTTCCTGTGAATGATGACTGCCTCGGTAATCCATTCCCCTAAAAGCCTATCACAAGTACACTGAAATTCTAACCAAGCATAAAATGAACTTATAGCCTACATAAACACACACTTGTTACCCATGACAGATAAGCGATAATGTAAATGAGATGATGTTGGACCCTCGTTCCTGCATTTCCCAGCTTCAGCCTGTAAAATTAAGTCAAATGACTTGTAACGCCATCGCATAGGCTCAGCTTGATGATTAATTATGCAACCTTGCCGGCGTGATCACACATGTATTAGATAGCCGATGTGATCATACGTCCATTACCTAGCCGACAAAATATGCCCGCCTCCACAATCGAAGTACCTTATTAGTAACAAGTCACCAGCTAATTTCTTGCAAAGACAGAAGAGGTCAACAGCTCTCAATGATAACTATGGATTATTACGTTCCCATTCACAAATCACTATATCCCACACGTACCACTCAACCCCCACTGTGGTCCAAGTTCTCACAATCAAATTATGAAACTCGGCGTCCTACAGTCAGATGTCGCCATAGCGTTTCCGTAGAAAGCGTCGGGGAAAGATTTCAGAGTAAAACCGGGAAACAACCTTAGTAGAATCAAGTCTCGCAATTCAGCAGAACGCGACGTTAAGCCATAACTCTCTCTCTATCGGCGGGAAATGTTGGCACTATTTACCGGTTCTTGACACAGTTGATTTTTACCGAGTTACAGACTTCTCGGCAGACAAAGGCGGGATTACTTAGCTACGTCAACGCAGAGGAAATTATCTTTCTCCTGCATAGGTCAAGGGCAGTCATGTCGGAAGTCTTTGAGCAGTTTGTTTCGTTGGCAGCGCCACCCAATCATTTTCCGGAAAGTTTAGCAAGTTCACGTCGCAAACAACTGTTGCAATGTCACTATGCCTGCAATGAGATTTATACCAAATAAAGAAACAAACGATATTCACATGCTCGAAATTGCGAGCCGTGGTGTATGGAAAATTGATCAAATGTGATTGCAGTCACTCAATTATTAACGAGATAATTATTTTGCGGGCGCAAGCCGAATACTAAATGTCAGGTCTGACGCCTATACTTCAATCCTACATGCAGTAGACAAGTTACGAAGCTGTTGTGCCAGAGGTCCTGTACGCTGACCTTGGATTATTCCATCAGTGCTTATCAATTAACATCAAATGCGAGAATCCTAGAATTAGACAATAGTCAATACCCTCTCCCTCCCAATCATGATTTTTGTTTTTGTAAATTATTAGTTTAGCTTATTGCACGACTGTTCGTATTTGCTTGGTTGACAGTGTAATATTGGTGAAATAGAGGCGATTTTTGGCATTTCAAAATTGTGGTGTTTATTACGATTCAACTTTATTGTGTTAGTGAACATTGTGATATACATGTATTGTATCACCAGGCGGTTTACGAAAACTCAAATTTAACTCACGATGAGGGGTGGATTCACAGCGATGTGCGTCACGGCCAGATCAACGACAGAATTTTGGCAAGCAACCGGATTATGACAAAACATGAGGTGTCAGCAGACAATTTTCGTGTGAAACATGTCAACATAAATGTGATATAATCTCACAAACCCCCTCTGATCATAGTGAAGAATGATGTGTCTATCGATACTGTATAATAATTCAGGTCGTTATATAGCTGAAATATTGCTAATAACTTAATTCTCTCTCTCTCTCTCATGTACAAATTGGTGTCTAAATTGTCGAAGCAATGTAGGGAACTAGACATATTTTTAACTGACAAACCACTCCTATCCCAAAACGAAAATTTGGAATCCGCTACCACTTATAGTGTTAACAATTTCATAACACGTCTCTCGTAGAAAAAACGCTGCTTTCAGGTGCATTCTGATGATATGTTTTTACGGACATTGTATAAAACTTTTTGCATAATTATGCGCGAGATGTGAAGTTTTGTTGGCGGAACTCCGTCAGTCGAGCGCGCGGGTTAGTTGGGTTCTTTATTGAGGCAATGTTACAGTAATACAATGCCCACAGTTCCAAAGATATTTGCGTTTTCATTGTATTTGCGTTCCCGGGAAGAATTTGACTCAAATAGTTCCAGCACATAGTAAGAGAGAATTCGGTGGGGGAAACCACATTCTCACACACAACCTCCCATCTTTGCAATCAAACAGGGCGGCAGATCCAACATCTCTAAGGCCTGATAGAGTTGTATCTGTCAATGAATTGCTCGTGTTGGTGAATTTCGAAATGTAAATTGTAATAGCTATTTTGATATTCAGTGTTCAACTCGTGGGTCTTTCCCTTCGCTGATACTCCTATACATGTAGCGTACGTTCTTGGTGGCATCGTTGTCATTGGATACACATATCTGAAGATCGAGTCTAATGCCTTTTTAATGTGCCACAGAGAAATTTGCAGTTTGACGGCGTGGCAATCCATAATAGCAAGAACTTGTATGAATGGATATCCCATGTGACGAAACTGTCAACAAAGTCTGCTCGATGGGGTGTCAGTTAAGCGAGCATAGTCATTTCCCGTCTGTTGGGAACCGTTGAGAAGATTATCTCTCCCAAAATCGAGAAATTGATATTTCGAACATCACATGGCCCATCTTCTGTTAACTGTCAGTATCGAAGTTTAGAGCAGAGGTGTTCAGGCACGTACGTAATTTTCGTTCTCCACATATGAGATTCCATAATTAAATTCATTGAATGTCGACGTCTTGAAAGGCACCCAAGCTTTCACCCATCTTAATATTTATCTCCTCGTGTGTATTACAGTATCCTATACAATAGTGTATTACTATGGAACAGCCGAAACTATCAATGAGAATTAATCGAACAATGTATTCCTATAAGACACGCCGATGACCCAAATACATGAGAGGGCAACGCAATCCACAAAACCAAGAACTAAACCACTAACAGTAAAAGATGATGCCAGCAAGGTTATATTCCCATTGTCAAATAAGTTTCACGGACGAGCAATCTGCTATCAATGCGAATAGCTCATTCATCTTCGTTAGACGCAAACTCCATGTTGGTTCGAAACGCATATGGCGGTCGTATACACCATTATGTTCGCTGGATTTTCGCATGGTAGTTGAAAATCTAGCTATGGTGTGGAAACTTCATGGGTTTCATTTGTTTAAACTACACGGGCCTATAGATTTTCCCGCAACAAATGCCACGTGATCAAACAAAGATGATCCTTTACATTGAATACATACGTCATGAAACATGGTGGCCGCATACTTGATTCTTGATTCTTGATCCTTACACCTGAACCGGTTTTACTCTCCCAACTTGTTCGCACAGCTTTGATCCGGTTGGAACCTCTTTGACCATGGTTGCTGCGTTTTGACCCTGTGGGCACCTTTTTGTCCCTGTGTACTTATTAGTAGGAATGCAGATTCTTGTTCATTCAAGATTAATTCCAAGAGAAAAAAAAAACGATTCGTGTTGTCAGAGTTGTTTTGCTACTAATTTTCCAATTAGACCACAAAACTCCATTCATATAGAATATCGGTGTGGCCATGTCCCATATGACGTGGTAGTTGATGCCGGTAGTATGACCTGTTTGTCTTAGACAATGCACTCCCGAGTTCCATTAAAACTAATCTTTGCGTCTTTGATGTCGTCCGTATAAGCCTAGATTCTGCTGGTGACCACTGTACCCAAGGTCAAGCCGTCGTATAAACCTTGTATGTATAATAGTTTATATCTGATATTGTTAACGTTCCCGGGGAATCGGAGCAACGTCGTTGACTCAGAAACTTTGACTTATAACAAAGCCGGTAATTGAGCCTCTCATTCGACCTACATGTTATCATGCCATCATGTCTGGTTCATTCTGCTATTACATTAAACTTGCTCTACATGTACTTAGCTTCTTCATCCTTCGTCGACGTTGTCATCACTCATACATCACTTTTGTCTTGGATAAAATGTCAGTATAATGGTTTCGTCGATGACGCATGGAAATACCAACTGGTAATTAACTCTCGGTTCTGTCATTTTCCTTCCAGGAGAAATAGACTAATTAGATGATTTTTCAGAGGTAATGATTATACATTGACGTTAGTTTGATGGATTATTATTGGTACCAGATCATGTTGGCTGGGATATATTGGGTCAGGTCCGGTGACCGTGTTACGGATAGAAAATAAACGATAGCATTAACGAGTATGGGTCATCTATATCATCGCCGATAATGGTTCAATATGTACAGATTCTCACCTCTATCGTGACTTGACTGAGTCGAAGGTTTTTTTTACCCGCCCCGCCTGTGGACACCCGGCCTACCAGTCTCTTAACTTGGTGAAGGGTTATGGTCACCCGTCCCATCCGTTGCTTAGTTGGATGAAGGGTCATGGTCACTCGCCTCACCCGTGGCTTGACTGGGTGAAAGCCTTGGTCATTGGACCCACCTGTGGCTTGACTGGGTTGAGGGTCATGGTCATCCGCCTCACCCGTAGCTTGCCTGGGTGAAGGACGATGGCCACCCGTCTCATTCACGGCTTGCCTGGTTGAAGGATTATGGTCACACTCTCCACATGTCATAAAAATCTTATAACTTATGCCTTGCCTAGATGCCTGAGTCAAGAGTCATGTTCACCCGCCGCACCCATCTCTCCACCAGATATTCAAAACGAAAGAAATAATGAGCTGTAATTTTCTACATTTTCTTCTTGTGATTTTGGAAATCTTCTTGAATTTGGATAGAAAAGTTCTCATTCACAATAAAGGTTTGTCTTTAATCTATCCTGTTCTAAAATTCCCCCTCTGGGTGGTTGGTCACTTTCATCATATTTTCATACTCGTGGGTGGAGAGCATCTAAGCGCTTGAAACCCGTTTATTTTGCATGGCTTTTTTCGTGCCGTACGCTTTTAGTATTTTGTGCAAAGTCTTTGTAGTATCGTACGTTTTAGTAGAGCTTGACCTAAATGAATAATGTGGAAAATTTAAACACTCGCTTTATATATCAAAATATTAAGGTGGCACATGATACATTCAGACACACATCATTGTTGGCTAATGAGGATAAGGATGTTGGTTTGATAAATTACATCGTAAAGGCAGCCGATGAATCAAAATTAATGCGAAACGGGTTTCGGCACATCTAGTATGGTTGGTCATGAATGTACCATAAAAATCTTATAACTTATGCCACTTTCGTACTTTATATATATATATATATATATGACTTAAATCAACACTGATACTGTGTTCATTAGGTAATGATGAATGTTTTAATCAAGGGTTGACTTTATAGAACGACAACGGGTCCAACTCAACGATGTTGATCCGGCTTACCGGGACCATTCACGATATTAGATATAAATTATCATCCAAGCGTGTAATCCGTCATTCAATATTCAACCGTCGTCCATTAAATAATTTCCGCGTCCATAAACCAAAGACCTAATTCGAATGACATCATTAGCACCAAATTCAAGTAAAACATAGTATCCATATACATAAGCTAGTTTCCTGGAAGACAGAAGCGGCCAACACTTCTAAATGATGCCGGCGTGACATCATGATAATCCAAGAATATCGCTGATCAGTATTCTTAATTCATATCGTTTTCGTTCTAAAGTCTTGAGAGAGATGTAGCTCAGTCACACTTTGATTGTGACTGTTCATATGATCATCATGAGGATATTGAAGTACACGAGTCCATACGACCCTTAGTATCGAGTTACATACAGAGTTTATAAGGAGTCTTGACCTCGGGTCTAGTTGTCACCAGCAGAATCCAGGCTTATACTGACACCAACCAGTACACGCGATTTTTTTCTTCAAAATTCCTCACAGTCAGCATTCTTCAAGGTGCGATGGAATCGCTTTTTTTCTTCTTAAAGTAAACGAATGAAACGCGATCGATTGGTGCAATGTTTTTCCTATCTATAATCGTTTTATTATTATTATTATTTTTTTCAATAAAAAATCCGCAATATTTTATTTTCAATAAAAAATGAGCTACAAACAACGATTAAAGAATACAGTAAACAGTCTGATTATCCTGTGGTTATAGACGTAGGGAAATGTGTATATCACACGGTGAATTTTCAATCCTATAGTAAATTGTGGGCTGTACTTTCAAATATACTGATGAATATCCTATTGAATGCCAAGTTCGCAACACTATCAGCGTGCGTCAACCAATACGGCCTTTGTGCTATATATCAGTCCATCTTTAAATTCCCTCGCGACAAAAACAATGCCTCGCGATCGGGGACACACAGATACATATTACCCAGAATGTGTACGGATAAAATATTGAAAACCCATATCGCGAGACAATGTTTTCTTCTTGCAAGACATCGTTTTATTTTTTATCGTCTCAGCAGTTTTGTCATTTGATAAAATAGAAAGAAAATCGCTAATGAAGGAAACACGGTTAATGGAAACGCCCCCTATAATATACACCTTGTGGAAGTTAGATGGATATAGAGGGACGCCACGCATGTATCTGTTTGAGTTTCACATTTGCCCTAATCAGTTTTGGAAGTTTGTTATTTGATTCAATGTCAATTCACGGGTTTGATCGGTACATGTACATACATTACAATTATATTGAGATTGGGAGCGTATCTGCTAATTGAGCGGAAGCCAGGAAATACTGACCGTTGTATGTACTTGAAGTGGTCAGGAAACACTGACCATTGAAGATAGCTGATGGATAATACAGTAACTGGTACGAGCGAGAGATTTGTCACATCAGGTCAATTGTATACTTGAATATTAAACCTGATTTACGCTGTATGTTATAGAAATGCATATAAATGAATTGTCTTCTGTTGAATGGATTAGTAAAAGTTTGAATCAGATGAGTATTTGTGCGCTGTTATATATTTTGGGGAGATCTAGCAAACCTGAACGTCTATTTAATATGATAAAGCTATACATGTATATTATTTGAATCAGTGTGGTCAAACAGGCCAGCTCTGTCCGAGCAATGAGCAGCACTCAAGTGTCCATTCCGGTAGTTTTTCTAATTAAGTGTTTGAGTCGTGAGAAACTGAAGTTTAGGCCCAGTCTGCGTTGAGTATCTTGTTTACTCTACTGTATAAAAGTTTGATGTATACTACACTAGGCTAAGCATTAACACCATTGATTCATCTGTACAGACGTTTTTAGTTATCATGATTTGCTGTACTTTGTCTATCTGATGATGCAGAAGTAAAACAACAACCTCTGTTTATCTCAACGAGTTGTCTTGTAGTTCTTTGGATTGACCGAAGACGAACCTACAGAAAGGGTTATGTGGAGAAGATCCCCGTTGTCTTATCTCTTTCGCGCAAGCCCATAAACTGCGGATAAGACGCAAAACGTCCACAACCTGCACAAACATTAAGCACCACCCTATTTTGCCATTGTCATCGCAAAGCCCTGATCTGAATCCCCTTGAGAAATTGTGGGACATATTGACTCTCAGAGTGATAGCTAGGAACCCCGCAATACAAACAAGACAATAACTGACTCAAGCACTCCATGAGCATTAATGGAACCATATTTCAGGGATACATATCAGGCTGTTGATTACAAGTATGAAAAGAATGTCGTCTGCATATTAAAGAGGAAGGTACACCAGATACTGACAGGGTACTGTAGCATGACATGTGCTGGACCATTGTTCCTTTGTGATCATCTACATAATATTTCCCACGATAGAATTGTTGAAACTGACATACTGAATTCGTCCATGAATTATCCCACTTTCATCCGTTGTCTTGTCATGCTTATACAGTTTCGATTAATGACAAACATTGGTGTTTTTGTCGTTTAGAAGAGTATCAATGTATGTTAGTAGATGTCCAGGTGAGAACTGTCTAATCGCACTTTTTGTAATTGTACATGCTTACGCAATACAACTGTTGATGAAATAGGATGGTGATTAACTTTTGCGCAGGTGTATACATCAGAATATCATGATATATTACATCGATGTAATGTCCCGGGAAATATTGGATGATATCGGAGACGTCTGATTAGTTCTGGCTAAAGTTGTCATATAACGAATCCATTATTAATGCGGAATAGTAAAGGATAAGCAACAGCTCAACTCCAACGGGCGGTCAATGCCATTTACGTCACTTTGATTGTCACCATTTAGAATATTTAAACCAAACTACTAGCTAGGTGCTCTTAAACCAAACTCCTGATATACATAAATCTGATCACAACTCACCACATATAACTTCCCCGTGAAAAAGATTCTTGGTAGATTTCAACGAGTTCTCAAAGACTGAATAGAATAGAATACATCTAATACAGTCATTTCTCCGCCAGTTCTGTGCAACTGGTCTGTGCTCTCGAGTTATCGGTATCTGTCTGTTTCAATCAAGCCAAACTTATCTGTCGGTTTCCAAATGTACAGAGCGAATTTGCCGTTTATCTATTGTTCCTCATCAATTCGAGTCGTGTATCAGTTCTTTATCAGGTGTACCGACTTTTGGTATCTATTTATTTGACGTAGTACCTCATACATGATTCAGAACCTCAATAAAAGCTGAATGTCATTAACAGAGACAAAATCAAGTTACAAATACTTCCGCAATCTATGAGAATATAATCCAGCGATAGTATTTTACAAAAGCCACTAAAATTTCATATTTTTTTTCATTCATTTATATGACAACTAATGTTACCCCTGGAAAAGAAATGCAGTTGTTTCAACATTGTTGCTATGGCAATTGATTGGTGGATTATTTACATAAGAATTTTTATAAAATGGATACATGATTATGCAGGCTGTGATATCATATCTGTTAAATAAGTGATTCACCAGATGTTAGTGGATGAGCATCGAGGGCGACTGATGGAGTAAACGCCTCAACACAGGCTAAACATGGTTATTACAAGAATGTCCAGTAAAACTAACCTGTAATGCCCACCGTCGCGCGATAAATTTCCCACCAAAACAACTAGATATAGTCGATCGAATACGATCGAGGAGGCATCTCTTTTACATGCTAAATGAAGAATTACAAGCGTCTAGTCCGTCATTCATAATTCAGCCGTCGTCCATTAGAGAATATCCGCGTCCATAATCCAAAGACCTATTCCATAGTCCATATAACAGTATTAGCGCCAAATTCAAAAAGACAATCATAGTATACATACATATATGACAGTTAGAACCAATTCCAAATGTGTATGAAATAAAAACAATTAAACAACATGGTGTCCTACAAGAGAGAAGCGGTCAACAGTTTTCAATGATGCCGGCAAGACATCATGATGTTCCAAAAATATCAAATCCGAATCGCTGATCAATATTCTTAATCCATAATATTCGTTGTGAAGTCGTCATCTAAAGAATGATGTATCTCAGTCACGCTTTGATTGTGACTGTTCATATGAGTACCATGAGGATCTTGAAGTACATGAGTTCATACGGCCCCTAGCCCCGGGTTAAGCGGAATTAGACACAAGTTACGAAACGTAGCGCCATAGATCTTGCACGCTACGTTCGCATTTTGCTATCAGCATGCGATATGTATCGCCAAATTTGAGAAACTTTGAGTGGAGGCGCTTGGTGGAATAGCCCTGTTTTATAAGTTTCTGCAACAATGTTTTGTGACGCTGATAAAATCGTCACATTTAACACAAGATCTAACAAATGCTACTACGCGAGATATGTATACGCCATATGCAGGTCCCACTGGAATATTACTGTCCAGAAAGGGATAGTTTACGATGTCGAAATTGTAATCATCTCTTTTGTCATAAAATCGACGAGAGAGAATGCCCGCTTCATTTTTATAGAGATATAGATCTAAATATGATGTGCCTGTGGGGTTGTTTGTAGTTTCCTTCAAATCCTTCATTGTTTGTGAAGAGAGTAAAAACGTAGAATTTGAGAAAAACAATTTTACCATGGCCCCTAGATGGTGCCACCTAAAGGCGAATTGGCACGAAGACATTCTCAAAAGATAACTTGAGGGAAGGTACCCACATACCAATGTGGAAAGAATCCGTTCAGGTCCTCAAAAAGTATTATCCGGAAATGCAATTTTACCTTGGCCCACAGGTGGTGCCACCTGTAGGCGGATTGGCACGAAAAACAGTTCTACTGAGATCTTGAAGCAAGAACCCCTGATATTGGATATAGAAAATTGAATCTGTTCAGTTTTACCAAAATGTTATCTTGGCCCACAGGTGGCGCCACCTATAAGGAGATCGACATGAAAATGAATCCCAAGCGCGACCTTCAGGCAAGGTACCCATATACCAAATTTTGGAAGAATCCATTCAAGTTTTTAAATGTTATTATCCGGAAACATAATTTTAAATTGGCCCCAGGTGACGCCACCTATATGTTGGTCGGTATGGAAAACAATGCCAAGCGAGATATCGAGGTGAGGTACCCACATACCAAACTTGGAAAGAATCGGTCTTCCAAACTTCGGTTTTCAAAAGTTATTGTCTGGAAATGCAATTTTAACTTGACCCCCAAGTGGCGCCGGCTAGAAGCAGATTGGCACGAAAAACAATCCCAAGCAAGGTCTTGAGGCAAGAGACCCACTTACCAAATTTGGAAACATGGGGCTCTGCCTGATAAATTTTGTGGTTGCAATTCACCGAGGAGTGGCAGAATTATACCAACATTGCAGACTACACACAAATTTCAACTTTCTGCCAAGAAAAATTGGATACATAAGCTCAAACGCAATATATGAGGGTCGGGTGAAGGTTAGTTTCGTAGACGGAGGGAGGGGCTTGGTGCTTATTTTAGGTGATAGAGGGTGAGGCTCGGCACCACGGGGGTGGGGACATGTTCTCGAGGGTAGTGGTAGGTGCGCTGACATGAACGTCATGGAAAGCTCCCTGCACATGAAACAACCACACTGACAACTGCATCCCGTCATCTATCAGTCTGAGGAACCACAAGGTCGGAAATCCAATTCAATTCAGGAAATTTATCATATGCACAGTGTGCACCCAAACTTTGGGGACTCCGTTTTAATTAATATAGTAAGTTAAATGACACATATGGTTCATGCAAAATCTTTAGGATAAATCATATGATGTGGAATACAATTATTTAAGGCGACATGAAATTCAAACCTAACAGGGGTTCGGTACTGCGGAGATTTCCCGTTATTTCATATTATATTTCTGAAATAAAATATGATTCTTGAAAAGCCTTTGGGGTAAATCATATGATGTGGAATAGAATGATTTGATATCAAGATTGAGGGAAATGGTGTCCTTCATTTAAGGCCACATGAAATTCAAAACTAACAGGGTTTCAAACTAACAGGGGGAGTTTGATATTGTACTTTTGAAATAAAATAATGAAATAATTAACCTAGTAATTAATAAGTATTATAAAGGAATATATTTTAGGTGATTTGGCCTAGGCATGTTGGGGCCTGTCCAGGCCTGGGCAGAGGCCATTTCGCCCTCCCCCCCGCCCCCTAATTATGTTTGCTACCCCTTGAATTATGGGGCTGAAACTTACCACGCGATACCCTTATGTCAAGATCTACCAGAAAATGTAAAACAATAGGGCCAGATTGAAAATTTGCATATAATAGAAATTGTTGGAAAAACAAAAGTATTCAGTTTCGGACAGATCTGAAATACAATGTGTCTTCCACTAGACTGGAGCGATGTGCACAAAAAAATTTAAGTTGATTGACCAAGGCATTTGGAAGTTATCCGACGAAAAAGATTGAACCAAAGGGAAAGTTGGATATAAGGGGATTTGTAGATAACAACCCAGATCCCAATTTCGGACAGCGCTGAAAAACGAAAATATGCACCACAAATCTGAAGTTGATTAACAAAGACATTCAAAAGTTATCTGACCGAATAGAAAAGTGGGGGAAAGAAGAAGATGCGGAAGAAGCAGAAGAAGCAAAAGAAGAAAGAAAGAAAGAAGAAACTGACATAAGGCATCCCTAGGGATGCCTAATAAACCTACATACATTTGTCAAATGACGTGTAGATGTAGTGTAGGCATAATGCATCACATGGATCATCGATTTTTCTTTTATCTTCGCTTGCTGTTATATTTCTGTCTCCTCCCCTCTCACGTGACGTCTAATCACATAGAAGCCAACAAGTACACACATCTATATACGCGAAGAAAAGATATGGTAACAAAGCAGAGAACAATGGAAGATCCATGAGATAAAGGCCAAATCCGCCCCCCCCCCGGCTCCCGCTGCCCTTGAATCGGACGGAGTTCCGCCTCAACAGTCCAAGAATAAAAAAGATATCATGCGAGGCTGGTGTGCAGGCCATCGCGACCGAAACACGCAAAGCGACCGAACCTCCGCGAAGCGAAAAACTTACACACTCTGCAGGCAGGAAAGACTATACCGGTATTAACAGTATGGCAATATCAGTTGTCTCCCGTAAATTTACTCTTCACATAGAATAGTTCGAAACAGTTTTTTGGTTGATTTGTTAGTTTTTTATATATTTTTTTGCAATTTTAGAACGGTTGAAAACTGAAATAATTGTGGAATGTTTCAGCTCTTTTGAACCTCTCAAATACTCTAGAATGCGTTAAATGGAGTCTTAGGTTCTCAAATTTATCTGGGGGGGGGAGGGGGGCATGCCCCTGGACCGCCTAGCAGGGCGCGCTTTTAGCGCGCATTGCTGGGATAGTCTTTGTAGTTCCACTTGACTGGGAAACGACCCCCCGAACAAAATCCTGCGTAGGGGGCCTGGACAACTCACTTTGTTAAGTAACAAAATGAACACATCTGTAAGGACTTCAATGGTACAAGTTTAATTGAAATGAACGAAACCAGAATTACAGAACCAATTTCTGATGTCACAACAGAGAATAGCGAATCATTTAGTGAACGATGCAATGAAGTGGAAATTTCAGACAAAATATTGGTAAGAAAGTCAGATGGTTAATGTTAACATTGCAATTGTGAAGCTGAAATACTACCGACTATCCGGCTGTCGCGAGAACAGGCATCTCGGTTGAGGAAAGAACAATCTTCTCAGCTGCCACATGAATTTTCTTTGTTTGTGTTACTGGAATATTCTCCTTCTCTATACAAGGCTATAGGCGGCTCCAATGCAAGGCTGACCTCTTCAAGTTGGGCATCTGACGGTCAAATATGCGCCCTCACCGCATTACCACGGTGACTGACTGGTCCTCCCCATGATCAGTTGCTCACCAAAGCCTGAAGAAAACGAAGGAAAATCAGCATGAATATAACCAGGCTAAAGTTATTCAATCGTCCCTACACTGTGATATAAGCATTTCTTACCCCTCCCTCAAAACAAATAGATCAAATGTATTCACACAATACAAAGTATTTTGTCAACACTTATGAAGTTGAATACATATTATCTTTGCCTAATGGTCTCTTACGAAAAAAAGTCTAGTTTCCCCTCAATACTGAATTTTCGAAAATTTAGGTGTGAGCGGCACTGTTTGATGTGTATTTCTAAAGGACGGTTGATTTAAAAAGGTCTAGGGGTAAAATAAAATCTATCAATTTAAGATTGGAAGGGATAAATAGCTTAGAATACATTTCATACTGAATAAATTTGGTAACCGGTTTGTCTGTAACAAGTTTGAACACTGAAAACGGACGATTTGAAGCAATAAAAAATAATTCGGGGCGAGCGAAAAAAAATGATGGTGATAGGGAAACTAAACTTTGGAGAAAAAATTAAAGATTGAAAGATTGACAGTCGGCCTAGCGATGAGTCTTAAAATCCTACATAGGCTGTAGTTTTTGTTATCGGGAATAAAGCGTGCACCGATCAATTTTTTCAAGGGTACGACAAAAATGGAATTTTAAAAAGGACACAGAGGCTTAATGTTAAGGGATTGGGCATATATCCAATCTTGACAATGGCAAGCATTTTGCTAACAATTGCCCTTCTAATAACTCACTTGGTATTTACTGTAAAGACATGAAAGTTGAACTCCACATTCTACATATACAGAATTTAATAATCGCGACTCACAGCTATCTTGTCGTGATTTGACAGAATACCTGAAGTTTCGTCACAATTCGCATCCATGAACTGAAGGCGTAGTACAGAATTTCTCAATAATTCCCAGATGTTGGGGCCACAATGATCCAGAATTGAGTTTGATAGCGATACATCGTCTCCTCCTTATGTATCTACTCAGGCATTTCCAATGATTTCTGTTTTTTTTATGCCACAGTGACCTATCGCTATCGTGACAGACATCCGTCAAACTTAATAATTGGTCGCAGTGACCTTGACCTTTGTTGAGGCGCAAATGGCCTTGCATTTCGACAGACTGATCTCATTCTGGTTCAAAGTCAAAGAACTATCGTGATATAATTTGAAAGAAATCCAAACCGAAGTAACGAAACTCGGGGAGAGGAGGAGGAGGAGGAAAAGGAGGAAGAGGAGAAGGACAATGTACATTCAATATGCTTCGTCGGCTATAGCTGACGTAGCGCAGCAGCCTGCTGGGAATATGCTGCCAATATGCTAATATTGTCTAATGAATTCGGTTTTCGATTATGGAAATTCTTCATGGACGACTACTGACTATTGAACGTCAGATATTGTGCTTGTAGTGCACGATGTTTCCAACTCAGTGAAGTGGACTCTATGTTGCTCCTTAAAGTGTCCGATGCTGAAGAACCGACATCGGGCCTCACTGAAAGGTTAGGCTCGGAAGACAGCTGACAAACATCTATGAATACATATATAGTTTCCGAACCATTATTAAACCTCTTCTCAATTGTGCTACCTCTTGTATATATTTCCAAGCATTTCTTATGACTGGCTTTATTCACCAGACAACAGAGACAATTCACTGATGTTGTTGCGAACGATGTTTCCATGGAGACCTTGAACCCGAGATTGCTCGATATCATCGAACATTGTATCAGTATTACCATCAATATTATATTTTTATTACTGGCTTACGGTTTTAGGATTAGAGCACACAAGAAAAACATTATCCTTTTGCCGATATTAATCACATGTACAAAGCTAAGATATCATGCCAAGGTCAGATAACATTGACAAATAAGCCTATACGTTATCGATTCTCGTAAACAAATTGTCCTAGCTGGTATTTCCTGAAATGGAGAAACAGAGACTGCATATCTGCGATGTGGCGAATTCACCTCGCCCAGCTTCAAATACGTTAATTTTCAGTGCAAGACTGCTTAAGTTTTATATTGTATGATTGATATCATTCTCTGTTGTACTGATGACGATACAATAACATCATTATTCAACATAATGCTATATCAGTGCGATCGGGTACGTTGAACATACTCAAAATAATCAGATAAATTAATAGTATGGATGATTAAAAATATAAAAAAAATACACGTATTTAACAATGGTTCGGATGTCTCTTCATCTGTTATCTCCATCTCCTGAGTTTTTCAGACGCTGAATTTTCTAAATGATACTAATTATTTCAATGTACCATTGAGCCCAAAAATGGAAAGCGGTTTACAAAGAGGTGATGACTGGATCTCTTGTCATGTTCCAGAAATTATTTGTTCCAGAAGTTATTTGAAATCGCAGTCGGATATAATACAGCAAATAAAACCAAGCAGACTGGGCGGGTCAAATTATAGTCATTTCCTTCTCGTGTGTTCCTTCTATTTGGTTTTCGCTATTGTCTATCACAATGGAAAGTCATAGCGTTCTACTTCCGCCAGGCTAGATATACAATGTACTTTGGCGAAATGAAGTTCGACATCTCATACATTGAAACCTGTTTATGCCGGCCGTGCTTGGGATCAGGTTATAGTGTTGGTATTGGCTGAGTTCTGGTTTATCAAGGTTCAAAGTACTTTAAATTGAATTATTGGGACCATGGATAATGTCGGTATTTGGGGGTTGTTGGGTTTACCAAGGTGTCGGTATTCACAGATTTCACTGTATATGCAAAAGTAGCATATGGAAACACAAAGAGTTTACAAGACATTTTTGTTTACCCGATTAACTTTAAATTTGAATTCTTTAACAGAATTGCATCGATTTTGATGAAACAGTTTCCTATCCTGGAATGAATGATGAAATCATAGCCAATATAGCAAAATCGCATTGGTGGACTTGTTGTCTGAACTTCTGGAACGATCGAATGTTACAATCTTATCTTAATGGCTACTATTTATTGGATTTGTAATGGATATGTAGCATATATCTAACAGCGTGCTCTATACCAATACCAGAAAAAATATTCCGCATGCAGATTATTGAGTACGTGATTTTATTTGTCTGGTTCTAGATTTGGGTATCAAATTATATCGGATAATGTAATAACACAGATAACGAATACAACAATATCATTTTATAATCGTGCTAGACCTTGGTCATACACGATATATAATCTTTGTTCAGCAATACCTTTAACAATGTTAAAGGAAATGTTAAAGGGTAATATATACAATACATCCATTACCAAATAATGAAGGCAATAAATCTGTAATTGTCGTAACTGCCATGAGAGAGCTTATCTTCGCATTCATTTCTTTATGCATGAACATCACGTCGATCGTGGTGTATCTGATTTTTTATGTATCAAGCCCAACGTCACGAGGGATTCGAATTCATGGAATGATAGATGCTCTTGTATAGAACCCCATCTATAAACAGTGTTAAAATATATGACAGTAATGATATCAGAAAACAGGTGAGAGATGTTCATGATCAATTCCAGGGTGGTGATCTACATGCGTATATTCGCCACCAAGCAGAAGAATACTGATGAAGATATTCACGGTAACGAGAATGTTATGCAAATGAGCGTTATGTGCGGGAATCGTGCTGCTATGTGGCCCGATGATATGCAATGTCCCGCAATACGCACATCTGAAAACTGAATATCTTCATCAATATGTTCAACTGAATACAGATCATTCGATATTTTCACTTTTGGTCCGGAAAAAATAACCTGAACAGCTTGTCCTAAAATGATGCTTCCAATTTTTTTGAATCATGGGATTAAGCTGATATTGTTGACATTTTAGTTACAAGCGCCTGGTCCGTCATTCATAATTCCGCCGTCGTCCATTAAAGAATATCCGCGTCCATAATCCAAAGACCTATTCCATATTCCATATAACCGTATTAGCACCAAATTCAAAAAGGCAATCATAGTATACATAAACATAGGCTTGCTTCCTGCAAGAGAGAAACGGTCAACCGTTTTCAATGATGCCGGCAAGACATCATGATGTTCCAAAAATATCAAATCCGTATCGCTGATCAGTATTCTTAATCCATAATATTCTTTGTAAAGTCGTCATCTAAAGAATGATGTATCTCAGTCACGCTTTGATTGTGACTGTTCATATGAGTACCATGAGGATCTTGAGGTACATGGGTTCATACGGCCCTTAGCTCCGGGTTAAGGGGAATTAGACACAAGTTACGAAACGTAACGCCATAGATCTTGCACGCTACGCTCGTATTTTGCTATCAGCATGCGATACATGTATGTATCGCCAAACTTGAGAAACTTTGAGTGGAGGCGCTTGGCGGTGTAGCCCTGTTAAGACCGCGTAGTAGTAGTTAAGACCGCGTGGTATTGCTGCAGAAAGGTAGTAATGGCATTAGTACGTATGAAACATCTTAGGGCTCCTATTGGCTGGAATTTGAATTCTCCCGTACGAACATTGATATAATTCATACCAATAGTTAAGATCTTCACTGATAGCACCAACATTGATTCAAGTCAATTCAGTTAATCTATGATTACGAGACAGAGACCAAACATGAATATATTTTTTTAAAGATTGTATGTATTTCACAATATTGTTCATCATAGTAAATATTAGTATAACATTCCCAATTACGGGTTTTTAAATATTGGGGTTTATGGGTTTAATTATTTGATACAAATAACAATGACCTGTTAGAAATAACAATGACCTGTTACAAATATCCGAATATAAAATCGTAAATAACGAAGATACAAAACGACCTAACAATTATGTTGTAAGAAGGTTGGCATAGTTACGAAGAACCTTCATCTCATTTCCTTCTCCCAGCCCAGAGAAAACACATTCAAGTATTTTTCACAAAATCCCACTACTTCCTGCCTGACGGAATTACTTTCAAATCTTCTAACCCCTTGTTATTACTCTTTCATGGGACAGCAGTTATGGATTACTACTTTCATAATGCTATTCTAAGACATAAAATTTGAACTCCACATTCTACATATAGAGAAATTAATAATCGCGCCTCACAGCTAACCTGTCGTGATTTGACAGCATACCTGAAGTTTCGTCACAATTCGCATCCAGGAACTGGAGGCATAGTACAGAAGTTGTCAATAATTCTCAGATGTTGGGGCCATAATGATCCAGCATTCAATTTGGTAGTGATACATCGTCTCCCTCTAAAGTATCTACTCGGGACATTTTCATTGATTTCTATTTCTAGGCCACAGTGGCCTATCGCGTTCAGGTCGGTTTAAAGTCACTCTGTCTTAACCACAGCTATCGTCAAACTTAATAATTGGTCACAGTGACCATGACCTTTGATCTTATTTTTTACGTCACATCGTTCCTCATTACTGTCTCCACTCTTGAAAACACTGAATTTTCAATCATTTCCTGATTTGGGGCGCAAATGGCCTTGCATTTCGACAGACTGACCTCATTCTGATTCAAAATCCTGAGGCCTGAACTATCGTGACACAATTTGGGCGAAATCCAAACCGAAGTACGAAACTCGGGAGGAGGAGGAGGAGGAGGAGAAGGAAGAAGAGAATTCGAAGGACAATGTACATTCCATAGGCTTCGTCGGCTATACACTGTAAAAAGAGGAAACATGTTTAACGTTTCATTTTGAGATGGTAATATGTTAGATGCTTCATAATGCTACATGTTTCACCCTATTTTTCCACAAAAACATGTCTCATAGACGTAACGATGCAACTATTTGAAAGTTGTGACATGTTTCACTCACGTTGCCGTCTCTGTTTGAAACATCAACGCTGAAACACGTGCAACCGAGTTGCAAGACGATATGTGTCAAGAAAATCGAAGTACGAAAGGGATAGTGCTGTCTGATGCATGGAATTGGATACCAGGTCGTCTTCATGCATTACGACAGAGAGCTTTAGTAATTTGCAAACAAAGATATGATTACCACTGGCTTCCAAATATTTATTTCTGGTCTTTAGCGACTCGGAAGATATATGTCGGTATTGTGGATTAATCGACTGAGCATTTTAATTGAATGATTTGCATAACAATTCAATTCAACCAGGCCTAGGGTATTTGAGGCCTGTCCAGGCGCCATTTCGCACCAACCTTCGCCTTCCAAATATGTCTTTGCTCAATGAGATAGAGGTCTGAAACTTCTCACAACATAAGCTTAACTAAAAAGTGTGAAAAAAAGAAAATAAATAAATTTGCAAGATGGCCGCTTTGAAGACTTCACAGTTACGACATATTCCAAATATGTATTTTTGGCCGATTTTTTAGTAAGATTTTCCCAGCCCAAATTTTGACTCTTCACTGGAACCCTGCATGGCCGACATTTTGAATTTACGAGTATTCGCTCAAAACATATGGTCATATTACGACACACCAACAAAATACATAGCAATGTTGCCAGAATAAAGGTGACACTTATGGGGCACTAATGCGAGAGGCACTGAAAGAAACAACAACTGTGTTCTCCGTGTGATCAAAGCTACATCCAGTATTTTGAATTGTGAATGTGTAGCGCATCAGGAGATTTTTGTTTTTTTGAACAGAGGCAATACGATTGTTTACGTCATTACAGCCTTGGACGGGATTTGGCCTTAGTGGCATATATAAACCAGAAGGAGACAGAATGGACATTATTTTCCATACGTACGGGAATATTGAATAGTGTTTAGTGTCAACAATACTTCTACTTCATCCCACAATGTGATCACTGTTGCAAAACTCGAGACGAATCCAGCCCTCCAGCCTTGCTTTTAATAATCATCTGCGATCCGTATTCCATAGCGCAAAATGGAATGAAATTTCAGCCGCCCCGGAACAGAAATAGTTAATCGCGAGTAGCATGTCAGAAAAAACAACAAAGGCAGTATCATTCAGCAATTCAATATTTGTAGGCTTAAGTAATATAGTACACATGTTCAGGAGTGTTTCCAGTGTGCCGGATTAGACCTGGGATACAATATGGGATAATACTTTATCACAGATCAGACAATGTCGTATCAACGGACCAATATGGCAAGTTGAGTAAATGATCTTTAACTTTTAAGTGTGAATCAGTGATATAAATGAATCAAACCTTGAGCACATTATTGTTATACGAACAATTTTCACTCTATGTTAACGGAGTTCACATCAGGGATTCTGATGTATCAATCATGCATCTGTTTAAAATCATTATTAGGTTTGAGTTAACCTGAGGAGCAGTCTGTTTTATGTGTTTCTGTATATGGTTATTGCTTGTTCATACATGTTCCTGAGTTAGACTTCCAACGAATATAAGAGAATAAAACTTGATGTATGTTGATTTTTGATGAATGTTTACATTTCAGTACCGGTATCATGCACATGGCTGTCTGACACTCTCCTGAAACACATAATGGGATGTAGACTGTTTTGAAACACTTCCAAGTTTGGGACATGTACAGATCCATTTCCCTTGTGACATGTCTTAAAAGTTGGGACAAAGTCATGTTTGGGCTTAGACGTTTCATTTTGAAACATGTAGTCGGCTCTAACATGATTCAGCTTGAGACATGTATACACAACACGTTTCAAAATGTAGAACGTTACATGTTTCAAACGAACACGTGCTTATTGAAGACATCAATGACTCATGTGAAAAAGACACGTGTTTCGATTTGAAACATGAAGCCGTTTTAATATGAAACATACACGTCCTCACATGTCCCAAAAGTTGGGACAAAAACATGTTTCATTTTGAGACGTTAAACATGTCACCAATTATTACAGTGTAGCTGAGGTAGCGCAGTAGCCTGCTGGGAATATGCTGCCAATATGCTAATATTGTCTAATGAATTCGGCTTTTTGATTTTGGAAATTCTTCATGGACGACAACTGACTATTGAATGCCCGATCTGTTGCTTGTAATGCACGATGTTCTCAACTCAGTGAAGTTGAATCTCTGTTACTTTCTAAAGTGTTCGATGCCGAGGAACTGACATCGGGTCTCACTGATGGGTTGGGCTGGGAAGACAGACGACAAACATCTATGAATACATATGTAGTTGCCGACTCATTATTAAACTTCTTCTCAATTCTGTTACCTCTTGCATATATTTCCAAGCAGTTCTTATGACTGGCTTTATTCACCAGACATTAGACACAATGTACTGCTGTTGTTGTGAACGATGTTTCCATGGAGACCTTGAACTCGAGATTGCTAGATATTATATTACATTGTATCAGTATTACCATTAATATTATACTTTCACTGGCAATACGCTTATAGGATTAGAGCAGACAAAAAACACATTATCCTTTTGCCAATATTAATCACATGTACATAGCTAAGATACCATGACAAGGTCAGATATCATTGACAAACAAGTCTACACGTTATCGATTCTCATAAACAGATTCTCATAGCTGGTATTTCCTGAAATAGAGACACAGAGACTGTATGTCCGCGATGTGGCGAATTCACCTCGCCCAGCTTCGGATACGGTAGTTTTCCGTGCAAGACTGCCCTAAGTTTTGTATTGTATGATTGCTATCGTTCTCTGCTGTACTGATGATGATACAGTAACATTATTGTTCAACATAATGCTATATCAGTGCGATCAGGTACATTAAACGTACTCAACAAAATCAGATAAAGTGTTAGTATGGGTGGTGAAAAATTACGCGGCGTCTACTACACGTATTTCACAATGCTTCGGAGGTCTCTTCATCTGTTAGGCGAATAACATCTCTCGAGTTGTTCAGACATTGAATTGTGTGAATAATTCCAATTATTTCCACGTATCATCGAGTCCATCAATCGAAAGCGGGGTACAAATAGATTATGAGTGTGGATTTATTGGCATGATCCAGAAAACTCGCGCCATTTGAAACTGCGATAATACAGCTAATAAACCCGAGCAGATTGGTCTGGTCACAAGATATTTACTTCCTTGTCATGCGTTCCTTCTCTTTTTTAGTTTTCGTTATTATCTACCACAATGGGAATTACAACACATATAAGGGAAGTGGGACAGCGCTGTACTTCCGCCAGGCTGGATCATAATGTATATGAAGAAGTTGCTTGAAATGATTGGCGATGCTGGACCAATTTGTAATCCGCCATTTCCCTCTAAATGCCTAGAGAATACAATCAGGAATAAAAGTGCGTCGACACAAAATTACACAAAACGAATAAGTGATTCAACAGTTCAGAAAGCATTGAAGATACATAAGGGACTAGGCAATATTCAAGCAGGGTGGGAGGCGTTAATTTAAAAAAAAAACATTGGGCTTCAATCTAATTGATTTCAGAATCCCACGCGCAACTTTTGTTGCGAAATATGATGCCCCAGGAACATGCACAAATCCCCAGTTAACAATGTTATACCATTTACTTCGTGAAATGAAGTTCGATGTTCCATATATACATAAGCAGCATATGGAAACACAAGAGCTAACCTGACTTTTGATGAAACAGTTTGCTGCCCTGAAATGAATGATGAAATTATAGCTAATATATATGTGGTCCGGGACGATCGAATGTTACAAGCTCATATTAATGGCCAGTATTTTATTATCACGTGGTGGATATACAACGTATATCTAATAGCGTACTCTATACCAATACCGGAACAAATATTTCGCATGCAGATTATTGATTACCGTACTTGATTATAACTTAAGCGCGGTTAAAGATTTGGGTATCAAATTACATCGGATAATGTAATAATGCAGATAAGAAATACAACAATACCATTATATATTCGTGCTAGACATTGGTCATACACGATATATACTCATTTTTCAGCGATACCTGTAACAATGTTTACAAAAGTGGAGCAACGATGCTGTCTTGCCTGAGGTCATAAATAAAATGAAACCTCCTGTATAAAATAATGCTGGCAATAAATCTTTAATTGTCGTGACAGTTTTTCGACGAATATTATTTTTTCAGCAAATGGAAATAAATTTCACAACTGAATGCCATGAGAGAGAGGGCTTATTTTCGCAGTCATTCTTTATGCATCAACTTCACATCAATCGTGTATCTGGATTTTTATGTAACAAGCCGAACGTCTAATAGGACACCTGGGAATCGATTTCATGGAATGATGGATGATGTAGTATAAAATCCCCATCTACATGTATAAGCAGTGTTAGAAACATACTAGAGATATATTAGAGTATTGAGTATTAGAAAACAGGTGACAGAAGCTGACAATCAATCCCAAGGTGGTGATCTACATGTATATACTCGCCACCAAGCAAGGTGACAATAACGTTATGCAAATATTGACGGATGTGTGGGAATTGTGTCGTTTTTTGGCAAATTTCCCGAGCTTTCGTGAGTAATATGCTTATCCGATAGGTAAGAGAACTGAATATTTTCAGCAATATGTTCATCAACTGATACAGCTAATTCATTCGATATTTTCACTTTTGGTACAGAACAAAATAGACTAAAGATTTTCCTACTGCTTCTAAGGATGTTGACATCTTGATGAACTATGGAATTAAGCTGATATTGGTGGCATATTAGTTAAGATCGTGTGATATTTCTACGGAAAGGTAATTGGCTGGAATTTGGATTACCCCGTACGAACATTGATGTAATGATTCAGAACTATACGTGAGAACTTATAACTGATAACACCAACTATGATTCAATTCAATTCAGTTATTCTATGTGCACTAGACAAAGACCGAAGCATAAAGATATTTATTTATTTTCACAGTTTTGCTCCTCATAGCATTCCTAATTAAGAGTTTTCAATATTGATGTTTGAGTTCAATTATTTTATGCAAATAACAATATCCTGTTACAAATATCCAAGTGTAACGTCGTAAATATAGGAAATTCAAAATGGCCTTACAATTCTGCTGTAAGTTGGCATTTGTGTTCCCATAGATACGAACAACCTTCCATGCATTTCTTTCTCCCTGCCCCGAGAACGCACATTTCAATATTTTCCATCTTGATGAGCTTCCCACAGTAAAATATATTCCCTCTGGAGTTAAGATGATTTCGCTACAAGAAATATCCGATATTCGGATGAGCCGATTACCTTATCATAAATTCCAGCAATGTACCCATGATTATTCTGTTCCCATGTTATTACTCGTCCATGGGGACTTCAGTTATGGAATAGTCCTTTCCTAACCCTAAAATTAAGAAATGTAGGACGAGACAGAAATAGCAAAATGAAACTGCATTTTGCATTTGATCACCTGTCATTCGAATAAGGTCTGACTGAATTTCAATGAAGAAATCACCATATGAAGGCCTGTTGGTTACATACATATTCCATCACAATTCGAAGTTTCTCGTTCCAGATGATGTTTTTATTCGATTCCTGAGCGTCTGGACTACGTTATATCTGATTCAAGAAAAGTCTCAAATTTATGAACGGGTTGATAAAACTGCATGAAGAATTTATATTTTGACCCATTTTTTAATGAGTGGAGACGTCTCTTATCTTGTAAATTTCATATTATTAGCCCCATCCTCCGAAAGAGGAGGGGGTTATTGGAATCGTCCTTGGCCATGGGGGCGGCCATTGAGCTGTAGAAAACTTTGTACATCAAGAGCGGAAAAACTAGGAAGACTTAGGCACTGAAACTTGCCTAGTTGGTCACAATTGTAATGTTGTGATGAGTCTGTATAGATTTTGGGTGATGGCAGATGAGAATTAATACGTTTTTTTGCGAAGAAATGCTTGAAATTGGAAGGGTATTTTTTACACGGACTATGGATGTTGTTGTTCTTGTACGTTAAGAGATTGACGAACTCACCCGGATGTTCCTGTTGTATAGATATACCCCGGGTATTTGTGAAGCGATCAGTGTCTGTACAGAGGTGACGATGGTAATCAAAGTGTTAGCTATACTCGGATCTCTTGAGCAGGAGAGTGCCTGTTTTGCGATAACCGTAAAGTGTGATGTTCTTCCAGCATGGCGAAACGGGCTCGAATAAACAGGCGAATAAAGCACACTTCCAGATCAGGGAATGGGAAACTTATCGACGTTTACGCTTTAGTTGACCTGATAACTATTACTAGGGCAAATTTAAACATATTCTCCGTCAACTTCGGAAGAAAGATACGGAGTTGTTGGCCTGAAATGGCACAAGCCGAAGTGCGTCCACGGACACAGGCAAGTGAACTGATATTTTTCCTTTAACGAAGTCGGCAACTGACAGTCAAAATCTATATCATTTCTCTGCTAGAAAATCTCAGTTTGCCGATTTTGTTTTATTATGAATACATTGAAATAATGCGTTGAAATAAACCCCAAAGATTCAAGCAAACCTATTTATCAAATTGTGAAGTCAAACGTTTCGATTTTCGACAAATCGAGTGCTCAAAGATCTCTTCTCGTTTCTTGTCTCAAACAGCTCGAATCATAAGGTTTTTTTAAATATTTTTTTCCATTGATAATCAATGTTCAGTTATGTTGATTCCTAAATCAGTAAGTCTGATATTTGATTCAAAAGCCTACCTATTTTGCCAGAATTCGTGGAATTTGAATATTTTCGCTAATTTGGGCACGTTTCCCTGCCGAAAGAAATTTTACTGTGCCGAATAGAGGGATAATCATGACTAAACTTGAGCAACATTGCACATGTGACAGGGGCACTGGACATCACAATAAACTTTATTTCCCAAACAAAACAAATTTTTGGCCCTACCTACTCAAATTTTTCCGAGTCTGTTTCCGGAAACAGATATATTTTGATTTTTGTTACAGTTAACACTTGGTGATCAAGAAATTTATCAAAAATATTCAGAGAAATGCTGGTTAAATGCCATGCGGTTGCGCAGCAAATGTAGCTTGATTATCAATTTTTCTGTACCGGTACTGTCTTGACCATCGCTCTGACACCCCCTATGTTCCTTCATTCTGTCCTTGATCCATTCGCAACATTTTTGCCAGCAAAGTACTGGAGCCATGAATATTTCAAATTCGCGCTTTCCCCCATAAACAAATTATACCTCAGAAAATGACCAGCCCACCTTGCCAGCTTAAAAAAGTCATCAAAATACGAACAGCTACGGTAATCAGTTCAGTTTAAATTGCATTTTTCCCCAATATTCCTTATCTTTCTGTGGTGTGCGAGTCGAAAGAATAAATTCGAGATGAGAACGTGCTTATCGACCCTATACCAAAGTGGAATAATCAAAACATGTTGGTTTGTGAGGATAATTTCAATTTCCTGATCATGTGTTTCTGCAGACAATGCACCTCCATGATTTTCTCCTGTCTGAAAAGACATTGAGAAACAGAATTTTTTTTTTATATTATGCTTCACATCCGATTTTACATCTGTATTCTACCGTGTTTTATTTGACGAGAAATTCTATGCAAATCTATTATCTTAAGCGCCGTGTCATTCCTCTCCAAATTCGCGGGTTATGATCACTTAATGGAACAGCCTATTAGAGCTGTTACTTTTGCGATGACAAACCCAAGACCACTTCGACCAAGATGGCAGGAACGACCAGGAGAGTGACTCAAACAAACTATGGGTAGATGGGTATCAACTATTGATACAGTACCTATAAATCAAGCAATCAGCATTGTTGCTGACACTTCAAGGGTGACTGACATACAAACCAGACCATTTAGTCTGCCACTCCGAGAGCATGTCCAATGATGACAGGGTATTATTTCGGCATATAAGTATGAGGAACAAAGCCCAGATCTATTACATACCAATTACAAAATAGGATGGGGTTTTCGAAGTCCACGAGTTCTAGTTCCGGTCTGAAAATTTCTAAATTCAGACACAAACGCATAAAATTTGGTGTCATTTATCAGGCAATGCACCTATAATCGACTAAATGTAAAAGGGAGAAAATGTCTGGTCAACAACATGAGGAAAAATTTTCATGGATGACGCAATCGATAATTTGGTGACAACTTTCGTGAAGTTCATGATATGCGAGCACTGTAGGTTCTGATTTGTGTCTTCTACCTGGCCTCCAAACCATTTACATACTGATTTTACACACAGATTTGGCAAAGCGTAATTGACTATCTTCATAACTGGTACCTTTTCTTTTGATAGAAATTTGTTTTTGTACTCCCAAACCTCTTGCAGATAACGAAGTGGTCCAGATTTTACCGAGGGTTATACCAGAAATTGGTCCATACCGTGTGTGAAAGAATTGGGCGATATCTGCTGAAGCTAGAAACTTACGGTTTAAATACGAAAGAAACTGAAATTAAATGTAAGATCGTGAACACGTTTCGAAGCCACTCGTCGTCATCAATGAATGTGAAGTAGCGCGCAATTGCACGTCAAATGCAGCACAACTGTACAAAACATCTTTCAATAAGTTAACCCGGGATGTCAACTACGGTGTTCACTATGCTACAAAATGCATGCATTATCTTCCCAATATTTACAACAGACATGTTTATGGAGGAGGAACTTCGAAGCACCTTAAACTTTAGTGGCACCATCCACTAATCGCCAGAAGTTGCGTATGGAAACTTGATTTCTTAATATCTTTGTCTGCAATAAAATATATGGATGATATAGAAGGGAGAGTGAGATAATTAGATTTTACGTCGCCTTCAGCAATATTTCAGCTATATATATCGACAAGGTACGACACGGTGATTCAATATAAGTATCATATCCGACATATCGTTCTTCAAGAATTTCTCAAGAATAATAACTGCCTAATTACAATTTAGAGACAAACCTATCATATTATTCATGGTGAAGCCATTTTTGCCTCACGACCAAAGAATTTCCTGTTCCTGATGGGCGTTATATAATGTATTGAACGGCGCACCATTTCTAGCGTGCAAGATCTCTGGCGCTACGTTTCATAACAATTCCGTTAGGGGCCGTTTGAATATCATGTATTTTGCATCTCCATGATGTCCAAATGAACAGACACAATCGTGACTGAGATACAAAATCTAGAAACGACTTGGCATTCATTTGGATAAAAAATAATAATTAGTGATTAAAAATTGTTTATAGAGCCTCATCATGTCTTGCTGACATCACTGAAAACGGTTGACCGCTTCTCTCTTGTAGAAAGCTATTTTTGATTATTTTTATTTCATACGCATTTGAAATTGGTGCTAACCGTCATACGAAATATGTCTTTGGATTATTTACGCGGAAGTTCTTCTATGGACGACGGCTGAATATTGAATGTCGGATCTGATCCCTGCTGTTATTCAAGCAAAGTTTCTGGGCTTTTCGAACAAAAACGGTTTTGACCTTCAATATGTGACCTTGACCTCTGACGTAACGGCCTCGTATTTTGTACGCGACATTGTCTCCCGCTGATGTATCCAGTTCCAAATGATTGGAATTATCAATGAGTTCAGGGTAATCGTGGATGTCACCTTTGACCTATTGACCTCTACCCGGTTTCAGGTCACTGCTTGATACTGTAGCTATCGCGATAAACTTTGGGAGAGATGAACAAAAGTCTATAAACTTAATAACTAAAGGCAGTAGGTGAAGGAGCAGGAGAATATGTATATATATCGTCTGGCTATTGATTAGAACGTTTGATTTCAAACGAATCATCGTTACAATACATGTTTGCTGATTCCGCAGGAATATACTACCAAACACCATCACTCAGAGTTTATCAAATCTGATGACAAATATTACACACTTCGTTTTGTGCAAGATCTAATGCTTAGTAATGTTTTGAAGAAAACAAACCTGCGGGCCGTATGAACATCGTGTAATATAACGTCTTGGTTTTCGTATGAACAGTCACAACCAAAGCGTGGCTAAGATACAGTTTTCTTACGATAGAAAACGGCTGGGGAATTCATCCAGAAAAAGAACACAGATCAGTGATACGGATATGAGGATTGGATCATTATATTTTACCAGCATCATTGTAGACCTGCTAATATTGTCTTATTACATGTAAATGGCCTTTGCCAAATACGCAGTAAGGTGTGACTCGGTCGGGGCCTCGCCTGTAAATGTCTGTGTATTCGAATTTCGATTTTCACTATGCTCTAACGTGGAGCAATATATATATATAACTAAAGATCTGACATATTTTCAACTTAAATCTGTCAAAATGTTCATTAAGATTAGCATAGTAGTACTTTCTTCAATTATTAGGGTAATTTGATACATATTTACCAAATTTATACCAGTTAGTACTTATTCAACACATGTCTCCATGTTGTAACATAGGGAGAAATGGAATTCTTCTATCCAGAAATTTACAAGCGAGTCAGACTGGATCACGCCTCAATGTGTACTCTGTGTGAGGCCGAATCTGGAAAGATACTTTAGGTCTTCCGATTACGAACGCGGAAAGTTTTTATGATCACCGACTGGATACTGATGGTTAGATCTGATGCATGTAATGCACGGTTTTCCAAACATGGTGAACTGGAATCTCTGTTGTTTCAAATAGGGGCCGATGTTGAAGAGTGAGTGAATATGATTTAACGTCGCTTGCAACACCATTTCAGTCGTATCACGACGTTTGGTTCCTATTTCTTTTCACACCCGGAAACCACACGGGTAGAGTCCTAATCCTTTTCACACCCGGGAACCCCGCGGGTGCCCCAGTTAGTCGCCTCTTACGACAAGATTTCTGAGAATCTGAGGCGTATTCTTACCATGACCTGGAATGTGCTCAACGACACCCCAGGTCCATCCCCGGATGGAGAACAAAAATCGGGTCTGATGGGTTATAGGCCCCACACACAATTGAATAAACATGTATGAATACGCATGTAGTTGCCGAATCTTTACTAAAGCTCGGCTCAGTTCTGCTTCCCTTTGTATGTATTTCTAACAGTTCTTATAACTGGCTTTATTCACCAGCCATTACACACAATGCACTGATGTTGTTATGAAAGATGTTTCCATGGAGTCCTTGAATACGATATTGCCAGATATCATAGAACTCGATCCAAAAAGATCGTATCAGTATTACCATTAATATTATATTTTATGACTGGCTTAAAGACATAGGAATAGGGCTCACAAGAAAGGCAATATCCCTTGGAAATATTGATCACCTGTACATAGCGAAGATATCGCATATCATTGACAAGTATGCTTATACGATATGGATTCCTGTAAACAAGTTACCTTAACTGGCATTTCCATGTAATAAAGATACAAAGATTACATGTCTGCGATGTGTGCATTTTACTCGACCGGTTTGAGATACTGTAAAACGTGTTTCTTTTTTACAAGGGCGAAGACAAGAACGCAACAACAACGACGACAGCGATTGGACATGAGAGCAATTGTTTTCGACATAAGCACTGTTTTAATGGTCTCACCGCCTAAGCTCTATTCAGAAGCGAATGTTTAAAGCACCGGTTACAGTTTAATATACGAGTACACTAGTACAAGAATTAATTCTGCTGAATTAGTCCCAAAACTTGCATATCATCATCCGAACGCATGACACGATCATACATAGAAACTTCTGCTCGTAGCCATGCGGTAACGGGTGATATCTGAGTGTATTAGGGCGTTTCCCAAATGGTCACATCCGATTGGTCCCGTTAGCTCCGACATCGGCGCAATCACATTCATAAAACGAAGACACACCTCCAGAAAGCGATCGATTGAAACGATCCCTTGGTGGGCCTCGGAATGCCCCCATCACAGAATAAAAAGCATATCATTTTCCTGTGAACTGTCGCCAATTTTATTTTTTACAAATATGTCAGGCCGCTTGTAATCTGATTTTTCTTAAGGAAAACAAAGAAGCATGCTCCATTAGAGTGAGAAATAAAATAGCTAATTCGCACAACTTCAGTTTGGTCTCCCACAGTCTTGCGCCTCGAGCATGTCGAACGCTTAAGTGAAATTGACATGTCTCATGTCTGAGATTTCCAGGTCAAAGTCTTTGAATACGGACAATTTCATTGGCTCGTTTAAATGAAGCGGACATGCGACTTGATGCTTGGGGAAGCTGACATCGGGCGAAATACACAGAGAATAAAGTCATTGAGCTAACGGTAGTATTAAGTGAAACGTGAAATGCCCTTAGCAAGCTAAGATGTTGCATATGTGAAGCAAGTGTAGCACTAGAAACGATTGACACTGTCCTCGTATGCCGCCTGATGCCGGTCGTTTTGAACCCCTGAGCAGACGTGTTGTTTCTGAGTTGTTTGTGAACCTTGACCATCCACATCGCCTGTTTAGGTTTCAATGTGGAAAGTTTCAAGTCAACTTTGATATCCTGATTTTTGATTGAAATTGTAGTTTAAGGGCCGCTTCCCATACGGATTTCGCGGCCCATTAACTCAATGTTTTATTTAACTTTCACGGTACATTTCTTCGTTAATTTAATATCTTTTGCAGCACTTTTGATATCCTGTACAGATTTTCCACTTTTCAGCCCTTCCGAAACAATGCCTCCATACCACACGGTTAACCGGTCTTTCATGGTGGCTTTCAAAGCTCCATTCCCGCTGAGATCTAACTGCTGGAGCTCTCCTGTGCGGTGTTTATTTACTTTAGCGGAGTTCAAATGACAACTACCTGCATATCTCGTGATGTAGGCTTTGTTTACGTACGGGAATTCCTTTTAAGACTGAAACAGCGGGATTGAAATAATCGGCCCCAACCAGTCAGGAAACCTCTGTTTGAATACCAGTAACTGTATCTTCATACAATTAACGCCGCCTTTTGTTAGACTCGTGTTGGTACTGTGAAACGACCACACTGAGCGCACCCACATGTCTATTAGTATGATATATTTGTAAATTATTTTTTCTCTGACACAGAGAGAATCGCGAAAGTTTCCTGTTTTACAGTACGCTCATTTTTGTATTAATGTTGATATATTATTTTTGTTCTTGAACAGAATGTATAATACTATTATATTAGTGCGATCAGGTACGTTTGATATTCTCAACGAAATCAAATAAATTGATAGGATAAGTTTTCTGTTATTCGAACAACATTTTTTCTAGTTGTTCAGATGGGGTATTTGGTCAACAACACAAAGTTTCCTTATGTATCATTGAGCACAAACTCGAAAACAGCACAAAAAGTCGTGAAGAGTGTGGATATATTGTTATGATACGACCGGTTTCAGGCGGTCTTACTGAAATAGAGCAGTTCAACCCATGAGTCCAGTTATAGTCAATTCCGTCTCGTGCGTCATCGTTATCATCAACGTAAACCTACAAAATGACAGGACGTAGATTTCTACTCTCGCTGGGCTATATCATGATATACATGAACATAACATTTCGACGAATCATTGGCGGTAATGTCCAGTTTGTAATTCGCATTGTTTAGCGAAAACGTCCATGCAGAGAGAATTATGTTTTCGTCATTAGATCTAACATAAGATTACACAAACAGATGTAGATTACATGTATATGATCCAATAATTCAGATAGAGTGGTTTGAGTTTAGGTTACTTAACGGACCAGGCAATATTCAAAAGGGGGCGGGAGGTGTGAATATTTTAGACTACAGTCTAAAATCTAACACCTCATATGAGAAAAGACGAGACACATTGATTTTCCCGTCTGACGCGCTACTTCTATTGCAGATAGGGAGACAGAACCTCTTGGCTTTTCATATAAGTATACTAAATCTATAGCCACCAAATATATTATTATTCTAATGCTGTCAAGGAGTTTGACTGAAACTTATACACGTCTGGAGGATATAGTTGTGATTATGAATCACCGAATTCTATCTATACACCATGCAACCATGTTGTGACTGGTTGATTGATAACGTGAATGATGAGGACCTAAAAACTCTCCTGATGAAGAGACCTAAATACAGAGAGCCGAGGAAAAAAACTGAAGGCGGACCAGAATATAGTCCTGACTGTACTGGAAGAGTATGATATTGTGTGGTCAAAGCGAGAAAAAGCTGAACCTACAATTCTCACTGAATGGCTGGGCCTCACTAAGAACAAGGTCGTTGAAACAATCCGCCATATTGAGAGTAGCACCCTTCCCAAGTAAAACAAGTACTGAGAAACCTCAGTTAGTTAGAAGTTCTATCTAATCTTCAGAGTAAATTTGTCGAGTCCAAGCAGACAAATCTGCAAATAATGTAATATTCATATGTAAATATTGCTATTATCAGGTGCTGGTTAAGGAATTAAGAATAAGCACACAATCGCCGGGAACGTCTACTTACTCCCGGACATCATTTAATCGGGAATATTTATTTAACAACCACAAATATTTCCACCACTCATAGTGATATACCGAAAGTGCACTGAACTCCCAAAATGCATAAATCACAATATACATGTAGCTAGATTCATGGCTGGTTCTGCAAGCTGCACCAGCAAGCTATTACGCCACAATTTCTATTAATTCTAGCATTGGATACATGTCAATATTGAAAAACCCAAAATGTCTTATGGAAGAACTTGATGCTAAAGGTCACATACCGTGCAGACATGTATCCACATGGCATTTCTCGATTCTCTCCACTACAATCACTCATCAGGACGTTATTGTCCTTCTTAGTTCATTAATAGTATCGGTGTTCAAGGAAACTGATAGCGGATGTATTAATGTCAGAAGGCATACAGCATTCTTTAGCTTTCCTGCATACAGGGGATATCATTATAGAGTTGCTCGAATTTCTCATTAATATTATATACGTGAAATGTGTCAATACAAGAAATAAACAGCATTAGGTATTCCAATGGGTACTAGTTGTGCACTCCTTTTAGATGATATCTATATGTTCTCTTATGAATACGACTACATCCAGGGGCTTTAAAAAACATAATTTCAAAGTCCATTCTTTCTCGTTCACCAAACGCTATATAGACGATGTTTTTGCTGTGGATAATGGCTATATAAATGACCCAATAAAGGATATATATTCACCCTTCATTGAAATTTAGCGATACATATTGCATGCTGATAACAAAATACGAGCGTATACTGCAAGATCTATGCCGGTACGTTTCGTAACCTGTGTCTAATTCCGCTTAACCTGAGGCTAGGGGCGTATGAACATATGTAAAGATCCTCATAGTGTTCACATGAACAGACACAATCAAAGCGTGACTGTGATACCTCATACTCTAGATAACGAATTTACAACGTCATGAATGATGAAACTATACCTGTCTTTTTATGAACAATGTAATATATCCTGTTCTAGTACCTGTAGCCAAATCCCTCCGATTAACTTGTAATCGGGACTTCTCCTCGAACGACCCACTGTTACACTCTCATAATTCATAGCCAGTATTGTATTATCAAATATGGTTTTCACCTGGCTGCAATCGGCTTGGACTATTAAAAAAATCCTCCCCGCCTAGTTGTTGAAGAAGGATACCTTACCCAACAACTTTTCCTGTCTCACAAATATCGCGATGAATTTTCTATAGTAGGAAGTATGTCGATCCGTTCAGGGAGACGAGTGGATCCATGGAATTTCTAAAAGCAGATTACTAGTACATAATTAATCAATATAGTGTCGAAGTGGGAACGTTAAAATGAAGTGCTTATCGGTACCAAGATTCATTTACCGATGAACCAATCAATACTGGAATTAATACTATTTTGTTCGCTAAAGAATGAAACATCCGGCCATAAATGTGTACTGCGAGCTAGAAACTCGCGCTTTACTTGCATTAAGATGTCTCTGGAATAATGTCGTTTCATATTTAGAGATTTTCCTGTCTTTGAATATGAAATCGTATTGCCCCAAATCTCAATTGCATTATTATACATCCTGGACAAATTTACATTCAAGAATGCCCATAGCTCCGGTGTAAAATGAGAGTATCCCAGGAAACAATTACGAAAATTTTAGAAAAATATGTCTTACCTGGGTTGCAAGTCAGAAAAATGTCTTATGTTATTTGATGGAAAACGGATATTTTCCCTATCGGACGTTCTTTTCTCTTACTCTGGCTTCTCTAAATTGGAGCGATATGCGAGAGGTGGAAAAAAGTGACATTTGGTGAATAAAAAGCAACCGTATGACTCTACAGGAAAGCATCCCTCGGCACCTCACATTCAGATGCGAGAATACGGTGGATTCCCGGACGTAGCCTGAGTATCTCAGCCGCGCTTTTATTGCAGTTGTTCGTGTGGAGACTTGGAAGTATCCACACGGCCCCTACTTTAAAAGCCTTCAGTCCGTATATAATTGTCCAGGTAAATGCCCTTTGGTTTCCATAAGAAGAGTAGGTATGAACGATTCGTCAGGAACATCTTGAAAATTGACCGGGAGGATCGGGAAGACGATAATTTATTAGACTTATATTTTCCAGGCATATACCGTACACTTGCTCACAAGTCAAACGCCTAAATGTATACCGGCTTCAAGGCAGCCAAACCTTCCAGAGTTAAATACTTTCATTACCAGATTGTTAATCGATTTTGGAAATATATTGACTGATTGGCTGAATATAATGTATGTTTTAATAAGTTACGCATACATGTGCTGCGTGTGATGGATATGAACTATTTTACGTCAACGCTACCAGGCCTTTGACTTGCGAGACCTACCCAGGCTCGAAGGGAGCATTTGGGCTCCTAAATATTCTCTTATCCTTGGAACTAGGCTGCTAGGCGGGCACACTATATCCTTGAGTCAAGCTCTTTCATAAATTTTTTTTTTAAACCAGATGACCGCTGCGAAGACGTCAGAGTGACGTCATTTCACGCAATAAATAATACAAATTAGTAGTGCAACGGAGTCGACTATAGGAACATCATGACGTCTTGTCGATATCATGGTTGATATCGAGCGCTTCTCTCAAGCAAAAACTAGGTAATGTTTATACATATCATTTATTTTATGCTGCGAGGAGTTTGTTGCTAATGCGCAGAGTTTGTTGTTTGTTTGAATTAGTTTTTGATTATGGATGAAGAAATTCGTAATGGACGACGACTGGATTTTTTTTGTATTGTATTATTTATTGAACTGCGCTTGAGAAGGAATAAATCAGTAAACGTGTAGGCAAATGGTGTAGCATTGTGAGATTTATCGAGAATTTATCTTGATTTGTGAATTTTGAAGACTTGTATTTATTTCTCTTTCGTGTCCTACAATTATATATTACTGTACTCCGCCCCGATCCCTTCCACTCCCAACTATCTTGTCCTGCGATCAGCGCTGTTGTCAACACCCCAGCTATTCTACTCATTTACTACTTGTATTGGCAGGGACAAGCCTGTATAGGTATAGCAGCATGTGCATCACTTTGTAGAATGTTCATCCGCTAACTCATTACATGAAAATATTCTTATTTCCGAGCCATTCCTATGTTTGAGATATCGCTAGAGCTCATTTAATATATGGATAGTTGAAAATATGAAATGAAGCAATCACGACAAAAGCATCTTTAGAGCAAAACTGAGGTACGGGTAACGGTATATTCTATTCTTTCCGTAGAGCCAATGGCATGATGGCGGATTAGGTTGAATCATGGCCGGCAGTCATTTCCAGGCATATGATTGGTTATGCATCTTTCTAGAGCACGACAGCAATAGCACCTTCTCAACAAACGGAACGGTCTCTAAACAGACACTATTTCAAATAGTCCTATTTTATGTAACTCTTTCTCACGTACATGTAGATGACATCTCCGTTTCAGTACGAAACCCCATCTAATGTATTCATGTTATGTTTTTCTTTGTGATTCTTGCATTAACTGAATTACAACACATATAAGGGAAGTGGGAAGAGGTGCCGACATACTGACAGAGCCACATGACTTCACAGTATAGTCTTCTGGTTACCTATTCTAAAGCACATACCAAGAATCTAACGATTCGTGATATGTGTTGTATCTCAGGTACGCTTTTATTGTACCTGTTCATGTGGCAACTTGGATGATATGACCACACGGCCCCTAGCACCGGCATAAGCGGTATTAGATACAAATCTAGAGAGCTATAATGGAAATGCTCTGACAACTCGTATATTGGTAATTGGTGAGCTGTTTCGCTGTGACAACTCGTACACTGGGGATTGGTGAGCTGTATCGTCGGTGAGCTCGGTGTATATCGGCGAGCTGTACTGCTTCTCCCATCCTCTCTAGGGGGTAAGTCTTATATCAGCTGTAATCATCCGTTTGCACAGATAATAATTTGACATATTCCTCGCAAATATTACCCCTATCTGACCTGGTGTGTGGGCGAGGCATTGGCGTCAATTTGAAACTATTTGCATAATCATAGATGAAAAGAATCATGAGAATCATGGAAAATCAAAATGGCGGTCAAAAGGTGTTCATAGAAGTCGCGTTCTGGGAATTTTCTGTTTATTTTCCCAAAAAGGGCTTTCGAATCGATCCAGGCGTAAAATGGCATCTGAGAATATTACGTCACTGTGACGTCATCATGGTTGCCATCTTGGATTTCATCGGTGTATCCCAAAGGTAACGATAATAAATAGGTGTGGCCATCCAAATCGTCCAAGCCCGAAAGGGTTAGGCTGTCGAAATTCTGCATGGTAGCTGAACAGGACCAAAACAAAACAACTGGTGAGTGTATGGTAATGCCCTGTTACACTTCAGTGTCAATCAGTTGATGAACAGTACCAAACATTTCAAAACAGGTACAGCCCAGTTGCCACACATTTACCAATGGTAATTAAACAATACTTACCAGTGACTATGCAGTGGTGTACAGTTTCACAACAAATCATGTAATAGCTAATCTGTACGGTTCAGTTTGTAACCGAACTGAGCTGGAAAAGGTGTATCGTGTAGTGGGGATTTAGCCGCATTTTGGTCAAGTTTTAACAAAATGATTACAGTACTGAACAGAACTGAATTTCAGCCATCGATGACAGGTTTGAGGGAAACACCAAATCCATTATTCAGTTTCAGCTGATATGATTGTGCCTTAATTTGACTTTCGCAAAACAAAAGGTAACAATTCTCTGTAGATATTGTGTCATTATTCTGGCATTTTCTCATTGCTACATCGTAGAATTTCCGAGAGCATACATGTATATACTTGAATACCTCTTTACTTACATTCATAAATGAGCAGGCAAATTTGTGTTATATTTGACACAAGTGTGTACCTGTGTAAAAGGAAAGAATGATCGGTAGAAACGAATGTTCGACTCTTAGCTTTCATCCAAGTTAAAATATTTTTCCAGATTTGCAAATCAGGTAAGACGTATTTACCTAAACGGCAATATATGAAAAGGGACATTGTTCCCTGGGAGATTCTTTCCTTTCCCAACGACATGACTATTACTCGTAATTAACTGCTTCCATTTTTGCAAATGTTCCTCATTTACGCCAAAGCTTACATACGAAATCATTTCTTCAATATTGATATACAGATTCAGACACTAGAATCATTCGTACCCTATATATGATTTCCTTTGATATTAATTAAACTTCGTCAATGTATCATCAGTCCATCATCACAGAATGTTGATGGTTTTTATATTATATGGGTTCAATTGTCGCAAGTGGTAGCCATGACTCGTTGCAAATACCCAAGCAAGCCATCCCGATATTTGTATCAAAACCGTACCACTTTATCATACGAAGATTGATCTATATATATCACCCGGTAGGTACATAGAACCCCATCACATTTCTATCTGATAGTCCCAATAACGCACGTACACATATCTTCAGGGGTTTTACACAAAGAAATATATTCCCTTTAATGTTCAAATAACTTCGCCCCAAGAAATATCCGCGCGGTTCAGATGAGCGATTCCTAAATGCGAACCCCGCAGGTGTTGATTTTTTCTTCAGGGCGACTGTCGACAGGTTTACACACCGACTCAGCAAAGCGTAATTGACCATCTTCATAACGTTTCCATACGTTTATTTTCTTTCGATCAAGATCTTTAATCTTCTATTTTTAACCTCAATATTCTTGTTGGTAATGAAGCTGTCTGGCTATGCCCGGGGGACATCTCCGAAATTGGTTTTATCTGGCATATGGAAGTGCCAATCTCTAGCGAAACTCGACCTTATAGTGTGACTATTGCTGCTATGAAAGACCAGCAATGTATGCGTAAACCAGCGCGTGTAGCGGAGGCAACATGTTGTTCTTGGATGCGAAGTAGACTGTTGTGTTTTGGCATTGTCCTTATATTCATCATTTATTCAAATGTTCCTTCGTTTCATAGCAGGCGTCAAATCTGTCATTCAATATTAAGCCGTCGTCTAAAAAGCATCTCCGATTCACTATTCGAAATACATATATGACAGTTAGAACCAATTCCAAATGTGTATGAAATAAAAACGATTAAACAAGATGGTGTCCTACAAGAAAGAAGCGGTCAACAGTATTCAATGACATTACAGCGATACATGATGATGTTCTTTACCTAAAGCTCAAATTACTGAGCATTATATAAATATTGCATGTCGTAGAGCGGGACACGATGATTTTTCGGCTGGAGGAAGGTGATGTACAACGAGTGCGCAGCGCGAGTTATGCATCCCCTTCCGTGAGCTGACAAGTCACCGTGTCCTGCTCTCCAACATGCAATACTCGAATGCTCGATAAACAATAATTGAATAAAAAGATGAATTAAAATTGCGTCGGTAGGCCTTGGCCTATAAATGTTTTGGGGGTACTGGTAAGTCCGTTTCGACTGTGACGCCGTAGGGGAGAGTGGGGACACATGGGACACGGGAAACTTGGGACACCCCTTATTTAGTACACTTGTGGAAGCCAATCGAGACTGAGCTTACATGTGCTGTTTGGTTTTCACATCGCCTCCCACATTTACCATTTTGGTGTTTCCTGGAATCATTGAATTGGGTAAATCTCTCTCTCTCTCTTTAACTTGAAAAGCTAGATTTTGGAGGCCACGCCCATTTGTTTATGCGGTGCAATATAAGGTATATGATACCGATATCTTGTCACAGGATTGTCTTTTATATAGGGCACACATGACACAGACCGAATTTGTGAGGGCATGGACAGTTGAGCAAAAAATCGTCATTTTGCTACGTTGCCCCCCCCTCCCCCAGGGGAGAGTTGGAACACAGTGTCTCCCCTATAGAGTGTCCCATCCCTCCCTGCACTTTCGAAGAAAATTGCGATATGTACAGTATTACTTTCTGTCGGCAAAGTGATAATTCTTTAGCATGTTCACATTTTCATGTTAAGCCATTTTTTTCAAATAGAAAAGTTAGTTTGATTGCATTTGAGTCTTTACATCGGTTGTCCCATATCTCCCAACTCCTTGTCCAATGTCTCCCGACACTGTCCCAAGTCACCCCCAAAATACGCTGAAATGAAATCGTCTCCACATAATAACACACTCGGTTTGGTGTCTTAAACACTGTGGCATTGCATGGATATATTCTTCCCAGGTTGGTGCATGGCACGCATTGATTTGAACAACTAAATACTTTGGACCGAATGTGAAATAATGTGGTGTCACAGAAATAGTGTCCCAGATCTCCCCACTCTCCCCTATGTATTACGATAAACTCCGACCCGTTTATCACTGCAAAAAATCAGAGCGACCCATCTTACAAATACATTCCTGATCTTTCTCTTGTTACATACAATTTCATTGGGCACCAAGTCCACTATTGGATGATCATTTTTCTCCGCTAAAGTCGCTATAGACACTCGCCACTTCCTAGCCTAAGAAATGTTTCATCTGAATACCATGGGGATGTAGTTCCGGTGTGAAGGTGAACGTTGTCCTGGTTAGTGGTTGTCCATCGGACAGCCATTACTGGGACAGGTTGTCCATGGACAACATGTACTGTTTTGAGTTGTCTCGGGACAACTTATACTATCATAGGTTGTCCATGGACAACTACACCCCGGGATACGTTGTCCGACGATAGAAGTGGTTGTCCAGGTTTTATCGCGATTATAACTAAGTCGTATTAAGGGCTGTCCGTCACCTGGGAATAGTTGTCCAGTATCACGCCTCAGCATGTAAAGCGGTTCAATAAGGCAATGATAGTATGCGAAGCCGGTAAATGGATTATTTTAACCCTAACAGATCTGGGTGATTTGGAGGTTGTCCCCGCCTGGAGATGGAGGGTGGGGGGACGCCCCGTCTATTTTCGTTATATCTTGGGTAGAGGGCTGAAACTATTTTATACTTTATTTGAAAATATTTGAGTCAAACTCTATGATGAAATGCTAAACAATTCAAGATGGTCGCCATCATGACGTCACAGTGACGTCATCTTTTCGGAAGTCATTTTTCGCTTCTTCTTGTTTTGGACTGATTTTTTTTAATTTTCCGATATTTTATATCAAAAGCTAATTCATATGATAGAGAATAATTAGTTTTGGCAAAATAAATTACTTTTATGCTCTTTTAGGAATACGAAAAAAATGAACGGAAATGACCGAAAGCACAATTTTATGGGGATATAGCTCTCTTCTTCTCTTCGTACTCACCCGCATAAATAGTTTTAATACCCCGTATGCTTAGGAGATGAAAGCACGTACACTATATATGAAACAGTCTCTTTGATTACGTCACAATGACGTAATCAAATTCACATTCAAATTCACAAATTCGCATCTGAATTTTTGGGCCGAATTTTCCAATCAGATTTTTCCAATTTGAGTTCATGCAATTTTCCCGCAAAAATTCTTGTGTCGTGATGCCATGCGGTGGGGTTAACCCTGCAAGGCCGTTTTTTTGGGGGGGGGGACATCGGGGCCTTCGTACCAAACTTTCTATCCTCTATCCGGAACGATAAATACTTGAGAGCTGACACTCCGTAGCTTTACAGCTTATCATATTGGGGTCTTTTTGAGTCTATATGTTCAGAGAATAATGGTTAAATTCAAAATGGAAGCCATGTGGGTTTTCTTAGAAACGTTAGCTTTACTGCATGAAAAAGTGGACTGAAACTATTTGATTTACTAATTTATCAGGCAGTGTTTGCGAAGAAATGAAACACAAAAATGCTTTTTTTAATAATGACGTCACTGTGACGTCATCACACAGTATATTCACCCCCTAGCTAAAGGAGTACGAAAAATATTTATAATGAAAATTGGCTAAAATAGATTTAAAACTACTTTCAGGGAAGATGACTTCACCGTGAGGCCATTAGAGTGACCGTTGTTAATTGTATTACATTATCCTGTCAAGTTTCACCCCCTAACGGAAATGGTTAAACATATCGATATTCAGGATAATTGGGGTAGCGAAGAGCGGAGGGAATGGGGGGAGGGAATGGGGGGGGCAGTATACTAAACAAGTCATCGTTAATGATTTCGTTCTAAAAAGCTAAATATTTCTTGCAGAAATTTTCGTTTCGCGCAGGATAGGAAGATATGATATAAGGGGGCGGGGGGGGGCGGCTGGGGGAAGACGGCCTTCCTACCCGGCAGAGATTGACACCAAATGCTCAAGTGACTTGGTCATTACGGTTAATTAGCAGTTCTGATGTTTCAGTATGTAAAATTAATCTGAGAACAAGCAGATTCGGATTCAACACCCTCGGATTAACCTGAAACAAGCACATTGCAATACAAAATGCCGCAACTTCTGTACCTACAGTGTCTTTTTCAAAATTAGAATTGTGTTAGTTTGCCTCCATCTTATTATGCAGGCCTACGTGGATTACTTTGATAGCGAAATATGTTGTTGTATATAAAGTGTACATCAGTTCAACAAAAACACTGTTGACTGTGATAGGAAGAAACTGACGAATAATACGTCAAATATATTTGGAAAATAGAACTAAGTAATAGGAACATTAAAATATATGTAACAAAAATTTTGCCTCAAAATATAATGTCCACCTGGCGTCATTAATCCACAAATGATCCGTGAAAAAATTAGCATGGAAAATATGATAATGTACCATAATAAAAAAAATAATGTGACGCGGATGGGATTCGAACCCACAACTTACTGGAACCCGCTCATCCATATTACCGCGCCTCTTTCCCCTGCACTACTTGGGACAGCTGCCGAGCCACTGAAAATTTGTCACCTTTATACCGTGACCTAGTTTGTCTGATAATACGATGGACAGCACGTCATGGGGGACAACTAATATTGCCACTGTTGTAATAAGAGTGGCTGTCCCCCATGAATAGTTGTCCGGGTGCAAATATAATATTAATGCATTACAACATGCACAAGAGTAATATGTATCGAGTGGACAACTGGTACCTGAAACTGGGTGTCCCGACACCCAGTTTCAGCCAGGACAACCACTGCCAGGTACAGGTTGTCCTACGGACAACCAATACTGCGGGACAACCATTATTGCTACACCGGGTCAAGCGAAATTAGACACAAATTACAAAACATAGCGCCACGATCGTATTTTGCCATTAGTATACGATATTCTACACAGAATTTCAGAAACACTGAAGGGAAGCGTTTTAGTTTCTCCGAAGACAAGTTATTTCTTAAACACAAATTGTGTCCTGGGCATCTTAGTGAGGCAGATCAATCTAGCGATCCTAGGATATGGTTGCTGAACTGAAGAGATTTTAATGTTCACTCGCCAATTCGTCGGTAGGCTGGTCAAAATATATACTTCTGTTCTCAAATTGTCTTCAAAAGTTTCCAGTCAAACTAACTTGAAGGTAGAGATATAATGACCGAGCGTTGACATTTGTCTCTCTGGTCGTGCCAACAGTTACCACGGTATGTGTAAGCTTGATATCTCCAGATAAAACGCCAAAACCTGTCATGGTTAAGGATAGCTATCCCCTTAGAGGGTCAAAATTGGACATTTTTTTTATTTCTTCATCCAAATATTCGCTATTTCCTCTAACATTTGGTGAAAAAATGAAATAAAAATTATAAATAGAAGTGCTTCAATATTAGGATTAAAAATTTAGTTTCCGAGCCCCTGGAACAATTAAACAGATTGCCTTAGCTTGGGCTTGGCTACTATTATTTTTGTCTGTTAAATTTCCCTTTCCAAAACTCATTTCCGCAGTATTATGGTAAGCTAATTATCTACTAGCCCTACTTATTTACATTAATACGGTTGGTTGGTTTGGTTTGATTGGGCACTCCATCGTATTACAATGGGCACAGGTCATACAGAGTATGCCGTGCAACCCGTTCCCCCACACCGCCCTACAAATGCTCCCTCCTACCAATGACGCATAGCCATCGGTAATTCCCCATTATATCTTCTTTACATCTGTATCTATATCATCTAATGTTGATCAGATCCCATACAGAGTATGCCGTGCAGCGCGCTCCCCCACACCGCCCTACAATTGCTCCCTCATACCAATGACGCATAGCCATGGTAATTCCCCATTATATCTTCTTTACATCTGTATCCATATCATCTACTGTTGATCAGGTCCCATACCGAGTATGCCGTGCAGCGCGTTCCCCCACACCGCCCTACAATTGCTCCCTCATACCAATGACGCATAGCCATGGTAATTCCCCATTATATCTTCTTTGCATCTGTATCCATATCATCTAATGTTGATCAGGTCCCATACTGAGTATGCAGTGCAGCGCGTTCCCCCACACCGCCCTACAATTGCTCCCTCATACCAATGACGCATAGCCATGGTAATTCCGCATTATATTTTCTTTACATCTGTATCCATATCATCTAATGTTGATCAGGTCCCATACAGAGTATGCCGTGCAGCGCGTTCCCCCACACCACCCTACACATGCTCCCTCATACATGTACCAATGACGCATAGCCATCGTTAATTCCCCATTATATCTTCTTTACATCTGTATCCTTATCATCTACTGTTGATCAGGTCCCATACAGAGTATGACGTGCAGCGCGTTCCCCCACATCGCCCTACAATTGCCCCCTCATACGAAAGACGCATAGCCATGGTAATTCCCCATTATGTCTTCTTTACATCTGTATCCATATCATCTAATGTTAGCCATCGGTAATTCCCCATTATATCTTCTTTACATATATATCCATATCATCTAATGTTGATCAGGTCCCATACAGAGTATGCCGTGCAGCGCGTTTCCCCACACCGCCCTACACATGCTCCCTTATACATGTACCAATGACGCATAGCCATCGATAATTCCCCATTATATCTTCTTTACATCTGTATCCATATCATCTAATGTTGATCAGGTCCCATACATAGTATGCCGTGCAACGCGTTCCCCCACACCGCCCTACACATGCTCCCTCATACCAATGACGCATAGCCATGGTAATTCCCCATTATATCTTCTTTACATCTGTATCCATATCATCTAATGTTGATCAGGTCCCATACAGAGTATGCCGTGCAGCGCGTTCCCCCACACCGCCCTACACATGCTCCCTCATACATGTACCAATGACGCATAGCTTTCGGTAATCCCCATTATATCTTCTTTACCGCCCGTGAAGCGCGTTCCCCCACACCGCCCTACACATGCTCCCTCATACATGTACCAATGACGCATAGCCATCGGTAATTCCCCATTATATCTTCTTTACATCTGTATCCATATCATCTAATGTTGATCAGGTCCCATACAGAGTATGCCCTGCAATGCGTTCCCCCACACCGCCCTACACATGCTCCCTCATACCAATGACGCATAGCCATCGGTAATTCCCCATTATATCTTCTTTACATATGTATCCATATCATCTAATGTTGATCAGGTCCCATACAGAGTATGCCGTCCAGCGCGTTTCCCCACACCGCCCTACACATGCTCCCTCATACCAATGACGCATAGCCATCGGTAATTCCCCATTATATCTTCTTTACATCTGTATCCATATCATCTAATGTTGATCAGGTCCCATACAGAGTATGCCCTGCAATGCGTTCCCCCACACCGCCCTATACATGCTCCCTCATACCAATGACGCATATCCATCGGTAATTCCTCATTATATCTTCTTTACATCTGTATCCATATCATCTAATGTTGATCAGGTCCCATACAGAGTATGCCCTGCAATGCGTTCCCCCACACCGCCCTACACATGCTCCCTCATACCAATGACGCATAGCCATCGGTAATTCCTCATTATATCTTCTTTGCATATATATCCATATCATCTAACCTTGATCAGTCTTCCCTCTATTTCTCTTAATCATCTCTATATATTCACCAATTATTTCTAGCTTCCTTTTCCCCAATAAAATGCCCCATCATTTTGCCTATTCCAGAACCCATACATCCAGTGTCATGGAAATTTCACCCATTATTTCTCATTTTCTCATAATATCCCACTATTTTTCCCTTATACAGAGTATGCCGTGCAACGCGTTCCCCTACACCGCCCTACACCTGCTCCCTCATACCAATGACGCATAGCCATGTACTCCCGTAATTTCATCCAGTATATTCCCCTTATCTTCCTCACTGAAGCATCCCGATATTTCCCCTCGTGGCGCTGCTTCCCCAATATCATATAATCCAATCATAGTAATTTCACCCAGTATTCCACATTACTTTTCCTATTCAAATATCCCAGTATTTTCCTCCATTGTGCCTATTCACCTATAATGATATAACCCAATGCCACATTTCCTCGATCAGATATTTCTGAATTCCCCCAAGTTGTCCCGATTCACCGAAGATCCTACTGTCATATACACTAATACTTTCAACCAGTATATCTCCTTATTTTCCCCGATGAAATATCCCAATATTTAGTCTCATGCCACCTATTCACTCAAGATCATATCATCCAATGCCATAGTAATTTCAACCAGTATTTATACATGTATACCAGTATATCACTAAAATCAATAAGGTCAATGCCCTACATGTATACATAGACCGCGTTAAAATCACCCAGTTTCCCCCAAATTTGTTTTAATCGCATATCCCAGTATATTTATCTTTCTTGCCTATTTCCTTAAGATTCATTTAATCCTCTCTATCAATGATAGTTAGACACCAATAAAATCACATATCCTGCCTTTTCATTTTTCCCATCACCGAAAGATTCATATAATATATGGCTAATAAATGTTACACGTCAAACATCTCTAAATCACCAAGCATATAGTATTTCATTTAAACCTAGCTGTATCTATATAATGCTGAACATACCTTTCACCCTAAACTGTAGCCAGCCGGGTTAAATCTACACCCAGATGACCTTAAGATGAAATGTTCTGTTTAATGACCAACTGAGTGTCCAGTCCAGGACACTAATTCCCAGCAGATTGTGAGGACAGATTTATTGCTTCAGTAGCCTGTTGATCATGTTAATGGGGAAAGCAGATATACACCCTGGGGGCCAAACCACTGGCCCACCCCTGGAAATATTATCTCAAATGGTTTTGTCTCTTGTGATGTGATCTGAACTCTTCACTCAAGATGTAATAGGCACCAGTTTGACCATAAACTCACTCCCACGTTTTAACGACTTCCTCCCCTTGGAGCAAACCAAAGCATCAGCCCTCTCAATATGTGAAGGTCCACATTTCTCAAATTCCTACCAGATACTCTACTCAGTCAATATACCCTCACTTCGAGGAGGAAACAATTTCTACAGTATCTATACAATTTGATTCCTATTCTAATCTTCCAATTTTTAGACATGCAACCTTTGATGCCTCGTGAGCACCATAAATCAATGCAATCAATATCCCTATTTATTTTTTTTTTTTTTTAAATTCTGATTTACCTAACTTGCAAACACTACCTCCCGCTAACAATTATTTGTATCTGATACCAGGACATATCCACTAAATCAGAACATGCAAAGCAAAACAATGTCCGTAGATCTTGAAAAGACCAATACCTACAAAGTATATTAACGCCTACAATCATAATTAGCATACATATTCTACTCAGTCAATATATCCTCACCTTGGGGACGAATCAATATCTATAGTAATATCATATGCACATATGCATACCCCCTTCTGATCAAAACCATGCAAACATCCTTATTTTTTTTCTAATTATGACAGTGACACTTCACTCAGACACCCGCCGTGAAGTAATCTACACAGGTGTGAACAAGTTTAGCAGGTTTTTTTAAGTTTAAATTGGACTTTAAACCGACTTGATGAAAAAAACTTAGTGTAATAGTTATCCAGAATAAACAGGAATTCGAGTAGGTCCCATTAGACAGATTAAAAATGTATTTGACAATAGAATTCAAGCAAAAAATAGGGATTAATTCATCAGATGTATAGCTGGACACATTTTGCCCGATTTCTAGCCTTTCATTTTTGTACAAAATCCGAAATTCAAACGTATATTTTTTGAAAAGTATCCATGCTACGCTTTTGAAATTTGGCATGCTTGTTACTTATAAGGTGATCTAGACAACTTTACCTCACTTTTTGTAAGTTCAGCTTCGTTTTTTAATTATCCAACTTTTAAGACAAACGACCGTTAAAAAGTACATTTTTTCAATTTATTTTAGTAGAAGTTATAAAAACAAAACCAGGCAAAATTTAAAAAAAAATGAGATAAATTTACTAGTTCGAATTGTCTCCTACCAAGGTATACCATCAAAGTTGAAACAACACCAACAGTTTTCATGAAATTTCAATTGAAAAATGGACGCTATTGTTTTCATTTTAATATTTTAAAATTGAAATATTTTCTACACAGTAGCAGCGTCAGTTATAGAAATCATATAGTTGGAATCCCTACGATGTATGCTTTCATAAAATATATAGTTTATTATGGTTATCTTGTATATTTATTGATACAGACGCCAAATTGTCATGGGGGTGCAAAAACTGCCTCTAAGGGGATAGCTATCCTTAAACCTAATTATGTTTGGTTGTCCACCAGTGAATTCGTCCGCCTTTCTGCCTGTTCGACTCGCCGTACACATGCAAAGTTGAACCCCTCTCTCAAACAGGACAGACAAAAATATAAAGTAATTTAGTGGTGAATGAACGACACATATTTCAGGCCATTATCACCCATGATATGTGTACGAAATTAAAGACGGTAACTAGCACTGAATCAAAATGTGCATACACTGACTGAAAAGTTATATAGCAATATTTTCGATAAATCATGTTGACCGAATCCTGGAAACAACTGGTCAGATATATATTGTGTATATCGCCACACAATCTCTGTCAGCTTTAGAAGGTATTGGGTCCACTAAAAGGAAGAAATATCTCATATTTTCAGATTCACTGCCATGCCTTCAAGCGATTGAAAGTGGAAATTCAACTCATTCCATCATCTTGAATATTCTACAAGTATATGACTTTAAATTTGATCAACAGATTGATATTGTGTTTTGTTGGGTACCTAGTCATGTTGACATCAACGATAATACTGATAAAATGGTTAAGGCAGCCCTATATGATGAGGTTGATCCCTTTGGAATCCAATACAGTGATTTCAGACCATTTATCTGTGCTTATGTGAGAAAGTTGTTTCAATCTTTGTTGGATGCTATGGATAAAAACAAACTTCACGAGTTAAAAAAACTGTAGACTATACTCATCTGAACAGCCAGAAACGTTTCGATCAAGCCATGATTAGACGATGTAGAATCGGCCATACACGATTAACTCACGAGCATTTGCTGAAAGAAAAGAACCAGTCCAAGGTGTATTCCATGCCACAAAGATCTCACGGTGAAAAATATTCTTATCGACTATATAGATTTTAAGATTGTAAGAGATAACTTTTATCGAGCAGCTACCCTGTAAGATCTTTTTAGTCGAGTGAAAGAAGATTGTATTTTAGATTATTTTAGAGAGATCGGTTTGTTGTATAAATTTTAGTGTATTTACATGTTTTTAATGCATTAGTGTACTGAGTTATTAACTTCAATACTAAGAATTTTGTTTGATCGTCGCTGTATAGCTGAAATATTGCTGAACGCGACGTTAAACATTAATTCTCTCTCTCTCCACTATCTCAAAAGACGCTGGGGCCCATGCGTCATATCCAGACGACTAGTCGCTTAGATAATCTGAAGAATGGATTAATCCTATGCATTGGAATTGCCTAGTAAAGAAATATTCGATCAGCATGTTCATTCCCTCGTCTGAAATAGGAGCGGCCGTACGATATTATTCGCATAACCCTCCCAACCATCACCTCCACCCCGATTGATACATTTATGGTTTATCGTGTAGGTATTGTCATATATTCTGAAGACAACTTCCGCAAAGAACCATGAGATTTTTATTCTCTATCAAATAGACATCTGTTTCCATAACTCACTCCTGATGCCACAGCAGAAAGAAACTTCCTCAAGGTACAAAACCATGGGATCTGGCATTCAGTAGCCGACCGTCGCCGTCAAAGAGTGCTCGCGTTCATGATGAAAATACTTTGCATTACAGTGTTTCATCAACAACAAAGTATCTAAAACAACAACAACAACAACAACAAAAAAACAGATTATTTAAAGAGAAATGTTTTCAACAGTTTTATATGAGCCGGCAAGACATTCTGCTGTTTGTACCTTCAAATCCGCATTGCTCATAAATACATTTTCCAAGTCATTGTCTGGAGAATAATCCATTTCAGTCAACTGGAACAAGATTAACATGTCCTATCCAAAAATGAGAACCGATAAAAAAAATCGTTTTCTTTCGTCGAATTCTAACAAAATCTAGCTGCCCTAGAACAAATTGCGATATTTCACAGTCCAGTTGAGTTCAATGCATAAAACATGTTCCTTCACAAAAAAGCGCTCAAACAAGCAATATGCTGATAAAAATTTGTCGATTTTATAACTGAATTATATATGTTTATCACCCATACACTGAGACACGGCTGTATCTCATAAAACTGCTCCCTCCTTTTTCCATTGAATTAAGATAAATATGTTCGGATGATTGTGTGAGGTGATTTTGAATAAAAATTTATTCAGAATGAAAGAATGGAAAATATTAAAAGCGATATGTCTCAATTTGACCCAAGATCGATTCGCCCAAAACGCTTCAATTATTTGATACTTGCAGCTAGTTTACTTTCTACCACATCTCACAGTATGACGTTGTCAGCCATTCCAGGAATGTATGGTTTTTGCTTCATGGAATTCGACAAAATATTTCAAGATCAGTAGGATATGTCTGTGTTACATTTCATACATTCTGATGTTTAATGTTCTCACAATGTCATTTACATAGGCCTAGGTATTCGCAAGAGGAATGTTGTCTCCCATGATGACAGAGTTTTTAGCTTGACCCCAGGCCAGATAATTATCCCTGAATATGGATGCACTGGGAATAAAGCACCAACAAAAATTGATGGATGGAAAACGGGTGTTCTTTACATCGCCATCATGCGGCACTCGTTGTCGCTGTTCTTCTGTGCTGCTGCATGTTTCCTTTCACAACACCAACCTAAGCAATATCCTAGCTACCGTTCAAGCTTGAATTTACCATTGAATGAAGAGAAAGTTTTTCGTCAAAATGTGAACCTTATCTGGACATGTGTGGGATCAGCCCTTCATGATTTTGCTACATGTTAAAACAAGGTGAGAATTACTAGTTAACTCTGCTAACAAGTAACAAGTGAAGTTGTAAGCATGCTGTGATTAGGGATTAGTGTCAGCCAAGACGGCTACAATACACATTCCCTTCAACAACAAAAACAAAGACTGACTTAAAGGAATAGAAAACCCTAAGGCGATGCATACGAATATCGAGAGAACGATTAGTACCGGTGTGGAAGCAACGGTGGTCCGCCAGATATGAGGGTCCGGAAACCATGGTATCTGGATATGGGTGCCCGAAGGGCACCCAGATCCAGATACGAAAGTCCTACCACGGAAACAGTTCTCCCCCTATCAGCAGAAACCAGGGTCCTGATCTCGTTGGTGTCCGGGTCACTGAAATCTAGACAGGAATGTCCCTTCTCATTTATATAGGGCCCGGACCATGGCATCTGGCGGACTATGGGCGCTTCCACAGCTATGGAAGTCCTCAGAGTCCGGCATACCTCAGAGTCCGCTTGACCTATATATCAAACCTAGGGAATAGTAAAAAGACTAGAAATTCTTAACACAGGCTCGGCCAGCAAATCGGTGGTGCAGTGGGTAAAGGCATAGACGCTGGACAGTACAGCAGAAGGTAAGATTGTGGGTTCGATCCTTGTCGGGGTCAGTTGAAAATGTTTGATTTTCTGCATTTCTCATGTACAGCTTTAGTACGTCTTGTAAAGTTATACCGTCGCATCTTTGTTAAATATATATATTTTTTTTTTAGAAAAAAAATAATTTTGTGTATTATAGGTCAATATACATCTTTACGGTGGCGCATATATATACGACATGCTATTAATTTTAGTTTTGTTTATATTTTTTTCAGTTTGGGTGGGGGGGCGGCTCTTTCACTCCTAAGTTTCCACCCAGGTGCAAACGTTTTCACCGAGGTGAAAAGGTTTTCACCTGGGCGCAAACGTTATCACCATGGTGGAAACCTGTTTCAACCCAGGGGAAAATCTTCTCACCCCGGCGTACAAGTAAAATGAATCCTTCTTTCCGCCCTGGGTTAATTTTCGCACGCATATGATTTTGTGAATTTTGCGAAATTAGAAACAAACACGAGATATTCAGATATCTAATGAAAATGTATATCACGTTTCTGACATCAGTAAATATTGAGGAAATTGTCATGTCGAAGATTTCTATTACTGTCATAATTAATGTTACTCTAAAATGACCACGCTTGTCCGCTGGTACTACTTACGATTTCTCGCATAGTCAGAGCGAAATTAGAATATTTTACGATATGCAAATATAATGCTCAATGTCTTTTCATATTCGGTCCGTATCTTGCGAATGCGGGATATCGTGAACGATCTCTCCGGACATTTCAAGCTGACTCGCCGTTCTTGAAGTAGGATCTGGTCATTTGTTTGCATGTTACCATAAAATATAAGTTTTAATTTGTTTTCACATTAACCGTAAAGGGGCGGATCTGGTATCATTAAAAGAATAATCAAATAAATAAAACTGAACATAAATGCAAAATAAAAACTGCCACGAGATCTACATGCATCTGATTACTGCATTCATATATGGCACATCTGCGAAATTAATGGATTATATTGAGTACACTGGAAACAAAATTCCTTAAAATTTAAGGAATATTCCCCGACAATTACACCAGCGAAATATTCCTTAAAATTCAATAAGGAATATTCCGTAGCATGTTAAGGAAATTCCTTAACATGGCAAGGAATATTTCTAAGTTATGTTGAGGAATATTTTGCCGGCGTAACAGTCGGGGAATATTCCTTAAATTGGTGAATAAATGAATGAATGAGTAAACCTTTAAACCGCGGAGTAACCTTTACACTGCGGTTGCTAGCTTTACTTCGCGAATTAAAAGTTTCCGCCGTTAAGAATGCGAGAAATCTGAAGAAATTCTGTGTTAACCTTATCTGGCCTGGGATGTTTAGGAACTGTCCAGCCCCCCCCCTTCCCCCATCCCTCCCCTAACTATTTTTCTTATCCCTCGAGGTAAAGGAACTGAAACTTACCACACTACCTTTCCGTAAGCCTGTATAATAAAATGCAAAAAAAAAATCCAAGATGGCCGCTTTGATGACGTCACAGTGACGTCATTTTCAAAAAATACCTTTCTTGGTCGATTTTTTGATAAAATTTTGCGAAAATTTATTCATGTAATTTTTCCAAAAAAAATGCATGATAAATTACCCGCGATTTTACCCGTGATCCTCTGCTCGGGAGGTTATGCAAATAGGCTCCAAATGACCTCAAAATGATAAACAACTACAAATTCACGTAGTGTCAGCTTTCATTTTTTTGTCATTCCGGAGATTGCGCAGAAAATTTGGTTGGGGTGGGGGGGGTGTCGAATGTCCCTCTCGCATGACTGGTAGGGTTAAACAAGGAATTGTTTGCATGAAATAGTTCAAGATATATAGAAAACATGCAAATTTGACCCCGTCTTTGAAAGACCCACGAAATATGCCGTTAAAAGAATACAAGTAGTGGCCTAGTCACCCCACTGAATGTCAGCTTTCACACCTTTATAGAACAGTTACATATCGCGACTTGCATTCATAGAAACAGAAGAACGTGTCATTTCTCGTTTTGACTTGTTGTAACGTATGCTCGCCAATATGTTGTATTCTTCATTGTAGTGAACAAGCTCCCACCGGACAAGCAAAGAGGCGAAAAATCAGGAGGAAAAGCCCTTAGGTGTGATGCAGTCTTACCTGGCTATTTCTTAGCATAAATTTCAAGATTTTCTGTTAAAATTATCTTGTTTTTTTCATTTCATTTTCGTCCTCACTCACTTCCTGGGTAGGAGGCAGAGACAGAGAGAGGGGGGCTTAGCGCGTTATTGATCTACTAACAACCGGTGACATCAACAGGTCACTTTCGGCTGACCTTTGTGGGGTCACTCTCGGTTCTGGTCACGTGATCGGAAGTGCACAATAGTGGAAATGCGCACAATAGCGGAAATCATGCGCAGGGTTAAAGGTCACTTTATATCACATGACCGGAACCGGAAGTGACTTCACAACGGTCAGACGGAAATGATCTGTTGGCGCCACCTGTCGGAAGTAGGCCAATAACGCCGAAACTCCCCTTTCTATACTACTCTCTGGTAAACATGTTCACGTGTAAACTGGATGGAAAATCGGAAGTAGTAATCGAGGCGGACACTGGGCTCCACGTTAAGACTTTCGTCTCCTGGAAGCTGGTGTCCCAGGACATCCAAATCCAGACCTGAATGCCCGACGGACAATTAAATCCAGATCTTAGTGTCTTGGGACACTTACGTCTAGACGCGATTGTCCCCCGGACACTGGATGCATCGGGCCACCGTTTCCGTCACACCGGTATTCGAAAAACAAAACAAATAAGCTTTTCTAGTAATTCCGAATAAATGAGAACATTTTGAACATCAGAGCTATTGCCCAGATCAAGAATCCGTGGAGGTCGACATTTTAACAATTTTGAGAGCCGTTAGCCAATGAAAATCCGTTAAATATCACCTGACATTAATCCTGTGACGTGGTTGTGCCCCAGGCAGAGTAACTAATAACATGGAGACCAATTGTAAATTATTGTGTCGATGGCTTTTGACAGATCGGTGGACCTTTCTTTACGCTCCGAGACGATATGAGGATCGTGATATACGAATGTCGAATTGATATACAGGTTGGCATGTGGCATTTTGCATATGATTTCACGAGCTCTCTTTCTGAGGCAGGAATATCAGGCCACATCACCCGATAGCAGTAGAAGAAACGCTGCTAATGCTGCCGTTGTTGTTGTTTAATGCTTTACCTTAGGAGATAGAGCCCGGATGACAACGGGATATTTGTCGCAGCGCCATCTACATACAAACAGTATGGCCCATCAAAAGTCACAGTCATTCCAACATATCGCAGATCATGAAATGTGAACGATAAATCGGTGTTTACTCAGTTGTAGAATTTTGCTAATTTTTTCTACCCGTGTTTTTGGAATCTGATGGCATAATTCTGTCATGTCGAGCACGAGTTTACACAGAGTTTACTATTCCTTCAATCAATATGTAACCTAAATGGTCAAAGAAATATAATTCAAAGGAAATTAAAATAGCTAAGAAATGCTACTACTTGTGATGAACATATATTTATTTAATGAATATGTAAATAAATACATCGAAGCATAAAATGAAATCACTTTTTGAATTTTTCTCAGCTTATCAAACTTTCACAGGGATCATACATGTAATCGTGAAATTTCCCAAAAATTCTTGAATTAAAATTTGCATAACTGGTATGTGGTCGATCATTTTCCCATTCGCACATAATTACAACACATATAAGAGAAGTGGGAAGAGGTGCCGACATACTGACAAGGTCACATGACTTCACAGTATAGTGTTCAGGTTAACCTATTCTAAAGCACATACCAAGAATCTAACGATTCGTGATATGTGTTGTATCTCAGGTACGCTTTTATTGTATCTGTTTATGTGGCAACTTGGATGATATGACCACACGGCCCCTAGCACCGGCATAAGCGGTATTAGATACAAATCTAGAGCGCCATGATGGAAATGCTCTGACAACTCGTATATTGATAATTGGTGAGCTGTTTCGCTGTGACAACTCGTACACTGGGGATTGGTGATCTGTATCGTCGACAGATGAAAATGACGGCATTTAACACAAAAGACTAGACTGTAAGGCCCGATGTCGACCCAGCATCAACTTCCCACAAAATAGCACGTAGATGGGCCGGTTTAAATCATATTACTAGTATGGAGCTTCAGCCAATCGGATGTACATTTAGCTTTATTCCTCGAGAGTTCTCCAGTCAAACATTTGTTTTTCATATTGAAACAGTTGATGAGAGATTCGAAAATTGTGAGACATAAACTGCGTGTGAACACCAAAGCATCGCCTGATAATCATACACTGAAACTTCAAGCGTATTTAGACGAGTAATGAATTGAGCACACATATCATGGAAATGTTTCATAAAGAAGTTGCCAATCATTGTTCAGGTTTCTAATCACAAAATCCTATACGTATAATGTAGCATGCCAGGATCACACTAAAGTATTAAGTGCGGTGACCGCTGCAGGAGACCAGCGATGATTATCAATGATACCGGTAATGAAGTGTTTTGTCATCACAAAACACCAATCACATCGACATGGACGATACTACCCTTGCGTTGATACGCTCACCAGGGAAACAAGTTGGGAAGTGTTGTGGTTTTTGTTCCTTGCTTATTCTGTCTAGTCAGTTCTTCACTCGTGTCGAAATAGTGGCAACAGAATGTGACCATTAATAAAATAGGAGCGAGAGAACTTCACTGTTCCTGTTGTTTTTGGCAAAACTGTTTTGATCGACTCATGAAAAAAGATAAGATGTACTGGAATTTCTTTCAGGTCACTTGTAGGCTACGGTCTCATTTCAACCGGAATGAAACATATATACAAGAGTACACACCAAAAGCAGAATCACTCAGTTGTGCTATTTATGTCTGAAATAACGTATCATTTAATTTGGTAAAGACTGAATAAACAGACATTTTCGTCGATATCATGATCATGATCCTTGCGATCGAACGCAGTTGATGACGTATTCCTTGAAACGCATATGCCTTTTTTTCCTTTTTTAATTGAAGAAAGTTTTTTAGTAAAGAGTATTAACATTAGCTACATTGGAGAAATCTACTAGAACTGATACACGCGTTTCACTTTGTGTGTCTTGATCATAGTGGAAGAAAACCATCAGCTCAAATTAAACCTGGCTGGACTAAACTGTTATTTTTGTTTCCGGTTTTCTTTCCATGAATCGATTTTTCTAAATGTTGTAATCTCCCTTGAATCCTGCTCATATATCACAGAGGGAATTGAGTATTAAGGTTCAAATGACCGACAACCGAACGGTTGATGGTAGTGTCATTGAATTGTTTTGCAGCTTGAACATTCGGATCTCCGAAAAGTTTATATAGTTTAAATAACACATATGTAATGGTATCTGAGAAATCAATTTAGTCTCACTACATAGCAGGCCCGAAAAATTTTCTCGCATGTATTTTCCAGTCATCCGAATTCTCATACCCTGTGCTAAGGAAATTTTACAAGATGAACGCAATCACCTTGCTTCTTCGACTCGAGTATCTTGCAAGAATTGAGAAAATGAAGTAGTGTGTACACAGCTTCAAGGGCTTGAAAAGAAATCGAATCTCTTCATACTCTATTCGAACATATCTGGTTTGGACGTACTTTCAGTCTTCAGATCTTCAATTCTCGAAAAGCGTGAATGTAATGGGGTTTTGAAAAGCGATCATAGAAACTCTCGCTCGCTGCCAAATATCAATCTCAGGTCCACAATGGATGACGCTTAGCTTTCAAGCATATGTCAACAGAACTTCGTTTTCATCTTTCTGTCAATATTTGGAATCGTATTGCGTTTGAAGAGTATTCTATATTGTAGATAATATAGTATCTCACAATCAGTAACACTCGGGATCTGCCTCCTACTTTTCTGGTACACAACTATCAATATGAGTACACGGCGGCGATGAGCTTCAGCCAGGGATCCTGAACAGATTCCATACCTTTGTGGTCAGGACCTCGGTTTTTTCAACCTTTTCTTGGTCAGCCTAACCGTATATATTTATTGTCCGTCACGTCTGTATCACCTGTACATACAACTACGGATCCGCTTGGTATTATGAACGTGTATTTGCCTTTTTAGGCTTCTTCTAACAAATAAATAATATTTTGGAATGAAATCCTGTGAGAGCAATCGTAAGAATCTTTCGTGTGTTACTCGCGTGTTTGGTCATACCTGCGTCCCAGTTGAAAACATCAACACTTTAGTTGGGTCACGAGTGAGCGGCATTGGTATTATTACTGTTTTGCGAAGTGATAGATATTACGGGAAAACTAAGAAAATTGATTGTTGATATATCATTCAGACATTACTTGTTCCAGTGACCAACATTCCTATAGTTTTGAGAAGTGGTTTGTGGTCTACTTAGGTACATCAATAGTATCATTGGGTAATACATGCACGCATTTTGTCCTGGAGTGGTAGAGAGCCACCTGTGTGTTCGAGTACCCACTTCCAAACCCATGATTGCTAAAATCATCGATGGATGATAACGTTCTCGAGAAGAATTCGGGTGATGATTAAAAGGTGGTTTAGGCCTTTTTCACATTCCCCTGGCTTGAATTTCAAATCCCCATATATTTTCGGTTATCAAGAGATTCTTATGTCTTGGTACGGTACTGTAAGGCGGCCAATACTTGGATCTACAGATAAAAACTAACCGAAACTACGGAGATAACGGGTGATGAATGTATTGAATTTTGTTGATCGGGGAGGTGGTTGTGAACAATTGAAAGATCAACAGTTGTCGATATTGTTCTAACCGCTAAGCTAAGAATTGTACATTACACAGTAATGATGATAGTTATTTTCATTGATCGGTTAACAGCTGTACAAGCTAAAGGTATTGTATTATTGGTACTGAGCCCTCTTGCACACACTTTTACGTGCCCCCTAGAATTTGTCTTTATAAAATTGAAAGTATACCTCGTAGCTATGGTATTGTATATAAAAGTGCATTTCTTGAGGATTCCAAATATATAAATTTTCTCGCTGTAAACCTGTAGGTTGTGAAGATATTCGGATTGAAAACAAAAAGTAATTTGAAATTTAATTTTCTGAAGGCAATTTTCCAAAAGTATCCAACTTATCGTAACTTACGTCATCATTTCCTGTAGAAGACAACTTCAACATTGAGCAACTCACAGTTTTGAATTGTGAAGTTGTATTAAATGTCAATGAACAAGAACTAGACCAAAATTGACAAAACTGGGACATGGATTTTCTGTTGGAGTTGTCTTATACAGAAACTGATGATGTAAGTTACGATAAGTTGAATACTTTTCAAAATAGCCATTAAAAAGGGCTCATTTTTCAAAATTAATTTCTGTAAATTCTAATATCTTCACAACCTACAGATTTGTAGTGAGCGCATTTATATATTTGAAATCCCTAAGAAATGCGCTTTCAACAAATGTATACATTACCAAAGCAAAAAGGCATACTTTTCGCCGTATAAAAACAAATTCTAGGGTGTGTGTGAAAGTGTCTGCAGGAGGACCCAGTATCCTTATATCGGACTTTTGATCTATTAGTCGGTCAGACAGTCTGTTAATACAGCTTTGTCCCTCAACGGGTTCAGTATTCTTACGACTTTGGATGAATGGGGCAAGACTATCGAATGAAGTGACACTATCGTGCATGTTCGTCGAGATCTTTAAACAAATAAATATCTACGGTTAGCCCTACCAGTCCCGAAGTTAATTTTGCAATACCCTTGATGCCCTTTTAATATCGTCGGTCCTGTTGGAACTATCTGGATCTAGGCCTACAGGCATGACGGGACAGCGAACAAGCAGCGTTCTGTGGGCTATTTGTGGCTACTCTTGTACTATCTGTCTGAAGATGTTGTCTTCCTCAATGATGGGCTGTAGGTTTGATGGTTATTCGCTGAAGATGTTTAAACTGAGGTTTCTATGTGACGACCAGTGAAGGGCGCAGATGTTTGTTTGTCTGGCTTGGGTTTGTACTGCGGTACACCACCGCCTCACTGCTGGTCAACTGCAAGTATCAACCTCTTCAGCGCATAACCAAAAACCTACAGCCCATCATCACAGTAGACAATATCCACCATGTCCATAGAGAGACGAATGAAGAGAACCTAGTAATATCGTACAGACAACCGCCGAACCTTCAGAAACATCTTGACCATCAAATCTGCACGACAACACAGTGCCAAGACCATGTGCGTAAGACAAAGGTTTACTGTGCTCCGATGTCGACAGACACAATCGTCACAGCTAGGGCTTGAAATGGCTTAGGCAGCCCTAGATAATGAGGTTGATCCTGTTGGAATCCCATATAGAGATTTCAGACTTATGTGCTTATGTGAGAAAGCTGTTTCAATTTTTATGGGATGCCGTGGATAATAACAAACTTCATGTGTTACAAAAAATTGTAGAATATATTCATTTGAGTAGCCAGAAAAGTTTCGATCAAGCCATGATCAGGCCATACCCGATTAACTCACGCACATTTACTAAAAACTTAACCAGGCCCAAGGTGTATTTCATGGCACGAAGATCTCACAGAGAAACATATTCTGATCGACTGTTTGGATTTTAAGTTCGAAAGCGATTCTTTTTATCAAGCAGCTACTTTTAAATATCTTTTCAGTCGGGTAAAAGAAGACTGTATTCCAGGTTGTTTGAGAGAAATCGTTTTGTTGTATAGTTTTAATGTATGTAGATGTTTTTGGTGTTTTTGTGGATTAATCTGGATTGCTAGGTTGTTGACTTGTTTTTGTTGGAATACTTAGAATTGATCGTCGCTATATAGCTGAAATATTGCTGAACGCAAGGTTAAACCTTAATTCTCTCTCTCTCTCTCTCTCTCTCTCTCTCTCTCTCTCTCTCTCTCTCAACAGCAGTACCATAAGATTCCACGGTTCATGTAGTTCTAACGTAATGTCCGTATACGCCATCGCCCATCAAAAGTCTCCATAGACCAAACGGGAATTCCCTCAGAAAACGCATGAATGGGCATGAGTCTGATATTCGACAAAACAGGATACAGAAACCTATAGAGCAAAATTTTAATCTATCCGATCATGCAATTGAAGAAGCTGCTGTCCTCAGAAAATCGCTGGAAAATCGTTGATCAATACTCAAGTTTTGAGATGGTGAAAACAGTGAACCACTCCATATATGAAGTAAAAAATAGCTGTGACATGTGACCTTTGGTAGGGCCAGACTGCCAAAGAAGTGACGAGAAACCTGCCCGCTATTCATAGTTACGAAACTCGTACGCTAAAGTAAGTTAGTAAACGGAGAGAAGTCCACACTGGTCCAAGTCCAGTCCATTTTGAATCAGTACAAATATTTGTTTGTCCGCTCTTCTATTCGTCAATCTGTTAACTTTTGTTGTCTGTGTAATATCTTCAGTTCGTTGACATGGATTGACGCTAAGCTGACCAAACACTGGGTACGCATACCCTAATCTTGGATGATGGACAAACACGGGATGAGTTTGAGGTCAAAATGCAAGGTCAGAGTCTCAAAGAAGACGGTATCATTGCGCACCAAAGTTATGCCCATATTTACAAATATTAAATCTGACCAATGTACAAGCGTATACTGAAGCCCCAGGGTCTTAAGAGAATCAAGATTTGAAACTATCGTTACAATACATATTCAAGTATTTGTTTTAAAAAAATTATCGTATACACTCTGACCCAACAATACGACAGAATTATGCCAGTTTGGGTTCGCCCATCGCAACCATTAACCCTTTCTGGCTTGGGCGATTTGAGGGCTGTCCAGGCCACTAGGCCTGGTAGGGATCATTTTCTCATTACCTCATTGCACGAAGGACTACTGCACATATGTGAAATAAATCATGAAATTGTAGCTTAAGAGCCGCTTCCCATACAGATTTCGCAGCCCGCCAACTCCATGCTTTATTTGGATTTCGTTATACATTTCTTTGCTCAGCAGATGTCATTACAAGAAATAATATATGGTGATATATCACCAACAATATATAGTGATATAGAGTGATATATCACCAACAATATATAGTGACATAGAGTGATATATCACCAACAGTATATAGTGATATAGAGTGATATATCACCAACAATATATAGTGATATAGAGTGATATATCACCAACAATATATAGCGATATAGAGTGATATAGTACCAATAGCATATGGTGATATAGAGTGATATATCAACAACAATATATAGTGATATAGAGTGATATATCACCAACAATATATAGCGATATAGAGTGATATATTACCAATAGTATATGGTAATATAGAGTGATATATTACCAACAATATATAGTGATATAGAGTGATATATCACCAACAATATATGGTGATATAGAGTGATATATCACCAACAATATATAGTGATATAGAGTGATATATCACCAACAATATATAGTGATATAGAGTGATATATCACCAACAATATATAGCGATATAGAGTGATATATTACCAATAATATATGGTGATATAGAGTTTTATGGAAACATCAATGCATCATGTGATATCGTCCAATTTTTAAGCACGCTTGTACTTTCATTGGCTTACAAAGGAAGTTGAAAGAAAATCCAGCCAATCATAGGGTTTCTCCCACAGAACATGGATAAACACTTGGGTCACCCACAGAACATGGATAAACACTTGGGTCACTCACAGAACATGGATACACACTTGGGTCACCCACAGAACATGGATACACACTTGGGTCACCCGCAGAACATGGATAAACACTTGGGTCACCCACAAAATATGGATAAACACTTGGGTCACCCACAGAACATGGATAAACACTTGGGTCACCCACAGAACATGGATAAACACTTGGGTCACCCACAGAACATGGATAACTACTTGGATCACCCACAGAACATGGATAAACACATGGGTCACCCACAAAACATGGATAAACACTTGGGTCATCCACAGAACATAGATAAACACTTGGAAACACGTGGGTCACCCACAGAACATGGATAAACACTTGGGTCACCTACAGAAAATGGATAAACACTTGGGTCACACACAAAACATGGATAAACAGTTAGGTCACCCACAGAACATGGATAAACACTTGGGTCACCCACAGAACATGGACAAACACTTGGGTCACCCACAGAACATGGATAACCACTTGAATCACCCACAGAACATGAATAAACACATGGGTCACCCACAGAACATGGATAACCACTTGGGTCACCCACAGAACATGGATAAATACTTGGCTCACCCACAGAACATGGCTAAACACTTGGTTCACCCACAGAACATAGATGAACACTTGGGTCACCCACAAGAGATGGATAAACACATGGGTCACACACAGAACACGAATAAACACATGGGTCTTCCACAGAACATGGATAAGCACTTGGGTCACCCACAGAATATCCATAAACAGATGGGTCACCCACGGAACATGAATAAACACTTGAGTCACCCACAGAACGTGGATAAAAACTTGGGTCACCCACAGAACATGGATAAACACTTGGGTCACCCACAGAACATGGACAAACACTTGGGTCACCCACAGAACATGGATAACCACTTGAATCACCCACAGAACATGAATAAACACATGGGTCACCCACAGAACATGGATAACCACTTGGGTCACCCACAGAACATGGATAAATACTTGGCTCACCCACAGAACATGGCTAAACACTTGGTTCACCCACAGAACATAGATGAACACTTGGGTCACCCACAAGAGATGGATAAACACATGGGTCACACACAGAACACGAATAAACACATGGGTCTTCCACAGAACATGGATAAGCACTTGGGTCACCCACAGAATATCCATAAACAGATGGGTCACCCACGGAACATGAATAAACACTTGAGTCACCCACAGAACGTGGATAAAAACTTGGGTCACCCACAGAACATGGATAAACACTTGGGTCACCCACAGAACATGGACAAACACTTGGGTCACCCACAGAACATGGATAACCACTTGAATCACCCACAGAACATGAATAAACACATGGGTCACCCACAGAACATGGATAACCACTTGGGTCACCCACAGAACATGGATAAATACTTGGCTCACCCACAGAACATGGCTAAACACTTGGTTCACCCACAGAACATAGATGAACACTTGGGTCACCCACAAGAGATGGATAAACACATGGGTCACACACAGAACACGAATAAACACATGGGTCTTCCACAGAACATGGATAAGCACTTGGGTCACCCACAGAATATCCATAAACAGATGGGTCACCCACGGAACATGAATAAACACTTGAGTCACCCACAGAACATGGATAAACACTTGGGTCACCCACAAAAAATGGATAAACACTTGGGTCACCCACAGAACATAGATAAACACATGGGTCACCCACAAAACATGGATAAACACTTGGGTCACCCACAGAACATAGATAAACACTTGGAAACACTTGGGTCACCCACAGAACATGGATAAACACTTGGGTCACCCATAGAAAATGGATAAACACTTGGGTCACCCACAAAACATGGATAAACAGTTAGGTCATCCACAGAACATGGATAAACACTTGGGTCACCCACAGAACATGGAGAAACACATAGGTCACCCACAGAACATGGATAAACACTTGGGTCACCCACATAACATGGATAAACACTTGGATCACCCACAGAACATGGATAACCACTTGAATCACCCACAGAACATGGATAAACACATGGGTCACCCACAGATCATGGATAACCACTTGGGTCACCCACAGAACATGGATAAACACTTGGCTCACCCACAGAACATGGATAAACACTTGGTTCACCCACAGAACATGGATGAACACTTGGGTCACCCACAAGACATGGATACACACATGGGTCACCCACAGAACATGAATAAACACATGGGTCTCCCACAGAACATGGATAAGCACTTTGGTCAACCACGGAACATGCATAAACACATGGGTCCCCCACAGAACATGAATAAACACGTGAGTGACCCACAGAACATGGATAAACACTTGGGTCACCCACAAACATGGATAAACACATGGGTTACTCACAGAACATGGATAAACACTTGGGTCACCCACAGAACATGGATGAACACTTGGGTCACCCACAAGACATGGATACACACATGGGTCACCCGCAGAACATGGATAAACACATGGGTCACCCACAGAACATGGATAAACACTTGGGTCACCCACAAACATGGATAAACACATGGGTTACTCACATAACATGGATAAACACTTGGGTCACCCACAGAACACGGATAAACACATGGGTCACCCACATAACATGGATAAATACTTTTCTATTCATAAATCAACAGATATTTCTCAAATAACCATAGTGGTTACAAATGCACAAATTTACAGCTCTATATTTTACTGTGCTATTTGATGAAGAGTTTAATAGCGTCGATCATCATGAACATCGCGGGCTTAATGGCTAAATAGGGTACGACGAGTGTATACATGATCGCAGAGAAAACAGATGACTAAAAAACTTTGTTTTGCATAGGAGATGGCAGATTACATGTAGCAAAGATCACGGATTTTAAATAAAAGGATGGGAATATCTCCTGATTTCGATGAGAATATTCAGGTTGTTGCCATCATCAATGTGCATATTAACATCAACTCTAGGTAATATTTTTTGTAATTTTCCTGTTGGCTTAAAAAAACAAATCTCAGGTGTTCCTTTAGATGTTTAGCTATATATACATGTAGTCAGACACGATGTGACGTAGACGCCAGAAGAAATGAGCTTCGAAAAATATTCCCTATTGGTATGACATTAACCTGTTGTGAAATATAATGGAATAGACAAATTGTCTCCCTCTGCTGATAAATTACATATACTTCAGACACAGGATATGGCGTGAATGACCTAAGAAATGAACTGAGAAAAATAACCCCTTATGGTATGACATAAACCTTGAATTATATTGAAATAGGACGATTTGTTTCCATTTGCTGCTAAATTTGCATATTTTTCGGGGAACTGTCACGACAGATAACAATTTTTGATTAGTATTATTTCACAAGGGAGGTTTATTCCTTATATTTTATATATTCCCTAGGCACAATCAGTGATAAATTTTGTCAAGAATGTTTAAGCCATTACTGAACAAGAATGGTTATATTACAAGCGTCTAGTCCGTCATTCATAATCCAGCCGTCGTCCATTAGAGAATATCCGCGTCCATAATCCAAAGACCTATTCCATATTCCATATAACAGTATTAGCACCAAATTCAAAAAGACAATCATAGTATACATAAACATAGGCTTGTTTCCTGCAAGAGAGAAGCGGTCAACAGTTTCAATGATGCCGGCAAGACATCATGATGTTCCAAAAATATCAAATCCGTATCGCTGATCAGTATTCTTAATCCATAATATTCGTTGTAAAGTCGTCATCTAAAGAATGATGTATCTCACTCACGCTTTGATTGTGACTGTTCATATGAGTACCATGAGGATCTTGAAGTACATGGGTTCATACGGCCCCTAGCCCCAGGTTAAGCGGAATTAGACACAAGTTACGAAACGTAGCGCCAAAGATCTTGCACGCTACGTTCGTATTTTGCTATCAGCATGCGATATGTATCGCCAAATTTGAGAAACTTTGAGTGGAGGCGCTTGGTGGAATAGCCCTGTTTTATAAGTTTCTGCAACAATGTTTTGTGACGTTGATTAAAATCTTCACATCTAACACAGGATCTAGCAAATGCTACTAAGCGAGATATGTATACGCCATATGCAGGTCCCACTGGAATATTACTATCCAGAAAGGGATAGTTGACGATGTCGAAATTGTAATCATCTCTTTTGTCATAAAGTCGACGAGAGAGACTGCCCGCTTCATTTTTATAGAGATAGAGATCTAAATAAGATGTGCCTGTAGGGCTATCTGTAGTTTCCTTCAAATCCAGTGAAGGTGGATATATATCCTTCACTGCGTCATTTATATAGCGATTATCCACAGCGAGAAGATCGTCTATATAGCGTTTGGTGAATGAGAAGGAACGGGCTTTGAATGGATCGGTTTTTGAAAGCGCCTGCATGCCTCAGGATGTATGCCTCAGGATTATCGTTTATCATGCTTATAGCAAGCTGTGATTTGTATCTGTTATTTTTACAATTAGATTATGTCCATACAGTCCTATTGGATATGTGATCAAGTTGTAATAAAATGAGAAGAAACTGCCTACAGGATATTTTGTTATGTATTCCGTGTTCCGAACTCATTTCGTCAAATTGACTTATATTGCAAGACAAATGGGTACAATTCTGAAATTTCAGGATGGCACGGTTCTCTGGCCATTTTTCTGGATGGCACGGAGGCAAGAGTTGTTTGTGTGCCTCCATTGAAGATTTGTGGGTTCGATGGCGAGTATCGCACCCATTGTGCGCGATATGATATTATAGTGAAAAATCTTTTCCTTTGCGTTAAATGGCTTGTCTTTTACTTGTTGATCCAAACGTGGGTCCTTGAGCGTTCAAGTGGCCGGTCGCTTCCATGGCGTGTGTGGACTAGCTGTTTTGTCGCTAAAGAGACTTTCCTGCCTATTCGCATTGAAAAACAATACTCATCGGTGAAAATTTATTCGACAAAGGGAAAATAATAATTGGTGCTATTATTGATATTGATTATTGATACAGACACTGGGCGAATGGCTCAAGTTTCCAATTTCTGAAACTCACCGGAAACGAATTGGAAACTGTAGCGAGACGGTCTCCAAACCAGGGTTCCGGGAATGGAAACTTGTGTTTTCACGCAGTGAGACTACCTTTGTTTGGCTTACGACTGAATGGATGCCTTAACCTCGCACGGATATTGTTGGATTGCTTTGTCGGAGACACACCTGGACTATATATGCAGACGCTTTCAAAAACAGAACAGTTCGAAGCCCGTTCCTCCTCATTCGCCAAACGCTATGTAGACGATCTTCTTCCTGTGGATAAACTACAGATGACTCAAACGGCACATCTTATTTAGACTTCACGACAAAAGAGATAATTACAATTTCGACCTCGTAATCTATCCCTATCTGGACAGTAATATACCAGAGGTACCTGCATATGGCGTATACATATCTCGCTACGTAGCATGTGCTAGATCCTTTTTTAAATGTGACGATTTTAATCAACGTCGGAAAACATTATTGCAGAAACTCATGAATCAGGGTTATATGCTCAACAGTCTCCACTCGAAGTTTCTCATATTTGGCGATACATATCGCATGGTGATAGCAAAAAACTAGAGTAGCGTGCAAGATCTACGGCGGTACGTTTCGTAACTTGTGTCTAATTCCGTTTAACCCGGGGCCAAGGGCCATACGAACCTATGAGTGTTTATAGTGTTCATATGAACAGTAACAATCAAAGCGTGACTGAGATACATCATACTCTAGATAACGACTTTACAAATACAATCATGTGGATTAAGAATACTGATCAGCGATACGGATTTGAATATTTTTGGAACATCGTGACGTCTTGCCGGCATCATCGAAAACTGCTGATGGCTTCTAGCCCAGTTTTATGTATACAATGATTTGGTCTTTTAATTTGATGTTAATGTTATTGTATGAATTAGGTCTCCCTAATTTGGGCGCAGAAATTCGTTAATGGACGACGACTGGATATTGAATGACAGACGAGACGCTTGTAATGCTAAGAATCATAGCTGCTTATCAGAAGCGCTCTTTTATGTTTGAGTGAATGTTAGCATTACACAACATTACTCCTTGGGTTTCTTCCGCGACAATATATTGTTTCAAACTTGCCTGTGGCAATGCCAGGATAATACACGAGCGATAATATATGAATCTACACTTGGTATGTATATAATAATAAAACTATGCCCCTCGGATGTGTTTACAGCCATAGCAGAGTCAGCAACTATGCACAATCGAGTGGAAACCAATTTGCCTATTTCCCTCAAATCACTAAACATTTGCTAGCCAATGTATTGATCACAGTCTGGGCATTTAATTTCAACTTCGCGCACCTGTTCTCTGATATCACTGCCTCGATACAGATTTAAACTCTGATCGTGGAAGAGTTTTCTATACAACATCATCTATTATTCCGTTAACTCGAATCTCAGTTAGAAGTTACATAAAAATCGAAATTGAACCGTCTTGGTATGTCATCAATCAGCTGCAAACGAATGTGCGCATGCCGTTTATTAATTCACGAACAGAACACATTTCTCTGTTTGTATAAATAGAACTTTTGACAGGGCCATGTTGACCACTTCACACTTTCCCACCTCTATAATATTGTTTGTCGGAATTGTAGAGCTGATTATTTGTGCTTCTAGGGTGGAAAAAATAAATTCCCCTGATCGATGGCCAGCATAATGACGTGGTACAAAACCACCCAGGTATTTGCTCGCACATCCATCGTCCACTATGTTCTCGTGTGTCAGTTCCCTCGTGATAAAATGGCAGTCTGTCAAAATATTCATATTTTGCTTCTTCTGATTGATTTTCGAATTATCAGCAACAAATATATTTATACGTTCTTTCTGCGAGAAAAATCGCACATCCACCAGTATGAGAAACACAAGCTCATCAAGCATGCGAATAACGCCTGTGGAATCAGTGGTTCAATATTCACACCGAAAGTGCGCTTTTCAGCGTCCTTCACTCATATCAACATGGTATAGGATACAAGCTGCACCTGTGCTTCTGGTCCTATCATTTGGTTTAATATAACTGACACTTTTCCTCGATATGTTGTTCAGTTATCTGCAATGAGATGAAAGCAGTCCGCTCCAATGTCATTATGGCTCTGATTACTTCCTAGATGATTCACAATTTCATTTCGATGAAAGATTACTTAAACGCTACAAATAAAGGTAGCGGAGAAAGATACCAGCGTATTGAAAGCAAGTCATATTCTGACTGCATATCACAAAGAGCCAAAATTGATGATTTTGTACCTCAGACACGCTTTTATTGCTGGTCTTCCTGTGCACATCTTGAAAGATTGACGGATTTGAAGACAAGAACTGTGTTTGCATAGTCTGTCTGAGGATGTTGTCTTCTTCAGTGATGGGCTGTAGTTTATTGGTTATTCGCTGAAGAGGTTTTAAATTTAGTGTTGTGTGTGAGGACAAGTGGGGTGGTGGTGGTGGTGTCTGGCTTGGGTTTGTACTGTAGTACACCACCACCTCACTGGTCGTCACTAACACTTTCAACTTAAATCTCTTTCTTGCATAATCAGCAACCTACAGCCCATCACCACAGAAGACAAAATCCGCAGGAAAAAGAGAGTGAGATAGAATTAAGGTATATTAAGCAATATTTCAGCAACATATCGACGATTAAACAAAGTTCTAAGTATTCAAGTTAATAACTCAGTAAACTAATTTATTAAAAACATGTAAATACATTAAAATTTATACAAGAAACCGATCTCTCTCAAATAATCGAAAACACAATCTTCTTTTGCTGGACTAAAAGAACTTCCAAAGTAGCTGCTCGATAAATTTATCTCTTACAATCTTAAAATCTATACAGTCGATAAGAATATATTTCACCGTGAGATCTTCGTGGCATGGAATACGCTTTGGACTGGCTCTTTTTTCAGCAAATGCTCGTGAGTTAATCGTGTATGGCCGATTCTACATCGTCTAATCATGGCTTGATCGAAACGTTTCTGGCTGTTCAGATGAGTATAGTCTACAGTTTTTTGGAACTCGTGAAGTTTGTTATTATCCATAACACAGGCTGCACAAGAGAAGCCAGTAATAGCCTAGAGGCAGCCGCCCAAATCCCAAGAAACATCTTAACTACCAAACCTTAACATCAACACACGGACAAGACCATGTGAGTAAGATGCAAGCTTACTCTGGTCCCATGTCAATAAAGACGCTCTCATCACAGGAACGAACAACTGTATCATAAGATTCAGCGGATTATGTAGTTCTAACAATTTACGTAAGCCGTCCCATGCCAACAGTTCCCATCACCATTATTCATAGATTAGGTTGAAGTCCCTCAGAAAATTTAATTCGGCCTCACAACTGACGATTTTAAGGTTGTTGTCCTCAGAAAAATGGCCAAGACTAGAAAGGAAATCACTACATGCAAAATCATCGACCAGGCCCTCAATACCAGGCCCTCATAGTACATTCCTTGCTCACTCTAGAGGTTAATTCCCACCATTATTTCTATTTTATGATTTTATTGAACTGTGTCTGACGTTTTATTATGCAGTATCATGGGGTTACCCATGCTGTGCAATCTCATCATGTGTTTAGGTGCTCTATTGTGTATTCAAACTGCGTTCAGTAGCGGAATCCACTATTGTTATATTCTGTTATTGTTACATTTCATTTCTGAACGCGATGTTAACTTCATCTCTCTCTAGTTAATGATTTATCCATTCATGTATGGATCTCTCAACAAATCCAATAAACTTTTCATGCATTTATACCTAGTAATGTTACTAGACATTGAAAGTTGCAGATATTCTAAATATAGTTAGTGTATGTACAGCAAAGGAAAAGCTGGTATCGATATGTCTTAGCATTAACATTGTAATCAGGAAATATTTCATATTATTATACAGCTATGTCCTTTGATCCAATCAAATCATTTCAATCGCACCACGTGTCCGTACAGTACCCAAAGTCTTATTGGATCTCCAAATGCCGTATTGAATTCATATTGTACGCTTTCTAAGGGAGGTAACTCTTCTCGTTATGACGCCAAAAATGAAGCTACAAAAGCTGAAAACCTATTTTCTCGCTCGATCATCTAGGAAACTTTAATATCAATATAAATTTAAATTCAAAGTAACATTACGCAGTCAGTCAAATTTGTCTGAAAGGAAGTTCGGAAAGTAGAGCCTGATAATAGATTGACATGATATTTGCAGAATTAGGAGTCTATTGCATTCTAGGATTTTACGGGTCCTGTAAATCAATTTATTATTATAGTTGAATATATTAATGTTATTTTGTTTTATCTTAGAAAACTGTATTGATTCAAACATGAATAGAAAATCAATTAGAATTAATTTAGTTTAATCTTCCGATGACCTGCATAGTAAATAGATGCTTTGTACAATATGGAATGGTATGGTAGTCCTTCGGCGTCTCGTCCAATACGGGTTTTCATCACAACATGGACTTGTACAATACCATTCCATATTGTTCAAAGCACTGTATAATAACATAATAATAATAATCTCAATATTTGGTTATTACGACTGGCCGTGAAATGCTCAATGGTATAAATTTCACGCAAGAAATTCAGTAGACTTCCTAATGAATTCACTGTCTGCCCATCCGTCTATTTGTCAATCTGTTAACTTTTGTTGTCTGTGAGATATCTTCAATTCGTTAATATAGATTGTTGCAGTCTTTGGCGATACCTCAACCATGGAGCAAAATGAAATCCGATGAAAATCATCAAAGATACATGGTATGCCTCATATTCCTGGCAAAGAACTTTCAGTTTCCTATTTGATATCTCCACTTCTACTATATGGATTGTGACCCTGGATATGCTGATATTCTTACATACGTGGTGAATATGATGTCAACGGCCAACGCCAGGGTCAGCGAAGTCCCCCAGAAAGACGCTATCAATGCGCACCCAATTTATGCATATATTTGCAAATCTGCACCAAAATGTGAATGTGGGAGTACAAATATTAATTCTGGCCAATGTGCGAGCGTGTACTGAATCCCCATGGACCTATTTTTGAGTTTAGCATAGTCTATAAAAGTTTCCCTTCGTATTTTTCCTTCACACCGGTAAACACTAAGAATGGTCCATTTTCGTCTCGGACATATGGTATATAATTATCATGCCAATGATTGGAGAAGAAGAATATCATCTATTAAATTTTCTCATTCTCTCTTGCACCAAACATTTCTGCACATATGTGAAATGAATATAATGAAATGGAGTTTTATAGAACAGCAATACACCATGGGATATCTTCCAATTTGTAAGCACCTGATTGGTCAATTCAAAATTTCAAAAAGTTATCCTGGATTTTCATTGGCTTGTGGGGAAAACTGAGAGAAAACAGCCAACTATAGAGCCGACCTCTAACCATATGGGTCATCTATACGCGGTAAGACTGACCCTGGGATCGTGTGTATCAATTTTCAGCCTACTTTCGGCAACTATATCCGGGAATTCCCCGAAATCAAAACCATGTGATGCCGTCAGCCAATCAGCTAAACTCTACTGACGTAACCCCAACGTAACCCGTCATTTTCTAGTCATGTGCTGTCCTACTTGTTCAAAATTACAGATCTACAACACCTCTTCTACGATACGGAAGTTATTCATATCTGTATCATTTGTAAGCTTAGACGATATATGTTTCAGAACTAGTATGAAAACCCCGTAATTTATCAGATTTATCGAGTCCGTTCTCCGCCGAATGAATTCCGAACAGTATACGTTAAAATATCGGATATCGTTCCGCAATAATGGCGACACACGATTCGCAAGCCGTCTTATTGATGCCGAAGTGTACGCAAATGGTATTGAGTCCTGTAAACGTTTATTGGGTCAACCATATTAATTAAGGATAAGAACTTCATAATCATCAGACGATTCTCAAATAACCATAATGGTTAAAACGGCACAAAGTTACTGTTCTGTATTTTTCTGTACTACTTGATGACCACTGCGGCACCCAAAGGTCAAATAGGGCACGGTGGAACATTTCGTACATGATACCAACCTTCATATAAAACAATTGAATGGTAACCGAGATATGTAGGCTATCATTATCGATTTCGCATGAATTAAAGATGGCCTCCAGGGTTCCCAGCTAATCAGAAAAGCCTGTTTGGTAATTCGTTGAAAGTTGCTTGATGTATCGATGATGTATATCAAATTTCGTATTGAACAGTTGAATGGTTTCCGAGATATGGATCATTATCCATTTTGCATGAAATTAAAGATGGCTGCTAAGGTTCCCACCCAATCAGGTCCCAATTCTATAGGCTTCTGGTCCTTGACTAGGTAAATAAGCATACCAAATTTGGAATTCATCAGCGGAACAGTTTTCCGGCTATCTCGCTCACGAACGGACGTACGGACAGACGGACGTACAAGATGATGACAATACCCCATGGCCAAAATTGGCCGAGGGGTAAAAACATGGGTCTGTGCCTGATAAATTTTAAGCCTTTTGGGGTTGCAACTCATTCATAGAAAGCTCCCTGTACATGAACAACTGCACTGACAACTGCATGCCATCATCTGTCAGTCTGAAGACCGGCAAGGTTGAATTCAGTTCAATTCAGGAAATTGATCATATGCACAGTGTGCACCCAAACATTAGGAACACAGTTGTAATTAATATAGTAATATACATGTGTGGACACAAATGATTCGTGTAGAAGCTTCAGGGTAAATCATATGATGTGCAATACAATTATTTGTTAGCAAAATTGAAGGAAATGTTGTCCTTCGTTTAAGATGACACGAAATTCAAAAATCAGGGATTCAGTTCTGCGGGGATTTCCCCGCCAGTTATTTCACATTATACTTCTGAAATAAAATAAGGTTCATGCAAAAGCTTTAGGGTAAATCATATGATGTGGAATAGAATGATTTCATATAGCAAAATTGAAGGCCCATTTTGACTGGAACCATCTTCACCAGCCAAGTCAACTACATCGCAAAGCTCTCTACGCTGCCTTGACATTCTTGGCTGGTGGCAGAGGAGTACTGATCTGCGCCACCTAGCGGAAGTTTTAACGATGAGCGACTTTTTGCCTCCAGGAGTTGTTCCCCTTCAATGTCAAGTCGACCACACTCATAAGGCGATTCGTTATCGTTCGACCGTGCAGCGCGTCCCAACAGCTGATTCAACTGATCAGAACACCGATAGTGGCCGTGAAAATGCTTCTCCTGTGGGGTTTTTTCCGGCAGAATTTCCCCACACATTCGACACAGCTCGTGCTTAGTGGGGCCGCCATCGTATCGTATCATATCGTATCGTATCCTTCCATCTTGGTAATCAACTGCTATGTAACGCCCATTCTGATTGGATGCAGCAAGCCGTCTCTGCATTCCACTCTTCGATGAGGATTCACGTTCCAACTTTACTAGAGAAGTATGCCAAGGCAATGTACAGAGCAACGTGATGTACGTCGACTTGGCTAGAGAAGATGGGCTGGAACGGACAAGAAGAGGAGAAACTCAGTGGTGCCACCTTCAGGCAGATGTTGCTGAAATGCAATACGGACTGGCGTCCTGATGCAAGGAATACGTATTCCGAATTTCGGAATAATCCAACACAGCATTAGGAAGTTATCGCTTCGAACAGATGTACACAGAAAAAAAATCTATTTTGACCCAGTGGCGCCACCTTCAGGCCGATGTTGCTGAAATGCAATACGGACTGGCCTCTTGTCGCAAGGAATGCGAATGCTGAATTTCGGAAGAATCCAACAAAGCGTTAGGAAGTTATCGCTTCGAACAGACATGCACGGACGTACACGAACATCCACGGACTCAAAGAAGCAAGAACCAGTGGCGCTACCTTCACGCAGATGTTGCTGAAATGTAATACGGACTGGCGTCTTGTCACAAGGAATGCGTATTCTAATTTTGGAAGAATCCAACAAAACTTTAGGAAGTTATCACTTCGAACAGACATGCACGGACGTACACGGACATCCACGGATGCAAAGAAGCAAGAACTAGTGGCGCCACCTTCAGGCAGATGTTGCTGAAATGCAATACGGACTGGCCTCTTGTCGCAAGGAATGCGAATGCTGAATTTCGGAAGAATCCAACAAAGCGTTAGGAAGTTATCGCTTCGAACAGACATGCACGGACGTACACGAACATCCACGGACACAAAGAAGTAAGAACCAGTGGCGCCACCTTCAGGCAGATGTTGCTGAGATGTAATACAGACTGGCATCTTGTCGCAAGGTATGCATATTCCGAATTTCGGAAGAATCCAACAAAGCGTTAGGAAGTTATCACTTCGAACAGACGTACACGGACATTCACGGATACGAAGAAGCAAGAACTAGTGGCGCCACCTTCAAGCAGGTGTTGCTGAAATGCAATACGGACTGGTGTCTTGTCGCAAGGAATGCGTATGCCGAATTTCGGAAGAATCCAACTAAGCGTTAGAAAGTTATCGCTTCGAACAGACATGCACGGACGTACACGGACATCCACATACGCAAAGAAGCAAGAACTAGTGGCGCCACCTTCAGGCAGATGTTGCTGAAATGCAATACGGACTGGCGTCTTGCCGCAAGGAATGCATATTCCGAATTTCGAAAGAATCCAGCAAAGCGTTAGGAAGTTATCGCTTCGAACAGACATGGACGGACATCCACGGACACAAAGAAGCAAGAACCATTTTAAAGTCCCCGGCCGCGTTGCGGCGGGGGACAAAAAGATGCTCCTCGGATGTTTTTATCTTGCCATAGCAAGGCCGGGAACTATACACATGTGAGGAGAAACCAATTGGCGTATTTCCCTTAAATCACTCAACATTTTCCTGTCAAATGGGTTGCCATATTCACCATAGTAGCCAATGTATTGATAACAGTTTTTTAATTTAATTTCAACTTCGCACACCTGCCCTCTGATATCAATGCATCCATACAGATTTAAATTCTCGTTACGGATGAGTTTCTATGCAACATCATCTATTATTCAGTCAACTCGAATCCCAGTTAGACGTTTGGCTAATTACATAAAAAGCAGGTAGACGATCTGATGACAATGCCTTGGGAAGTTAACCGAAGAAACTGAACTGTCTTAGTATGGCATCGATCAACTGCAAACGAATGTGCGCATGCCATTAATTAATCTATTAACAGAACAGATGGCTCTGTTTGTATAAGCAAAACTTTCGGCAGGGCCATGTTGACTACTTCCCACTTTCTCACCTCCATAATATTGTTTGTCCGAATTGCTTAGCTGATTATTTGTGTTTGTAGTATGGAAAATATAATTTCCCTAATCGATGGCCAGTATAATGACGTGGTACAAAACCACCCAGGTGTTTGCTCACACATCTATCATCAACTGTTGTTCTCGTGTGTCAGTTCACTCGCGATAAAATGGTAATCTGTGAAAACAAACATTAGCATTAGAACAAACAAGCTCATCAAGCATGCCCGTCAAATTGAATCCTTGATTCAATATCCACATCCAAAACGAATGTGATTTGTTCGCTCTTTAGCGTCTCTCACTCATGTGAAGAAGGATCAGGATAGTTGATTAACCCAGACTGCACTTGTGCTTCCAGTTTCGTTTGTTTGTTTAATATAACTGACACTTTTCCTCGGTATGAGATGAGAGCAGTCCGCTCCGATGATTTTATGGCTCTGATTTCTTCCCAGATGATTCAGAATTTCATTTGGATGAAAGCGTACTTAAACACAGCATATAAAGTTAGTGGAAAAATACCAGTGCACTGAAAGAGAAGTCCTATGACCCCACAGGGCAATATTCTGATTGCATATCACACGAGTCAAATGATTCCTGTTACGAATTGTATCTCAGCCACGCTTTTATTGTGGTTGTTCATGTGGACATCTTGAATGCAATGACCACTTTGCAAGTGATACGGATCTGAAGACAAGAACAACCTACTGGATGTAGGAACTGACGCTCGTGTGGTAGTCTTTTTAGGAATATTTTCAAGGCTTACTTGGTTTATTTTTCGAAATAATTTTTCAATCAAAACCAAGACATACCACAATACAGGTGGTCTCAGGACGCATTACCAACGATCATACGCCAAATACGTAGTTAGTTAGGAACTTTTCCCGGTTTATTTAGCCTGTTTGGAGGTGGAAAAGATCAAAATTCATTCAGAAATGCATCAAGATATATGTTTGAATTTGTGAAATATTTAACAGAATGCAACCGAGTGTAAATCACCAACAGTCGATTTTGAGGCGCATGTGCAAATGCTAAAATAATAGAGACTGTCATAAAAATCGACGAGAGTAACATTAGGTGGTCAGGAATAATTACGCTGAAAACTCCTCGCCTCTAATATGTTGTTCGTCGCCCATACACAACGGAAATTGTGTCCATGTGTTCCATTTTATCAGGAAGAAAGCACATATAAAAGACACATACATGTATTAGAACATGATGGCCATATTTCTTCATCAGTCGTAGTGATAAACAATTGCGATAGTTATAGTACGTCATGGAAATCACTGAGATTACAAGCGTCTTGTCCGTCATTCATAATTCAGCCGTCGTCCATTAAAGAATATCCGCGTCCATAATCCAAAGACCTAAAGTCATACGGATTCTATCTTCAAAACAGACTGTAACTCAGAAGGCACATTCGCTTGTGTATCAAATCCATGTCGTCGAAGAAGAAGACAACAGAAATGTTATAGATTCATGTTATGAATATCCGTTTTGGTCGATAGTGTTGTGTGTCACGGGAAAGCAGAAATTCAATACATTCAGTAATGAAAAAATGCATGCCTTTTCAGAAAAAGAGCCAATGCCGACAGGCTAAAGACGGTATGTTAATATAAGAGAGAACTGCACTCTCGCTTCTAGTATTAACGGACGACATCCTGAGATTGTCGGACCTGATGGTTAAATTTGAACCGGGCAAATAAATCTGAATCTCAGTTCTCTCTCTATTTCGAAGAGTAAAGGGGCCATTGACCTCATTTTCTTCGCACTTTTATTATATTGAAGGATCAAGTGAAGAGTCTGATAGACATTTTTCATACGGGCGATCAAGTGAAGTGTCTGATAGACACAATCTTTCCCGTTCACTCCGAAACGGTTTAATTTAAGTGGAAGGCAGATCTATGACGTAATCCCACAGTCAATACTTTGACCAAAGAGACAATCCTCGAAAAACGACCATTTGTTTTCTTTCCTTTGAATATCGAAATCAATTCAACATGAGATGGACGAATTCACACGAGCTTTGCCTGCGCAACAAGAAAATAATGAACATGTTCATACAAAGCGATCATTATATCTATAGGCCATCATTTGCACAACACATTTCCAATAAGATTATTAATGTTCGATAGAAAGATTTTCCCATACAATGCTGACAAATAAACCCTTAAATATATCAAATATACTCGCTTACTTTATCAAGAAGCAGATGAAACTGCAGAATGACTTATCATGTGCATGAATCATCTATCTGGTCCAGTAAAAATAACAATATTTATATCAGTCTAATCATAGTCTCATTCACAAGCTAAATCTTTTATGTACAACTTAATCCAGCCGCAGTAGCGCGAGACTTCGTTTATCAATGAACAATTCACAACCTCCCCCCTCCCTTCTCCTCCAGTTTTGCTGTCATGCTTTCACCATTCGTCAAATAGAGTCATGTGGACAACTGATACTGATATATGGGCAGAAGATTTCAATGTTCTGTCTTAAGATAGAAGACAGATGAGTCTTCAATTGACATCAGCTTTAACTTTCTCTTCGAAACATGAGACAATATGTCTTTTGGGAGAATTATCGAAGATAGATTGGGAAATAAACCATTAGAGTGATGGTGACTGTGGAACACTAGACTGCTAAATTTATCTCTTCATTCAAATCCAGTTGTTTTATGGTAATGTAGAACATAACTCAGAAATAGCCCATATGTCTCACCGCTATCAAATGTACCAACTTGGAATTTTGAACAAGTGGAGAAGAGGATCATGGCTTGAAAAAAGTTCAACAATCTGACTCGTGCAATACCAATGTAGGTGAAGATTTATTTGGAATAGATGAACGGTTTTTAAACACCTCAACCACTTCTACCTGACAATCTCAAGTCACAAAACAGCAATTATTTCGCGTCATATAATGTCAAGCGACAGTCCTATTTAAAGTATATTGGTCTGAACTCAATATTAAGAGTTCCCGGTGCGCTCATCAAATTCACTTCAAAGTCAGTGCTATTCAACAGATCTGCTAATTAGTTCTCCAGCGGCTATACTCCCGCGTATGTCTGGAAGTTACATTGAATTCGACATTGGATATAAACATGATAAAGAAACTGAGGAAGTGTGTTCTATACCGACGTCGGCTCATAGCAAATAAATACAGTTAGTCTTGAAAGGTCTTGCCATTTCGAGTGTTTTTGTTTTCATTATAACCAGAGACTAACACGGCCACCCAAACTTTATACTGACATCCATTGAATATAATGTAATTCGAATAACCCATTGGCATGTTCTTGAACATGGTCAAGAAAACATGGAAATAAATTGGTGGTTAAGTGTCATGGAAATCATGAAATTATATAAATAGTATTCCTTTTCCTACGAAGTAGGCGCTCATGATCATTTGCAAACTGCCCGGTATTGAGTGAGTGAGTGAATGAGTGAGTCAGTCCATCTGAGTCCTTTCGTCGGCAAAATAAGGAGAACCGTAGAGCCTTGATTTTTGGCATGAACTTGCACTAGGGGACTGTGCTCTGAGCTGACCTACTTTTGATGAAAATTTCTGGTGATTTTTGATGAAATCACTGGTGATTCTTACTTGGGCTGTACCCATCTTACACTGTTAAAAGGATTTGTTCAATTTGACCATAACTTCCATGGTTCAGACGCGACAGACCATAAATTTTCTGGTCTAATCGCTGTTTGACCATGGCACTGATGGTTCTTCTGACCACACCTGATATGGTCTGTCGTGTCTGTACCATATCGTTCTAACAGTGTAATATAGGCAGGAATTCAACGGGGGGGGGGGAGGATTTTCAAGTGTTCAGTGCCCGTCGGATTCTTAATCCCTACTCTACTTCGTAGGTCCTGTGACGTTGATCATACTGCCATGCTGTCATTATACATGCACAATACCAGTCGGAAGCACTAACTTTCCCAAATCTATGTAAGGGTGTCTAACATATCACCTTCCTCTGGAGAGCTTCTGCAAATTTCCCGCTAAGACAATCGTAATAATATTGTAACGAATTTTTGTGATTGGTGGATTTTTAGATTTCATTTATCGCTGCCACCAGTGATGTAATGTGTCACAACCATCATCCACAGTAACGTCTATGACTGCCCTCCAAAAGGCATACTGAAACTAGTCCTCTCATAGGCTTAAAACAACACTAGCCCCCTCAGAGACCTACTGTGAGGCCTACTCGCATATCCTTCGGGAGACTGTCCCAATGAATAAAGATTAATTGTCAGCATTATTCCATAACGAAGATTTATTCTGTATATTCTACATATTCCGTATGCACGATAGTATCGGGGTTAACCCCGATACTATCGTGCATTGGATATGTTCTGTCCAGAATTGGTAAGTCATTGCTGAAAAAGAATTACTAATAGCATGCATGAGTGTTGATCGTCTATCACGTTTATTGCATATTTTGATTTGGGTCAGTTGTTCTTAAAATTAGATTATGTCCAAACGTGCGTATTTGATATATTATTTGTACCTTCAACGTAGTTTCATAGGGAATATGACACAGATTTGGAGGGATACAATATTGACGTGAAAAATCTTTTGCTTTGCATCTAGTAAATGTTGTCTTTTGTTCCTCGACCCGAGACTGGTGCTCTCTGAACCTTCTACTATTATATCGTGTGGTCGGTCAGTCGCATTCAGAGTGTATGTGGGCTGTACATGAAATGTCGCTTAATAGCATTACTTGTCTATTCGCACTTAGACAGAACACTCATCGGTGGTGATTAGTCGGTAATGGGAAAATAATATTTATTTCCATTATTGATGGAGATTATATGACTATGTTCTGGATGAATGGGTGTGGCAGTCCCACCTGGATGTTGTCTCGGTATACATGTATTTGACAAGCCATAAGCGGAATGTCTGGAAATGTAATATACATTATCTCCTTTGGATATGATAATGCAAATGATTGCACATATCATTGTAGTAGCGGTCCTTAATTTTTTAGAGTAACACTTTACAACTCTGGTGTTTTCTCTAGAAGGTTTTATTCCGCGATATCAGACTTGACTGTCTATACGATATATCACGAATCTGTCAATTACAGCAGCAAAATTCAGAATATATGCACATCCGCGGGAAAAACAGATGGCATATTTCTCTCAAACCACTGAATATGTTCCTGTTGCCTGGATTGCTGTATTCACCTTGGTAGCCAATGTATTAATCACAGTCTGGGGATACTCTAAAGCAGCTCTGGATAAAGAGGTTGATCCTGTTGGAATCCCATACTGCGATTCCAGACCATCTATCTGCGCTTATGTAAGAAAGCTGTTTCAACCTTTATGGGATACTATGGATAATAACAAACTTCACGAGTTCAAAAAAAGAAAATGTTGGTTATACGCATTTGAATAGTCAGAAACGTTTCGATCAGGCCATGATTAGACAATGTAGGATCGATCATACACGATTAACTCACGAATATTAACTAAAACAGGAGCCGGTCCCAAGGTGTATTCCATGCCATGATGATCTCACGGTGAAACATATTCTCAAAGACTGCATAGATTTTAAGATTATAAGAGATACTTTTTTATCGAGCAGCTACGCTGGAAGATCTTTTTAACCGAGTAAAAGAAGATTGTATTTTAGATTATTTGAGAGAGATTGGTTTGTTGTACAAATTTTAATGTTTATACCTGTTGAATTGAATACTTAGAATTTTGTTTGGTCGTCGCTATATAGCTGAAATATTGCTGAATGCGACGTTAAACCTTAATTCTCTCTCTTTTTCTCTCTCTCTCTCTCTCCAGTCTGGGGATACACACACCTGCTCCTTGATATCAATACCTCGATGTGAATTTGAAATCTGACTATGGATAAATATTCTATACAACATCATCTATCATTCTGTTAATCCGAATCGCATGTGTCCTGTTAGAGGTTTGTCTTGTTACGTAATAATCAGGTAATCGATCTGATGATAATGCCTTAAGAACACGCGGAAATGAGAGCTATTGGAATCTTTCACGACGGAGAAAGACTTATCGCTAGTATTATATGATAACAGAGATTCATTATTATTGGACCCTAGCTAGGACAGTATCGGGGCTTAATTTTGTCATGTGAAAAATGAATATATATATTATTACAACAACAACAAAATGGAATAGGAGCCATTTTTGTCCTGACGAAATACTTCTTGCAGGTAAAAGTTGTAAAATTCTCAAGAGACCCACAAGACGCAATAATAGCACTGCATCCACGTGAGGTGCAACTGTGTTGAGCATTGGTGATGATTATAGACCCTTTATGAGCGCAGAAAACAGTTTTTGTGATAGTGTATCACTGCCATTTGAAGGCCTATCACAAACCCCCTCTGGTCTTAATAAAGATCGGTGAAAAAATTGTAGGAATTTCAGCTAAACATTATTAAAGTTTTTTTTTTTTTTTTTTTTTTTATTATTACAGAAAAACTATACAGACATATAAACAATACACGACAGATAGATACTGGACACTACCTTACATACACCCTCGCATACACACACTACTGCATTGCCATCTGTCCCCATTACCGCTAATGCGTATTTACTTTCATTTCACGCCAAACATGTTAATAAGACTTTTTTAGTCAAAAAAGCTCTGGAATATCATCCAATTTTTTGTAAAGTGACTCAATTTCCCATCTTTGGTAGCAATGTATTTCTCCAGAGAATAATGGTGTTTAAATGTGAACAGTAGAGCTTTGAAATCTAAATTGGACCTAGCTATTTTCCGTGTGTAAATAAATTGTTTTGTCAGTAGCATCATCGTATTGAGGGCGATTTGAGTATTTCCCCAACCCAATATAATTTTTTCAGGAGTTATTGCCTCTTTTAAACCAAACAATTTTTTCAACCACACTTCCAAATCTGACCACAATTTTTTCACAATGGGACATTCCACAAATAAATGTTCAATCGTTTCGGGATCCAGACCACAGTGTTCAAAGAGATCATCAGCCGTTACAGCTATCTTAAATAAGAAAGATTTCGTTGCGATGATCCGGTGTAGTAGTCGGTATTGTATATCTTTAAGTTTATTTTAGGTGGTACATTTGAAGATTGTGGCAAATATATCTTCCCAATTTGATATATTTTCTGTTTTAAGATAGTTTTCCCACCTTTCGATACATAATAGATTTACGTCTGAGTCATCATTCAAGATATCATAGAAACTTCTACATCCCTTCCCGGGCCTTGTCAGAATTTTCAAATGAATTGAAATATTGGGGCTGGTTGTTGGTTTGCTATCAAATTCGTGGTATATTTTTTCTTGCCATTCAGTTGGTATATTTTTCACTAATTTTCTGTAATCCAGGTAGGTTCCTGTAATTCTAAATCTCTTTTTCAACTCCACGAAATTTTTTATTTTTCCTTGGTATCCAAAATGTCACTAATGTTCCTGATTTGACTGTTATACCAGTTTTTTATGAAAAAAAGACGAAAACCTAAAATTAGGGTTAAACTATAATGGTTCATTGTACATGTCAACCGCCAAGTTGGTTTTAGTTTTTTTCTGTAGCCTATACCAGGCCCGTAAAGTATCTCGCCAAAAAGGGGTTTTCACGTTATTAATCAGAGGTTTTAGATGTTCAGCTCCAAGGTTACATATATCATCGTCCATCAGATCTGCGAGATTTTGCCATTTCGAGCTTTGAAATATTAGTCTTCGCATCCACGATATCTTGAGGGAATCAATTAGTGAGACTAAGTTTACCATCCGAAGGCCACCGTGTTTGTAGTCTCTAGTGATTACTGTTCTTTTAATTTTGTCTTTTTTACCGTTCCAGATGAAATTGTAGAGTGCAGAATTTATTTCCCTAATCATGTCCTCAGGGGGGTTTGGCAAGGCCAGGAAGAGATGTGTTAGTTTTGACAAGGCAAGAGATTTAATAACTGTGATTTTACCGCGAAGAGTCAAGTTTCTAAGCCTCCATTTGCCCAGTTCCTTTGTCAAATCATTTATTTTCCCAATGTAGTTGTTTCTCCCGATATTATTAAAATCCGTTGTGGAAAAAGAAATACCTAATACTGTAAAGTCATTAACCCAGTCAACTTCACCTCTTGACATAATCTCACATTTGATCCCGAAAGCACACCTATCCATATTGCCTTTGTTTTTTCTGTATTCATTAAAGTTACTAGTTATTTCGCGTGCCCTTTCTATACTACTCATCGCACACTACTCATCGCGCATGCGCAGTCGACACATTCTACTGTAGGGTGCAAGCCTGGCCCATGGAATCTCAGGTAGCGAAAACCCCAGGTCTCTCGACTCACCCACCCTATCCCGCACCACACCTATGCGACCCGCTGTGAGTGAGTAAAGCGGAGTAGGAGGAGGAGTAGGAGGATGAGGAGTCGGACACGCCACGGATCATACTAGGGAGATTTAGGAAACTGGACATCAAATTAATTGACAAATCACCCCTACCCCAAACATGAATATTACGAAAAATACCCCCGGTTGAGCCTTCAAAATTGTATGGCGTTCTCCACATATGCGAAACAAGTATAGTGAAATGGAGTTTTATAGAACAACAATGCACCATGGGATATCTTTTTTTAAGCACTTGATTGGTCAATTCAAAATTTCAAAAAGTAATCCTGGATTTTCATTGGCTTGTGGGAAAAATGCTAAAAAAAATCAATTCATCCAATTATAGATTCTTTGTAAAGGTTTGTTTTGTCAACCGTATTAAGCAAAGATAAGAACTTTTCTATTCATAATCAGCCGACGATTCTCAAATAAACATAATTATTAAATAACTCTCTATGATATGAACCCAATACAAGGAAATCGGTCTGCTTCATATGGCTACCAAATCGAGCCAATGTGGGGAAGGTGGGCCAATACGGGAAAAGAGGGCCAATATGAATGTCAATATGGCGACGTTGAAGTTGAATGGTCCTCAATTCGACGAATGACTTCACTGTATTCTCATACTTTGAACGGGATATCCGTTAGCTTCTGTGATAATTTTCGATCTTCTGTGATAATTTTTGATAGATCTGTATGTACTGGTACCCAAAACTTGAAATCAAGGCTGGCGATTCATGCTGAAATAGACAATAGTGACGCGAGCGTGACATCGACTTGCCAAGCACAAGCAGACAACAAAACAGTGCACTGGTGAACAAAGCGATGACTATAATGATATTTTAAGAACGAAGATGAACGAGGTTGGTATGTTAACCGATTTGGCGGGATTGCATACTTGCTTAATTTTCAAAGGACATGTGACGTTTACATACGAAAAGCTCCTTTGTGTGTGATGGTAATAAAGCCGTGTTTTTCCACTTCAAAGCCTGTCATATACGATTTTTCTTGAAGTTTACATACGGTACTGAAATATCCCCTTAGAAAAATCTGAGATGTTCAGTTGCATGAAAATGGAGGTATGATTGACCAAAATGTGCTCCCGGCTTATTTTGGTATTTTGGGGCATTTTCATGAAGGGTTTTCTCCTGTAGCAAAATATGATATATCAACCAAAACCATTCGTGGTTCTTTCCAATAAACAAACTTCCTAATATATTGTTTGACAAAATTATTTTGGTCGCAGGTGTCATGTTTTTGCTAGAGAAAAACCTCACTGTAAATGTCTCAAAAATACCAAATCAGGCCGAGGAGCCCACTTTGATCAACCTTATCTCCATTTTTATACAACGGAGCATCGCAATTTTTTCAAGGCTGATATTTCAGTATGTAAACTTCTAGAAAAGTTTGATTTTCAACCTGATTACCATCACACACAAGGGAGTTATTCCCGTATTGTCGTCACATATCCTTTAAACTCAGTTTCCCTCTGTGTCATGGAAACGGTGATGCCATGCAGGCGATTTGCAGAGTACAGCCTGCTATTTTTTGTTATTTTATAACACCCTGTAAGCAATTATTAATAGTATTTTTAGAACTGTCGGAAAACCTAGCCCATGATATTACAATGACTGACTCTCCGGAAAATATTGGCAAAGCAAGTCCAGGTCAGTGTTACGAGATGTCAGGGGGTTCTTTACTCCTGAAACTAGCTAATCCAATGAAAAACTTTTAGTTTTGCATAAGATATGATAGATTAGAAAAAATATGAGATGTTAAATAAAATTGCTGAATATCTCTTGATATATTCGAATATTCAGTTTCTTGCCATCATGAAAGAACATATTCACAGCAAAAGAGTTAATATGTTTCTTTTATAATTTTCCTCTTGACTGTAATCTTGAAAAAATCGAATCTCAGATGATTCATTAGATATCTGGTTATATATACATGTAGTCAGAGACATGATGTGGCGTAAATGCTTGAAGAAATGAGCTGCAAAAAACACCCCCTTTTCATATGATATTAACCTGTTGTGAAATCTATTGGAATAGACCAATCCTCTCCCTTTGCTGATAAATTTGCTTATTCCACAGAGACACGAATTGAGAAATGAACTGCGAAAAATAACTCATTATGGTATTGTCACGACGAATACAGATTTATGATTAGTATTATTTCACAGCAGTGATTTATTCTTTATATTTTATATATTCCCTAGGTACGACATTATCAATGATCAATTTTGTCAAGAATTGTTAAGACATTACTCAACAAGAATGGTTAAATGTCAAGTATGAATTAGGATAATCGTTTATCATGCTTATAGCAAGCTGCGATATCTGTTATCCTTGCGAATAAATTATGTCCATACAGTCGCATTGGATATGTGATCAAGTTGTAATGAAATGAGAGAACAATTTTCCTACGGGATATTTTATTATGTTTTCGTGTTCCGAACTCATTTCATCAAACTGACTTATATTCCAAGACAAATGGTTACAATTCTGATTTCAGAATAGCAATTTTTGTCATGGTTATCTGGCCATTTCTAGATGACACGGTGGCAAGTGTTATTTGTGTGCTTCCATTAAAAATTTATGACTTTGATGGCGAATACGACACACATCGGGATCGATATGATATTAGCGTGAAGAATTTCTTTCTTTGCGTTAAATGGCTTGTCTTTTACTCGTTGATCCAAACGTGGGTCATTGTGCGTTCAGGTGGTCGGTCGCTTCTACGGCGTGTGTGGACTGGACCTGTGTTATCGCTAAAAAGCCTTTCCTGCCTATTTTCATTGAACAACAATATTCGTCGGTGATAAATTATTCGACAACTGGCAAACAATAATTCTCTCGATTATAACTGAATGGATGTCGTAATCGCTCATGGATGTTGTCTTGGTATCCACACACCTGGACTGTTTTGCAAAGAATCAGAACGGATTTGCAATATCAGAAGCGGTCTTTTATATTTGCGTAAATGTAGTACTTCACAACTCGATTCTATTTTTCTCTCACAAGGTTTTTTCCGCGACATTATATATGATGTATAATAACTAAAATATGCCACTCGGATGTGTAAATTGTCATAGCGAGCTCAGGAACTATGCACATGCGAGTGGATACTAATTGGCATATTTTCCTCAAATCACTCAACGAATGCATTGATTAGAGTCTGGGGATTTAATTTCAACTTCGCACACCTGCTCTTTGATAACAATACCTCCATACAAATTTAACTATGTGTTTGTGGAAAAGTTTTCTATACAACATCATCTGTCATTCCATAAACTCTAACCCCAGTTAATTAAGATTTAATAAAAAATAAAAAAATTAACCCCATTTAAATTTGGCTTGTTGCATAAATATCAGGTACAAGATCAGGCAATAACTTAGAAAGTTAACCGAGGAAAGTAAATCATATTGGCATGGCATCAATCAGCGTTATGTATTCTATTAACAGAACGCATTCCTTTGTTTGTATAAATAGAACTTTTCCCAGGTCATGTTGACCACTTCGCGCATTTTCACCTCTTTTATATTGTTTTGCTCCATTTACAGAGCTGATTATTTGTTCTAATATAGAAAATAAATTACCCTGATCGATGACGTGGTACGAAACCACCCAGGTATTTGCTCGCACATCCATCATCAACTATGTTGCCCTCGTGCATGTCGTGTGTCAATTCACCCGAGATAAAATGACAATCTGTCAAAATGTTCATATTTTGCCTATTCTGATTGTATGTATACTTTGCTTCTGTGAGAAGAATCAATATGACAAAAACAAGCTCATCAAGCAAGGGAATAACGCCGGTGAAACTGAATCGGTGATTCAATACCCACATTGAAAACGAGCGTCCTTCACTCATATCAACAAGGTGTAGGATAGTTGATAAGCCCATCTTCACCTGTGCACCGTATGAACCCATACGCTTCAAGATCCTGATGATGCTCATATGAACAGTCACAATCAAAGCGTGACTGAGATACATCATTTTCTCGATGACGAATTTACAACGAATATCATATAGACTAAAAATACTGATCAGCGATACGGATTTGATATTTTTGGAACATCATGATGTCTTCCCGGCATAATTGAAAACTGTTGACCGCTTCCCTCGGAGGAAACTAGCCTATGTTTATGTATACTATGATTGTCTTTTTGAATTTGCTGCTAATATGTAATATGGAATAGATCGTTGGATTATGGAAGCGGATATTCTTTAATGGACGACGGTTGAATTATAAATGACGAACCAGACGCTTGTAATGTAGTTCTATCTTCTTCTTTGATATAACCGACAGTTTTTCTCGTCATGTTTTTCAATTAACTGTAATGAGACGAGAGCAACCAGCTTCGATGCCATTATTGCTCTTTCTTCGTAGATGAAACAGAATTTCATTTGGACGAAAGAGTACTTAAAGTCAACATATAAAACTGATGGAAAAAATACCAACACACTGGAGAGAAGTCATGTGACCCCAATATTCTGACTGCATATAACAAGATCCAAAAATGATTCCTGTTATGATTTATATCTTAGCCACGCTTTTATTGTGGACGTTCATATGGACATGCTGAATGATATGACCACTTTGTCAATGATACGATCTGAAGATCAGAACAATATACTGAATATAGGAACTGACGCACGTGCGAGAGGCCGAGTCGTTTTCGTGATATTTTCGTCATTTTTCTTCAAAATGTCTTTTTTCTTCAACAATCGACCAAAAAACGATATTTTAAAAATTACGTCATTGTGACGTCATCACAGCGACCATTTTCGATTTTTTAACATTTTCTGGTAGATCGTGACCCAAGGGTATATTATTTCGGACCTCTAGCTGAAAAGGTAAAAGAATATTTTAGGGGGCTTAAATGCCCTACTAGGGCATGGACGGGCCCCAAACCTCGCGCTATCTCTACCAGAAATATGCATTGCTACAGCTACGAACACTTACTCCTATGGCGTTAAAGTTTTGTTTTTGTCCTCCGCCGCAACGCGGCCGGGGGCTTTAAAATGGATCTTGCTTCTTTGTTTCCGTGCATGTCCGTGGATGTCTGTTCGAATGATTACTTCCTAACGCTTTTGTTGGATTCTTCCGAAATTCGGAATACGCATTCCTTGCGACAAGACGCCAGTCGGTATCGCATTTCACCAACATCTGCCTGAAGGTGGCGCCACTATGTCAAAATGGATCTTGCTTCTTTGTGCCCGTGGATGTCAGTTACAAGCGATAACTTCCAAACACTTTCTTGGATTCTTCCGAAATTCGGCATATGCATTCCTTGTGAGAAGTCGCGCTTGCGTACTGGATTTCAGTAACATTTGCCTGAAAGTGGCGCCACTGAGTTTCGCCGAGACTATTTTTCTGTACATGTACCATGGTACAGGACCAGAAATTGAACATGAACCGTACATGTCTGTTCGAATGATTACTTCCTAATGCTTTGTTGGATTCTTCCGAAATTCAGCGTACGCATTCCTTGCGACAAGATGCCAGTCGGTATCGCATTTCACCAACATCTGTCTGAAGGTGGCGCCACTGGGTCAAAATGAATCTTGCTTCTTCGTGTCCGTGGATGTCGGTTGAAAGCGATAACTTCCAAACGCTATCTTGGATTCTTCCGAAATTCGGCATACGCATTCCTTGTGAGAAGTCACGGTTGCGTACTCGATTTCAGTAACATTTGCCTGAAGGTGGCGCCACTGAGTTTCGCCGAGACTATTGTTCTGTACATGTACCATGGTACAGGACCAGAAATTCACCATGAATCCTGCCTTGCATTCTGAAAATTCCACCGGGTTGATAAGTCTGCTTATGGCGAAAAAGAGGACGTATTTCATTTCAGCAACATCTGCCTGAATGTGGCGCCACTGGGTCAAATGGATCTTGCTTCTTTGTGTCCGTGGAAGTCAGTTTAAATTCTTTACAAGCGATAACTTCCAAATGCTTTCTTGGATTCTCTCGAAATTCAACTGAAGGTGGCGCCACTGAGTTTCGCTGAGACCATTCTTCTAATCGTTAGGACTGTACATGTACCATGGTACATATATAATTAATGAAATGATTTACTTGTAATACCGATACCATAGCATTAAAACAAAATCAGATTTATTGCGCATTTGAAAGATTAACGTTGATAACTGTGAAAAAATCTTTGATTGACGTTAAACAATATCACTTATCAGAACCGCAAGACTCTTGGTATGATTGGCAGCTATTAATTGAAATGTACAAGACATCGAGCACCAAGACTCGACATGAAACACTCAAGAATGAATATTACCATAAAATGAAAATGTTTGCCCCACGTGGGGGACTTTGGAATAATTGGCAGCTATTAACAAGGCCCAAAAATACCACAACCTGGTGATCAACGATCACGCACTACTGTCGGCCTACATACGGAATGTTCCCACAACGGCATGTCATTTTCACGCCGTTCTTTTCTCAGAAATTTCCATTCGACGCGACAGATTTCGCAAAGCCGTGATTACCGACACTAGTCCACTACGTCCAAACATTGCGATAATTGGGAACCCTCGTACCAATGCAAGTTGGACTACTCTTTTCATAGGCGATGGTACCCTATCTAAAGCGATCTTCGGGAGAATATGAGGTCATTAAAAGCGCATCTGGCACGCTCGGAAGAAGCTTTGACGTAACAGGTTTTTTCTTTACCGGTATTAACTGACGAAGCAACATGATCATTTGGAAAATGATAAACATGCACGCGTGACTGTGAACACTTATCATTTGTTTCATTGTCCCCCGCCGCAACGCGGCCGGGGGACTTTAAATTGGTTCTTGCTTCTATGTGTCCGTGCATGTCTGTTCGAATGATTACTTCCAAAACGCTTTGTTGAATTCTTCCGAAATTCGGCATACGCATTCCTTGCGACAAGATGCCAGTCGGTATCGCATTTCAGCAACATCTGCCTGAAGGTGGTGCCACCGGGTCAAAATGGATCTTGCTTCTTTGTGTCCGTGAATGTCACTTACAAGCCATAACTTCCAAACGCTTTCTTGGATTCTTCCGAAATTCGGCATACGCATCTTTGTGAGAAGACGCGGTTGCATACTGGATTTCAGTAACATTTGCCTGAAGGTGGCGCCACTGAGTTTCGCTTCTTCGTGTCCGTTCCAGTTAAAATGGGTCTTGTTCTCTTTGTGGCTGTGGATGTCTCTTCAAATTCTTCACAGGCGATAACCTCCAAAAGCTTTGTCGGATTCCTTCGAAATTTAGCATATACACTCCTTGTGACCAAACATGGGTTCACTCTTAAAACTAAAGTGTTGTATACAACATTTATAATGTTGTATATAACACTTTGATAAGTGTGGAGGAGGGAAAACATTTGTAAATGTTAATTTAACACTTTCGAAAGTGTTGCTGGTTTCAACACTTTGTAAAGTGTTAGATTTCAACATTTTAACAGTGTTATCTCGTTTTTAACCTTTATAAATGTTGAATTCTAACACTTGCAAGTGTTGGATTTGTGTCAATATTTAACACTTTAATAATGTTGTATCTCGTTTCTAACCTTTATAAATGTTGAATTCTAACACTTGCAAGAGCTGGATTTGTGTCCATATTTAACATTTGGTAAATGTTGATTTTCAACACTTTACAAGTGTTGGGATTCAACGCTTTGTAAGCGTTGGTATTCAAAAAGGAAATGGCATGATAAGGCGGCATTTTGGCTTATATACATGGTGCAGTTGAATCCCCCGCCACCCAGAATAAAATGTTTTGAAAATAATTGTGTTCTAATGTAGACCCTAATGGCAAAAAATATGTACACAGTATGTTAAAGTTCTAGCTCAATTGTGTTATGACCGTAATTATTACATGAAATTAAAATCGCATCATTTGTGAGAGTCTAGTCCGTCATTCATAATCCAGCCGTCGTCCATTAGAGAATATCCGCGTCCATAATCCCTTCGACCCTTTTTCACAAAATAGCACATGCTGTGGATTTTAATTTCATGTGAGAACTATAATCTTAATGCAATCAAGCTAGAACTTTCACATATTGTATTATATTTTTTTCGTCATTAGATTAAAACAATTATTTTTAGGACATTTTAATTTCTTGATTTCAACTGCACCATGTATACGTATGCTGCCTTATCGTACCATCTACTTTTAAGGCATTTCACAAAAAAAAATAAAAAATTGCCTGTTAAAATTTGCAACAGCAACACAGTAATCCTTCTATGATCGGTTTTCAACTCCCCCACAGACAAATTGCTGTGGAAGTGTAACTGTGGCACTTGTGTAAGTGTAGGTCATATTCAAGATAATGACTTAAAGAACAGAACAAAATAAAGTTCACTTGCATTCAGTCACAGACGAATAAAAACAGGAGTGAGATTGAAGTCTGACCCCTTGACATCTGCAGGACATAATTGTAGTAATGCAAAGAACTAAACAGATTTGTGACAATATATCGTACGACCTGTTAAGCAAGAAGCAGGGTATAAATTTTATAAAGTTTATGTTAGATATGACAAACTTGCAGAAGTACCAAAGTTACATTTTAAAATAAGCATCCCTCCATTTGTATGACAAACAAGAATAAAAAATAATGCAAGAGTATGCTTTACTGCTTTTTTAATGCAACAATATGGGAAGTGTTCATGAATATATTTTCACAATAAAATTCATTAAGGTCACTGTTACCTCATTACCCTCTCACATCTCTATGTAAGGGCAAATAATTAGAATTCATATGGGACTTAAAATTTTCAAAATATCTCCTTTTCTTCATATTTACAAGCATTTGGTTTGGAGGATCCATAATTAATAATTGTCACACTCAGTATGTCTCTTTTTACAAGCAAGGCCATGAGGAACAAACAAACATTTAATGTAACCCATAACCAGAATGCATTTCATCATTGCTTATTATTCCTGTGATATGGTGGTAAAACAATAATGGGTGACAAATGGGCCAGTTCTGATCCAGAACCAGAATGGGTTAAATGTCCATGTCACTGATTTTGGACTTCTTGTCCACTTGCATATATGCGATACAAAGTTGCTCAGGATTGAACCCAGAAATCGATCGATCACACAGATTTCTGATAAGATTTCTTTCATCCGATCACATGCATGTGTGAACTAAGTCTGGTGCTTCTAGGCATAATCATTCTTGGGATATGGTGGTATTGCGAAAACAGACTGACGTATCCCCTGTTGATATGAGGACAATACCCCAAGAAAGCCTTTAGAAGCCTTCTCATTCTTGAAATATGTTGGTAAAAACAACTGCTAGTAAGTGAATGTATGAGTGGAATATTTTCAGTCCAAATGAGTCACAGAGTGATGGTGATCCAGACAAAAACTGACACAATCAGAATTCACCGAACACAAGAGCTTTGACATGAGACAACGCAGATTTTGGTGATCATCTCTCTAAATCTGATTGGGAGTCTCTCTTTCTCAGAGATGCCATAAATAGTCTCAAGGAGTAAAAAGAATGAGGTTAGTTGATCAGCATATTCCAGATTGAATTTATTATGCAGCTTGAAAAGCCTATCAACTGCAAAAGTTATGTCGTTCCTGCAAGGTATCGCAACGCTGTCGACGATGATGAAATATTAGGATACTCCATTACTCGTTCCCAGGCAAAGGACATATGGCTGTGACCTCCTGCCTCTAGGTAGTGAACTGCACTGGTTCCAACCTGAAAAAGAGTAAGATGATTCTATTTCAACATTTGCAATCAACCAGTCTAATAGTAACTGAAGTTCAATCTAACTCAAGATATATGCACTTAAGCATCTTCACATGGTGATGACAGTGTGTAACAAATTTCTAAAGAATCTAGAATCTTAGTCGCACAACCCTACCCCAGAAAGTTAGGTAGGTTGGTAAAATACACATATTTATTCGAAGGTCAGGTTTTCCTTTCGCGGTGGATGGAAGAGTTAAAGTGATTTGGTCCAGATACGAGGTTCTTATGAAAATGGCAGGAGAAAAACTACTCTTTGCATCGATTGTCAAAATGATTTCTAAGATAACGAATCCTCGACATCGACATCCTTGAACAAGGGAAACCCTCACCATATACTCGGGTCAATCCTAGAATACAGGCGAAAACTGCATTCCTCTATGGATTGGGTCATGGAATATTTGCCTTCACAATGTGTGATACAGGGGCCGCGGAGCGCCGCAAACACACACTTGTTATAGATCAATAAGTCCTATCTTAGATAACACCAGTCCAACATTTAACAAGGCCGAGTTCAGCCCCTCCACTTTCAAATGTGCTTCGCGACTCCTGTGATACATGTTCACATCGCCGACTGCCGGAGAGCAAAATACTTGCTTGGCGAGCATTTTACGTTTGTTCACCTAAGTGTGGAGACAGGGGAGACAACTCTGACATTCGAAAATAAAATGATGACCTGTCTGAGAATCAGCGGAAAAAGTCAGCGGAAAAAGTTCCCAGTCTACGAATTTTTGGACCCAGTCAGGGTGTAGTGGATAAGGGCAATCAATGCAGTATCAGATATCATATGGCCACTGTTAATTAATTGTTTGTTTCTCGTAACCTTGCTGGTAAAAATATACATGCTGAGCGCGATAATTGTTAATTATTAACTTGCAAACCAATTGTGTAAAAATATGAAAAAAATTAGCAAGTTTTACTCATGAAAATGTAAATCCCTCATGGATTTCAATTATTTGCCCTCAAAATATAGATGAGGGCTGGTTACGGGAAACGGAACATTAATTATCAGCGGCCTATGCTATCTGAAAATATCAGCATATGGGATCGGGCGAGGCTTAGTTTCGAGATACAGGGTGGAGCTCTGTTCCGGGGGTGGCGGGAGAGGTGGATATACCCCCAGGGTGTAGTGGATGAGTGCAATCAATGCAGTATCAGATATGCTATCTGAGAATATCAGCATATGGTTTGGAGATACAGCCAGGGTGAAGCTCAGTTCCGGGGGCCGGGTGGGGATATACCCCAGGATTTGGCTTAATGTCACACTCAAGTTTGTTTCACTCATATGGTGACAGTCATAGTGGACGAGTGTAGTCAAGGCAGTATCCGATATGCAAGGCTGGAAATAGGAACCTGCCAAATATTAAAACATGTTGCATGTTAGGACAACCTAACAACAGGCTAAAAATTGTTATTCCAATCAAATTGTTAGTGTTACTCGCAGAAGTCTGGCCGGGATCCATTTACTTGAGGGATTATTATCTAGATTTGCAAATATTACCTGCAAGTGTGCAGTTCCTCACAGAGCCCACCGCTCTCTTCACTCTTGTGACATATTTGCGATCTTCAATATGTTTGGCACATATCGGCTTTGTTAAAAGTTTCGATCCCGTGTCCTATAGCATCGCAAATTCTTGATCAATCTGAAAATGAATATATATTTGCATAAATATTAATTGACAATTTACTGGATAGGACTGTCTAATGGAAATCAACGAAGCAATACTTAATTCCACCGTGACCGAGTACATGAAAAAATTCCAATTGCCTGAAGGCAGGGTTGTCCTGTGAGATCACGAGGTTGAAAAGTGTGGCAGATCGTAACACTCCCTTAGCGCATGCGTATTTCAACTGAAGAAGTTGCAAGAAGAACAAGAATGCGATCCTTCCACAGACCTGCATGCCGAATCAAACAGGTTGGGAATAATACCTTGATCGAGGTATTATACCTTAATAGGGGTATAACACCTCGATCCAGTTATAGGCATATACCTCGATGGATGTAGGGCTATGTCAGCTTCAGTTTTTATATATTTATGGAAAATGCGAACATCCCCACATACCCCGGACTGCATGGATCTTTCAACAGCATCTATGGCTTCATTGTCGGAATGTTCCATGATTTTCAGCAACTTATTGCTTCGTTTTATGCGACTACGTAATCATTCAAATTAGCCACTCTAATATTTACAAAATGAAACATGGCTTCGCATGACATATTCGGTGAAATTTATTCTGTAAATGAAAATACGTGTAGCATGTGATCGCATACTTCGATCTCAAAGTCATATCCAAGTTGCATGAATGTAGATGCATTGATTGATGAATACATTAAATTGTCTGATGCAATGCACAATCTCCTAGCATGCACACACATGGCAGGGTCATAATGCCCAGAGCAGAGGTCAGTTTTTATGTGCACATGCTAGCAGTTTAGATTATGTGTCTTGCTAGCAGTTTAGATTATGTGTCTGGCAGTTTAATTTGATTTATTAACTAGGCCTAGCCTCTCAAATCCTGCAATTTATGTATGACTTTTACATGGAAATATGCCACCACATGCGATGATGCCATTTTCATTCAGAAAATATATTTCACCGAATATGTCATTTGAAGCTAGGTTTCATTTTTGAAATTTTGAAGTGACTAATTTGAATGATTAGTCGCATAAAACAAAGCAATAAGTTGCTGTGAAAATCATGGAACAATGAAGCCATAGATGCTATTATTGAAAGATCCAATTGCACTCTGGGGTACGTGTGGATGTCCCTTTTTGATAACATGAGATTGATCTAATCAAAACCCCTTGGCTTTCCCCAAGTGATTGAGACCCATGTGTAGTGTGAATTGGGGAAGAGATAGTTCTATGTGGGATGATTAAGATATACCGGTAGTTGGTTACATATAGGATAGAAATAAAAAAATTATGTATCTGTAAAGGGGCATAACTTTGCAAAATATGGGTCGAGGGGTGCCACTTTCGACAAGCGTCTGACTTAGCACTCTGTAAAATAAGAATCAAGACAAATAAGCCGTACCGAACACGGATCTGCTGATATAACTGGTACATTCAGCTACAGATAACAAAATCGGAGATTATTACATCCGAAAGGGGCATAACTCCATAAGCAAAGGCGAGTAATCCTTTGTTGGCTAGTAGAATACAAGAATAAGTTTCCAAAATATAGTAGCTTTTCCGAACACAGTTCTGAAGATATAGTTGGTTACATTCAGGCATATAGGACAGAAATAGAAATTAATAAATCAGTAAAGGGGCATAACTCTGTAAAGTATGGGCAGAGGGGCGCCACTTACAATAGTCGTCTGACTTTGCACTACTGTAAAATAAGAACCGAGACGAATAAGCTGTACCGAACACGGAACTGCAGATATAACTTGTACATTCAACTGGATAGCAAAATTGGAGATTATTACATCCGAAAGGGGCATAACGCCATGAGCCGAGGCGAGTAATGCTTTGTTGGCTTGTAGAATACAGGAATATAAAAAAGTTTCCAAAATATAGTAGCTATATCGAACACAGTTCTGCAGATATAGTTGGTTACATTCAGGGATATAGGACAGAAATAGAAATTAATATATCTGTCAAGGGGCATAACTCTGTAAAGTATGGACCGAGGGGCGCCACTTTCGATTGGCATCTGACTTAGCACTCTGTGAAATAAGAACCAAGACGAGTAAGCTGTACCGAACACGAATCTGCAGATATAACTTGTACATTCAGCTACAACTAACAAAATCGAAGATTATTACATCCGAAAGGGGCATAACGCCATAAGCCGAGGCGAGTAATCCTTTGTTGGCTTGTAGAATACAACAATATAAACAAGTTTCCAAAATATAGTAGCTATGCTGAACACAGTTCTGCAGATATAGTTGGTTACATTCAGGCATATAGGACAGAAATAGAAATTAAAAAATCTGTAAAGGGGCAGAACTCTGTAAAATATGGGCCGACGGAAGCCATTTTCGATAGGCGTCTGACTTAGCACTATATAAATAAGTGTTGAAAATGAAGTTGACATAGCCCTACACCCCAACGAGGTATTGGCTTCAAGCATGTCAAGGTGTTTTCCCCAACCTTTAAATAATAAAGACTTTAGGTATGCGGGGAGGGAAAGACATGTTCAGTGGTTGGATAGGGCTTGTATTTTCATGGGAATCCGATTCCCGTCAGCACTCCCGCAAATTAATTTAATTCATAGAAATGATAGCATTGAATTCTCGTGGATTCCCATAGAGCTGGGTTGCGAGAATCAACATGTATTTGAATTTCCGCGAATTTTGACGAAAAACAAGGCATAGAGGGTAAGTATAAGAGAAAAAAACAGCATTTTGGATATAGCACCACATGATTTTGTCTTGTAGAACCAGTGAAAAATACCCATCAAGTTAAGACTGGATGTACTACAGATAAACAACCAGGACTTCGTGTTTAGAATTAGTGCGCGAGCTAAAAACAGCTCGCGTCAAAATATTTAGGAGAGGGTATTTAAAAGGCAGGCGAGTGATTGCAATATAATACAATATAAAATGTGACAGTTTACGTGAGCTAAAAATCACTCTCGCGACATGAATGTATGCGAGTGTTTGCGTGCAGGTGAGCTATCACTCGTGCTAAACACGAAGCCCTGAACAACAACAACAGTAACACGTAGAACATGCTTATTTTATAATACAACCCTTGTGTAGGGGGTAGAGCTGATGCAACTGTATGTAAAAAATTACTTGATGCAACTATGGGCTTGGGATTAGTTCTCGTACACTTTTCACGGTTTATTTCAGTCTTTCGTTTTTGAAAACAGCACGAGTGCTGTAAAATCTCGTGCTGTAAATCACTCTCCAAATATGATACTAGGAGTGTAAATCACACTCCTGAATGCTTTTAATATGCAGAGAAACTGTTTCAAGGAGTGCTGTTTCCACTCGCCTAGATCAATTTTAGGAGTGTGATTAGTAGTGTGGTGTGATCACACTCCTCGAAAACGAATGACTGTTATTTTAATGTATATAAAAGTAATTTCTTGAGAGACGCAAAAACTGACCTGGCTAATGCTGGGATCAAGACCCTTCCCTTGGATTACGTGACCTTTTCCTGCACGTGTGGGAGCAGTTATTAACTTGACTTTTTAGGTACCTCTAACCCACGAGAGCAATTCTCATACAGCAGACGAAAGTCACTGAATTGTTCGCTAATATCATTGTTCGTGCACTTAACAAGTTTATTTGAGTAGCTTTAGAAGAAATAGTATAAACTTATACTAATTGGACAATTCATCATCTGACCGGTTCACAATGACAGATTGAACAGCGACTCGTTATTTGGATGGAAAACAAGATTATTTTACCTCCGGAAAATCTTCGGCAGTCATCGGAAGTATAACTCTTTGGCCGTCAATAGCTAATAGCGTATCCACCAATTATCCAATTTTAATTTTAATAATATATTTGGAACGCTATTTCATGACAAAAAATTCAACCGAAAGATGACACTGATTTACTGGAAATGATGTGAGTTTGCTGCCATTTTACTGTGAACATTAGTTCGCAGATAGGGAGGGGCAGTCGAAGGAAACCAAAGACTGCACCTCTGTCGAAATGGGATTGTCAACTGACTTTCGTGGAATGAACATGATGGTCATCAATCATGTTACCGTACCTATATTGGTTGGCGATAAAATGGACTTCCCGTGTGATGAAAACTAGAAGTATATGCCCCGGAAAGCAATTAAAAAAAAAAATACTTCCAACTACACCAAGAAGTATAAATTTTGACAGACAAATTAAAATTCCCCCACACATAAGCAATCCACATAGAAAATCACCACTTGCTCTGAACACGCACAAGTGAGAGGTGCACAAGATTTGATCTGTACGAGAACCGATCCAGAACCCGTAATGCAGGAGTCAAGCGAAACCCCCACCCCCCAACCTCGGGGTTTTGTGGGGACTTAGCAAATGAGAGTTGTTAAAATGCTTCAATGCCCTACCCTCTGGGGCAAAACATTGAAGTGAATCCTCACCTAAACTTCAACCAAATACAA